>CM018048.1:20538554-20806945 GCA_008638375.1 Nyssa sinensis | reverse complement strand
GGAATTAGTGAAGATGTGAGTAAGTTGTACAACACCCTATGAAGCACAGACACTCTATTTTGGCTCACGTGTCCGTGTCGGACACCGACACTCTCGGACACTTCCCGGACACATGTCGGGGCACTTGAATCATAGATGTTGATGATTAAATGAAGAAGTTCTTTAATTTTTATTTAATGGTTTTGTGATTTTAATATCTTAATAATATTTTTTAAATTTGTGTGTTTTTATACTAATTTTAATTGAAATAACATTAAGTTTTTATTATATAGCCATATAAAAATATAAAAAATTAAATATATTCAACGTGTCCCCAACGCGTCCGTATCCTACTTTTTTGAGAAATAACATGTCTGTGTGACCATGTCGTATCGTATTCGTGTCCCATGTCCGTATCCGTGCTTCTTAGACAACACCTATCCTTCTGTTCTCCTATGCCACTCCTCAAACTTCCTAAATCATACAAAACCCCTAATCGGCTAGTAAGAAGTAGAGGCTTAGCAAGCAATGGGCTTGCTTATGGGTCCAAATTGGGGTCTCGGTCTTGAGTTTGTGCATCTGAAAGGTCTCACCCGAGGCTGAAGCATCTCAACACTGGTTGTAGGTCATCCAAAAGGTCTCCCAGACTGATGGGAAGAATTGGAGGCAACTCCTAGAATTATTTATTGAAATTCTTAACCAAGGGCAAAATAGTCCATTCTCCAATGAAGTGTTGGAGTTCATGAGAGCAGTGTAATATTAGGCTTTCACAAGGGGATATTATTAAATAACTAACATACAATCAATAGTATCTTACAATACAAGATACAAAACAAACGATACAATATGTTCTATCTGTAAGCCGTATGTATCTCAAATTAAGCATATCTTAGATATGCAATATGACAAATGGTGTTGGCGACATGCAGTGTACACACATTCACTCGTTTTGGTAGTTTTTAAGAGAACCGTTAATATAAGAAAAAATATAGTAGTCTCCTATTTCCAAGGTATGTTAAGATCAAAAGATAAAGATTCTATACTCACTTTTTTTTTTATCGGTATAAATATGTATATTAAAAGGTGCCCGAGGGGGGCGATTAATATGATTCCAGCAACAGTGAAGATAAAAGTGGGGGAATGCAGATTCGAGATCCCAGTGTGGGCAGAAACAGGTCCTTGTTTCTCGAGATCCAGTAAGGTTCAGAAGCTTGAAGCAGCTCCTTCAATGGCGATAAGAAGAGTAACAGAGGTGAAGTTAGTCCTGCAGGGGAAGTGCGTGGGTAGCTGGAAGACAATAGAAATGGTGTTTTTTTTGTGGGGGTGTGTGGGAGGAAGGGGGAGGGAGCTGACATTTGATAATGGCAAGAGTTTGAAATTTAAAAACGTAACGGATGGGGAGGCGACATGTGGAGAAGAAGAAACAGTCTGGAAGGGAGGGGGGTGTTGTTTAATAACTGGGCTGGCCAATGAACAGCCCATGGGGTTGGTTATATGTATTGGGATGGGGCTGGACCGTGAACCAGGTTTTAAGCACGGTAGAAACGAGCAGCGAGCTTCGGATTTCAAGGCATAGGAATGCTGATAATTGGCCGAGGGCCCACAACATGGGTTATGGGTTTCAGCCCATCATGGCAGACCATGGTGAGCAGACCAACTGTGATGAAGATAAGGAATGGGTTGTTGAGACCAATGATAGGGATGCTGGATTCTGAAAACAAGGCCCATTTGCAATCCAAAGTGCAAATTGTGATTCCTATGACCCAGACAGAAGTGGTCCACTGGGAGAAGCAAACAAAAAAGGCCCCTTTCCAGGCCCAGGCGCTAGCGCCTGATGAGTCAAAGTATAAGACGTCTTGAGTGGGAGTGGCAGAGAAGGGAAAAGCAGTGGTTGAAGATGGTGGAAGGGGGTATCAAGACTTGCAGCAGGGGCTCCGACCAGCTATGGAGGTAGGGGAAACAAGCTATCAACTGCACGTAAGGCCAGAATCTGAGTCTGGGGAATACAGGCACTAGATGGGGTGATCATTGCAACAAATCAGAGGGAGACTTTGATGCTGTTACTGACTCTGAAATGATAGTTCCTGACACTAGTGATGAGGACTGAGAAATGGTTATCAGCCGTGACCAAGGAGATCCAGGACAGGAGGTGGCCGAGGTCGAGGCAGGGGTGGGATTGCCTCTTCAGCTATTGGCAGATAATAAGGTTATGCACAGGGTGGGTGGAAATAGAAGGATGCATGAACACAGAGTTAGTAAAGAGACCTGTGCACGGTGACGAGGAAGTCTTGATGTGTGCTCCACTGGCTACAATGGCAGCAGCCGAAGGTCAAGTTGTCCAGCATGCTATGCAGAAGAATAGACAAGCTCAGGTTCGGCTTGGCTTTCTCAGGAAGATTGGGGGTGTTAGTAGGTATCTTGGGGTGTCATGCCAAGGGTACAAGGGGAAATTCATGCAACTGTTCGAGGAAATCGTGCATATTAATGGACTGGAGAGAAATGCAGGGAGCAAGAAGATAGGGGAGACAAGCAAGGAAGTTGTGTAGAAAGTTAAGGAACTTGGAGTGCACTGCTTCTTTTTTTTTTTTTTTATAAAAGAGGGGGGGAAGGGGGGGGGGGGGGGGGGGGGGGGTTTCTCTTAAAGGCATCATCCCGCTTCATCCTGCCTTCCTTCATAATTAACCATCATCCCGCTTGTTGAGGTCTTAAAGGCATAAGAGATTTCATGGAGGCAAAAGTCTAGGACCCTATGGATGAAGTTGGGAGATAAAATACCAAACTCTTCCATAGAGAAGGAACAACATCAGCAATATCAAAATTGGGGACAATTTCTCTCAGATGTGGAGGACATCAGAAGAGGAGTGACTAATTCTTACAAAGCTATTTATAAAGAGTCTTGTGAATGGCGGCAAAAGGCACCCCATAATACGCTAAGATTTTATATTGCTTGAGGCACTAAGCAACCAAAAGGTGCTAGGAGATTGTTATCCAGAGCAGTTTCGGGATGGTTTTGGAGGGATTTTGTAGGAGAGGATGGTAAAGGTAGGAGTCAGGAGGGAGGAAATCTCTCATTTCCTATTTGCAGATGAAACCATAATTTTCTGTGAAGCGAAGGAGAACCAGCTTCAATTACTGCAGGGCTTTTTTGGTCTTTTTCAAGCCAGTGTCGTGGTTGAGAGCTATTCTAAAAAAAAAAGGGGGAATTACCCACCGGAAGAGTGAGGAATTTGGAGGAGTAAGCTTGAGGTGTGGCTCCTCTCCCTCCACATATTTGGGATTGTCTTTGGGTGGCCTATATGAGATCTGCAGGGGGGAATTACCCACCGGAAGAGTGAGGAATTTGGAGGAGTAAGCTTGAGGTGTGGGCTCCTCTCCCTCCACATATTTGGGATTGTCTTTGGGTGCCTATATGAGATCTGCAGGGGGGAATTACCCACCGGAAGAGTGAGGAATTTGGATGAGTAAGCTTGAGGTGTGGGCTCCTCTCCCTCCACATATTTGGGATTGTCTTTGGGTGCCTATATGAGATCTGCAGGGTGAGAGATTATCTAGTGGAGATGTTTCAGCATCATTTGGCGACTTGGAAGAGGCAATATCTCTCGAAAGAAGATGGAATTATTCTTATTAATAGTACTTTGGCGAACCTTCTACTTATTATATGTCTATTTTCTATGCCTCAAGAAGAGCTTGGCAAGACTTCCTTTGGTCTGGCAAGGAAGCGAGAGGAAAATGCATCTTGTTCATTGGAATAAGATCAAGTACCCTTTAGTAAGAGGAGGTTTGGGTTTCAAAGACGAGATTGTTTAATAGAGCTCTTATGAGGAAATAGCTGTGAAGGGTTTTGTGGTAGAGGATCAGGTTTTGTGAAAGGATGTAGTTTCAACCAAATATGTATGTGAGGATGGAGGGTGGTTCTCGAGGGAGGTTACAGAAGAATATGGGTGTTGGGTGTGGAAGAGAGGAGTGGATGATTTTCAATAGTTCATTCGCTATAAGGTAGGGGAGGGGTGAAGGCGAGATTTTGAGAGGATTCTTGGTGTGGCCACGAGCCTTTGAAGAGGCAATTTCCTACTCTATTCAGTTTAGCAAGCAACAAGGAAGCTCCAGTTGCTGATTGTGGTGTTCTTGTAATTGATAACCATGTGTGGACTCCTTACTTTTGAAGAGATTTCCTTGATTGAGAGTTAGAAGAGGTAGTGGAGATTATGGAGGTGCTGAGCAAATTCAATGTGAGAAAAAGGCAGGGAGGATGTGATGGTTTGGATAGTAAAAAATCATAAAATTTTATTGTTCAATCATTCCCTAGGGAATTGGTGGGTAGGAATGCGGTGTCTTTTCTTTAGAAGCTAATTTGGAGGTCTTGGTACGTACTAAAGTTGTGTTTTTTGCTTGCTCGGTGGCTTGGGATGCAATTTTAACAATGGATAATCGTTTTCAATTAGCTAGTTGTTGCTACATGATAAGTATAAGGTGGAGACAATTGTTCACCATCTTAATCATTATGAGATGACTGAGTTTCATTTGGTTGTAGTTAGGTGATGCTAGGTGTTAAAGTAGTATTGTATCTTATTGCTTAGCTTCATTAAGGATAGTTTAGTCTTTAGTTCTTTTGTTTAACCCTACTATAAAGGGTAGTTTATTATTCTCTATTAGCTTCATCTTTTGTATCACAGACGATTACAGAAATAACAGTCTCTCTTCTCTCTTCTTTCTTCTTTCTTTTCATTGTTAGACCTAAGTTTTCATGATATTAGAGCCTCAATCAAGCATAGAATTGTAGCAAAAATATTATGGAGTTCATAGAGAGGTTAGGGGGCTCACAGTTCGACTGTTGACGTCATCGGTTTCCGAAGAGGGTTAGCTATCTTGGATCATCTCTGTAACGGGAACATCTTGGTAAGTTTTTTGGAATTTTTTGAGATCATTTGATAGGTTTTCCATTTTTTAAATGTTTTTTGAAAAATGGGTTTGATTTTGTGATCTGTCGATTTAAGCCATTTTCGATGGATTTGTTGCTTCTATTCACTCCCAAATGGTGCGTTTTGGCCTAGACAGGATTCGATCTTGTAGCTTTTTATCGATTTGATTATTTTGTTCGCTTTTTTGTGAAAAGAAGTAGTTGGCTGTGGTGTTTTTTCGCTACTGCTGAGTTGCTTTGGGTTTGATTCAGTCTTGTATTGTTGTTTTGAAGCTAGTTGTTGATATTGAAGGATGATTACTAGTTGGGCTTGAAGGAATTTGCTCTTATTGACTGTTGTGGAGTTCTGAGGGTTAATTCTTCTCTATTTTCTATTGAATATGGCTAGTGGTAACTCTGATTCAATTCAAGCCATTAGTGTGAAGTTAACAGGGAATAATTATGCCTACTGGGCATATGTCATGAAGAATTTTTTGCTTGGAAAAAATATGTGGGGCTACATTATTGGGGCAATGAAAGCCTCAACTGATACTAAGGTTGAAAATTATACACAGCTAGCGTCTAATTGGGAAGTCAATAATGCCAAAATTATTACTTGGATAAATAATTTTGTTGATCAGTCCATTAGGGTTCATTTGGCCAAGTTTGACACAGCAAAAGAAATTTGGGAGTATTTATCTAGATTGTTTGTGCAGTCCAACTTTGCTAAGAGGTTTCAATTGGAGTATGACATTTGGGCTGCTCAACAGGGTGATAAGAGTATACAGGAGTTTTACTCACTTATGATTGAGTTCTGGGATCAGCTGGCTCTCACTGAACCTGCAGGTTTAAGCTCTCATGAGTTGTATCGTACATACAAGGATAAGTTGAGGTTAGTGCAGTTTTTTATGGCTCTTAGGGATGAATTTGAGGGACTTTGCGGGTCTATCCTTCATCGTAGTCCACTTCCCTCCATGGATTCAATGGTTAATGAACTTCTAGCGGAGGAGGTTCGTCTTAAGGCTCTTCTAGGAAAGCGTTTTCTTCCTTTACCGACACAGGCGATATTTTATGCTTCCCCTAGGCCACAGACTAGCACTCAGCATTGACCGAGAGTTCGTGTTGGGGCTGATGAGTGTAATTTCTGTCGTGAGAAAGGTCACTAGAAGGCCCAGTGCCTAAGTTAGTCAATAAGGATAAGGGAGTACGTGGCCCTCAGCTGCTATCTTTTCGAGATAGAGATTGTCACATTGCAGTAGTTGCAGCCCCAGTGGATAAGCCATCTACATCAGTTACTTCTCTGTCTTTGTTCGCTGAGCAATTACAGAAACTTCTCTCCTCGCATCTCTCCATGCACCCGTCTAATGCGCTTTCAGTCTCTCCATCTGTAAGTTCATTCTCTTCAGGATCTTCAAGTATATCTCGGACCATTTGGGTTTTTGATTCAGGTACTACTCATCACATGACGAGTGATTCCTCTTTATTTGTATCTACTATTTCTCCCCCCATAGTTTCTATCTTAGCTGCCAACAACACTTCTATGTCTTTGGCAGGCATTGGGTCTATAGTTTCTCCCTACTTACCCCTTTCTGATGTTTATTATATTCCTCAGCTTACTCTAAATTTGATCTCTGTTAGTCAGTTGTTTGATTCTGGTTATCTTGTTCATTTCTCTTCTTCTGGTTGTATTGTGCAGGATTCTTGGTCCAAGAAGCTGATTGAGACAGGCTGTAGAGAGGGAGGATTATATGAGTTGGAAGAATTGCATGTTCCTCTTATTGCTACTTCTTTAGTTGATTTAGCTTCATTTCATTTGAGTCCAAAGTCGTCGAGTTTTTAATTATGGCATTCTCGTTTTGGTCATATTTCTGGTAGTCGATTACAATTTTTAGTTTCATCTAATCAATTAGGTGCTTTGGATTTTCATGATATTTCAGACTGTATTGGATGCAAATTGGCAAAATTTATTGCCATACCTTTTAATAAAAGTTCCATTGTTTCTCTGGCTCCATCTGATATTGTTCACTCTGATGTATGGGACCTGCTCCAATTTCTACAAAAAAGGGGTTTAGATATTATGTATTTTTTATTAATGATTATTCTCGTTATTGTTGGATTTATCTTATGAAGCATTGGTCTGATTTTCTTTCTATATTTTATGATTTTTGTGCTATGATACGTATTCAATATTCTTCTGCTATTAAATTTTTTCGATGTGATTTAGGAGGAGAATACTCTTCTACTCCTTTTCTCAATTTCTTGAAAACTACCGGTACCATTCACCAATCTTTCTGTGTGGATACTCCTGAGCAGAATGGTGTGGCTAAGCGTAAACATCGGCACATCATGGAGACTGCTCGTTCTCTTTTGTTATCGGCTAGTGTTCCTAGTACTTTTTGGGGTAAAGCTGTCCTAACTTTAGTTCATTTGATTAATCACATTCCTTCTATCATTACTTCTAGAGTATCTCCTTATGAGAGATTGCGTGGCTAGCCTCCTGATTATTTCTCCTTGCATGTGTTCAGCTGTACATGTTTTGTTCTTCTTCCTAAAGCAGCTCGCACTAAACTTTCTGCTCGTTCAATAATGTGTCTATTTCTTGGTTATGGCAGAGGACAAAAGGGTTATCGTTGCTATGATCATGTTGCTAATAAACTCTTTCTCTCATCATGTAAATTTTTTGGAACATATTCATTTTTTCTCTATTCCCTCTAATTCTCACACTTTGCACAAATCCGATTTGGTTTATCTTGATCCATTGCCTAATGATGTTCCTTCTGACTCTTATGTTCATGATATGGCTATCTCTAATGTCTCTAGTTCATCTGATTCTCTAGATAATCATCCCCTTGTCATTCACACTTATTCTCGCAGGAACCCACCTCCCTTTTCTTCAGGTACAACTCCTCTGCCTCTCTCTCTCTCTCTTGCCCCTCAATCAAGTTCTACGAATGTGGATCCCGCCCCTTCTTGCTATCCTAAGCGTGTCCATAAGTGTCCTGATATGTTTGGCTTCTCTAACTCTTGTTATTCTGTTAATTATTGTTCCTTCTTAACTTCTATTCATTCTTTATCTGAACATACCTCCTATAAGAAGGCTGTTGTTGATGCTCTTTGGAGACAGGCTATGGATAACGAGCTTTCTGCATTGCATAAGACTAACAAGTGAGAATTGGTGTCCTTAAGTTCTGGTAAGAGGACTGTTGGTTGTAAATGGGTGTATAAGATCAAGACCAGATTAGATGGCTCTATAAACCGGTACAAAGCACAATTGGTGGCTAAGAGATTTACTCAGGAATATGACATTGATTATGAAGAGACCTTTGCTCCAGTTGCTAAGATGACTATCGTTCCCACATTGATTGCAGTGGCTTCTGTTTGTTAGTGGAGTCTTTCTCAACTAGATGTTAAAAATGTTTTTCTTAATGGAGACTTGGTTGAAGAAGTTTTCATGGTCCCACCTCCAGGCCTTCCTCACAATCCTGGTAAAGTTTGCAAACTATGAAAGGCATTATATGGTTTCCAACAAGCTCCTCGGGCTTGGTTTTATAAGTATTCTACCGTCATCCGGGACTTGGGTTATCGTCCTAGTGATCATGATTCGGCTCTTTTTCTTCACTCTACCTCTACGGGCTGCATTGTTCTCTTACTTTATGTCAATGGTATGATTGTAACTGGAGATGATACAGCTGCCATAGAGTTGTTGAAATCTCAGTTGCAAGCTCACTTTGAGATGAAGGATTTGGGTTCTCTTTGTTATTTCTTGGGTATTGAGGTTGCCTCTTCTCCTAAAGGGTTAGGGAGGTGTTCTTGAGATGGAGATGCAGCAGGGAAAGGAGGTGATGTGTGCTTGGAGTTTGGTTCGCCTTTGCAGGAGAGGAATAGGAGGACTTTTGAGGGGATAGGGCAATACCCTTCGCACTTCAAAGCTAATTTTTTGTGTTTACCTTTCTTTTGCTTTTGGATGCAACTCTTATAAATTTAGATTCTTCTAAAGTTTTGGGGGATCTTAGGCTTTCATTTTTGTGGCCAGACCCTTCCCCACCCTCCCTTTTTTTTTTTTTTTTTTGTGTATTTTTGGGTTTGCCCCCAGTGGGCATCTTCAATATATATACTAACTTTTACTAATCAATATATATATTAAAAATTAAGTGTTATTTATTATATGTAAAACAACATCTTCTTAATCATAATCAATAATTAATTCTCATATAACACAAATTTTGATTTAAGAAATGATGTATCCAAGCAATGGGACCATTCTAAGTTTTATTAATTTTTTTCCCGGTAGATATTTCAAACCTTATTCTCTACTATAGTCTATTAGAGATGGGATTTTTATTAAAACCTTCTTATAGATTAAAAGAACTTTTCTCGAAAACCTTATACTTTTGGATTGTAGAAGCAAATCCGTTTTGTGTTCATTCTTTGTAGAGCTCTTGGGAGATTTAAGGTTTCAATTGTGCCTTCTCCCTTTTTTGTATAGGGTTTCACCTTCCTCAAGCGATTTTAATACAATACTTATCACAAAAAAAAAAAATGTAAAAGAAATGGCAAGTGTCAATCTAATATACCCCTTAGTTTTGTGAAGTCACATTCTTTTCTTTTTTGGATATTGCCCTAATCAAATGTGGAGGACTTTTTGAATTCTCTTATAATAAAAATTGATTAAACAAATGGTTGAAGAGATTTAGAGCCAGTGGCACATGATAAAGGCTATTACTAACTTCTTAGCAATTATTAGTTACATTAAGATCTATGATGAAATGATAACTGAACCTGAAAACCTGCATGGCATCACAATTCAAGATTGACAAAACTAATGGGCGAATAAGCTTCACTTCCACCTTTAAACTTTAAAACTACAGGGAGGAAATCAGCTAATCTCCAGGCATTCTATAACCAGATATAATTTGAGATATTCAGCATTAAAATAGATAAAAGAAAGCCCATTAGAAACACCATTGAGTAACTTGTATAAATTCCAGGGATTGACACATCTTCATTTGACTGATAGAAAAGGAATATAACATATGCATGACAGATATTCTGGAAACATATATTTGTTATGTCTTCTACAAACAGGAATAAAAGCACTTAGTTTCATAAATGTAATGAATTGCTACCTGAGATTGGAGGTGACCGCCAAATATATGTTGAATGAGGGTTGTCTCTTGAGAGCTGGGATGAAGGGCCTTTTCTCCACCAAACTCATCAAGGCACACTGATTGCATTGTATCAATGGCAAACCTATAAAATGATTGAACTTTATATCAAGTTGACTTGGAAATTGACATCAAAATGGTTAAATTTTAATTAAATTGAACTAAACTTAACCATCAAATATACATCAATATTTGATTTCTTATTGGTGAAAATACACAGTTCGTGATGAAATATTTTCTATAGACTGATTTCGTAGGACAGGCACAGCCAGAAAGACTAAATCAAAATAAGTCTAAAGCAACGGGAACCTCATAAACTCGTGGGCATCCTCCTGTTTCCCGTAACCAAGATTACTGCCAATATTAGGTAACCGTGAAAGAATATTGATTGGCGAAAAGGGATGCCGAGTATTAGTGGCTTTTTCAACATGTTTTTGAAATTCACAAAGGAAGCACCAATCATTCCGTCTGCCTGCCAAACCAAAAAAAATAAAAAATGAGGAATTGTTTGACCATATATAGGAAAAGAATTGTAGGCCATAAATGGTTCTGATCTATGTATTTACATTCTCTCCAATGGCCTTTCTCCAACAAGTAGGCAACAAGCGGCCGCGTGTATGCAAGACATTGCAGAACCACATTGGCAAAGCAGCTGCACAAAAGCCAGAATAAAATAGAACATTGTGGTCTAAAACTCCAAACAGAAGCATGAGAAATATGTGAACTGAAGCTCCTAAAAGAGTGAAGGCATAAAAATAAATAATTTTGTAACAAGCACTGGCATGGTAACATTAACCTGTTTCCACAATTTAAAAGCCCACAAGGAGGGTATCCCGGCTTGTCCCAGTTGAAAAGTTCAACAAAATCATTGTAGGGGAAAAGAATCTGAAAATATAAATGCACATTACTGGTGTCTAATTCTAGTCAAAGACTTACCTATATATATATATATATATATATATATATATATAAAACCAAACCGAAAAAAGGGCAGTCATTAACCTTTTCCAACTGCTTGAGAGTCTTAGTGGTTCCACTGGCAGGAACTAGTGCAACTGCATTAGAACTTCTACATCTATTTTGCATAGATGCAGACTGCATTGAATTTAACTTGCCAGATAATTGGAAGTCCTTGCATTTTGTCTTATGCCCAGATCTCCAGTGGGATGATTGGCAAGCTTCTGAGCTGAGAAATTGAAAGAGGAGCAAAAACATTAAATCTTCTAAAAAAATACAAAAATTGAAACCTATGGGCAGTCATATGCATCACAACCAATAATAAGAGATCAAACACCAGGAAAAAAGTGCAAACTAGACTAAAGTAGCAAAACATAAAACAAACTGGTTACTTAAAAAGAAGCTTAGGTGGATGCCTGCAATAAAAACCATAAATAAATAAAGGATAAGACAAATTAAAAATAAAGTAGCAAAAGTCACCATACTGAGATAAACACATATCTCCTGGAACAAGAAAACCAACAGCAAGAAAATATAATGGAATTACAGCCATACCATGGATTTTATCATCAACTTGATGAATTAAATGCTACTCAGCTTGCACTACCAGACGAAGAAGAGGAAAAAAAGAAATTTTTTTATAAAAAGAAGGTTCATGTAGAAAAGAAAGCTGACTCCAGGTCTCCAATGCACCCAAATGATTAAGCTCCCAACAACCCAAAATAAGATTTCAGACTCCATAAAAAAAAAAAGGTATGCCTGCAGACCAATTCAAAGCTTCTGCCCAGTCATTTATGTGATCCAATATCAAAAGCAACACTTCAATAGCAAGATAAATCTGATAATGTCACACACCAGAGAGGTAAAACACAACCAGAACAATTTTATTTTTTTGATCGGTACAACCAAAACAATTGTATCCGAACCATTTCTCTCATTCATTGAATTCTCTGAAACAAAATTCAATGTCTAAGGAGTAAAGTCAATGTCTGAAGAGTAAACACCAATTGGATGTGAATTATCTCAAAATTTTGAATCACAAGCAGAACGTGATAGTGATCCATAGCAAGAGGATACTTTCTAAAATGGAGGTGATGAGTCCCTGAGCTGGTCGGTGCCTCTCCCCCAACAAAAATCAGCAGTTCATACTGGTGGGACCAACAGACTCAGCAGTTGTGGACCCACCAATTTGACCGTGGTGGTCCCACAACAAGAAACCAATCCACTGACCATAACAGGTGATTCACATCCATCTCCTCGGTGGACAATAAACTTTAGAAGAACAAAAACCTCTACAAGATTTGATGCATTAGGTTAGGGTCAATTTGGCTGCATTGAACTTCTTTAACAACAAGGATAGAGTCAGTTTCATCCAACTTGTTTACAATTTCTTAAAATTAAATAATAAAAAAAAACATATGAAGAAATGAAGGTAATTCCCAATCTAGAGAGAGAGAGAGAGATAGTATTTCTTCTTTGATAAGTAGAGAAAGGGAAATATATGGTAATCCTCATTTGGCCTTACATAGAAAAGTCTAATTTTCTTTTGAAGATTAGAATAACTCTAGTGAGGGATGATCATTAAGCTAGCAATCACAAATTGGCAGAAAACCTCAAACCACAAAATGTAAAAATAAATGCACATGAGGCTTGTCAGTCCGAGTTTGTTGGGGACCCAATCTGAAAAAAATTCACACCATTAAAGTTAGGCATATTATATATTGACACAAAGGTCTTTAACCAAAGTCCACTTTTCTATGAAAATAGAAAATGTTGTTAAATATAGGTTCTATGACAAGAAAACAACAGAACACCGAATGGCAGCTATGCAAACTACCCCAAAAAGAAAAAAGAAAAAAACGTCTTACATGGCAGACAAGTTTGATATGTAAATTTCTGTATATAATATAATATATATTTTTTATAAGCACTAATCTTGTAGATAATATAACTTTCCTTGTTAACAGATTGATAGATTATTTTTGCACTCCAAAAAAAATAAAGATACTAAATGCTGATTCCTTGTCATAGAGAGACATCACAATCACCAACCTCAACCACTCTAGTCAAATCAGGAAAATTGCATTCAACACCTACTAAATCACTGGAGGGTGGTCTCCACAATTAAACCATTCATGCTTGCAGGCTGTGAAGTACGGACACTCTATTTTACCTCACGTGTGTTGAACACATGTCGGATATGCAGAGAAAAAATGTCTAATTTTTCTAAATTTTGGACATGTTACAAACACGTCCTAGACATATTGGGGACACATTTTTGGATATTTTTTATTTTTTATTGAATTTTTCTCCCTTGTTCTCATCTTCTTCTCCACTTTTTTTTATACACACACATAGATAAATATATATATATATATAGTAGTTAAAAAATTTTTTTTGATACTTGAATTATGAATTTGATGGTTAAATGGAGTTCTTAAATTTTTACTTAATGGCTTTGTTATTTTGATATATTAATAATATTACCATGATTTGTGTATTTTTATACCAACTTTGATTGAAATAATATTAAGTTTTTATTATGTAGTCATATAAGAATATATATTCAACATGTTCCCGAAATATCTGTGTCATTTTTTTATTTAAATGCTATGTCTGCTTGTCTATATCGAGTCGTATCCGTGTCATGTGTCCGTGCTTCTTAGCTTCCAGATCACACATGGCAAACTATGGTGAATACTTAAAATGTATTTGATATATTCCCGCCCAATTACAAGAATTTTAGGAAAGATCAATAGTGGCTCAAATAATGTCAAAGGTTAGGTCTCGCCCTAGTCTACCCCTCTTAGAACCCCGTATCATGGTTTTACATAACGGTCGTTACGTTATGTATCGGCCATTACATATAAATTTTTTTACCTTCCTGTACCGATATTGGCCCATATATCAGTGTGACTAAAATTGACAGCCGTATCAGCTAATTCTATTACGTATCGGCCATTACAGTTGTTATGGTCTGTTACTAGACCGTTACAGGAACTTATCAAAAAAAAGAACTAGACCGTTACAGGACTATTACAACTGCTTTAAGTTTTTTCCAAATTTTAAAATTTTTTTTTTGCATTCTTATGATTTCTATTTTTATAATATTTATATACAAGAAAGAATTTTTTTTTTTTATCATTAAGATACAAGATAGATACTTAAAAAAATAATCCAAAAAAAATGAAATGAGTTACCAAAACATTTGGGTCAATATGAACTCAAAAAGACCTCTTGGCCTCAAAATTTTTTAATTTTTTTTTTACTTCATGACTAACCACACTAAATTGATTTTCACGCTTATAATCATTTTTTGTAATTATTTATATTACTTGTTGTAATGTTATTCAAATTAAATAATACTTCTTATTAGTTTAACTTTAAAAAAGTATATAAAATAATAAAATTTCTTCTTAAGTGTTATTTATAAGAAAAATATTTTTTAGGTGTTAGAAAATTGAAAAATAATAGTAAAAAATATTAAAATGTGATAATAGATATACGTATCGGTGACTTTTAAGAAATTTGCTAATATTTGAAAAAAATCACGGTTGCGATTCCCGATTCCAATTACGAATGACCCGATACTCCCGATACCGTTACACCGTGACTGGGATTTAAATCAATGCCCCATATTAGATACTACCACCCAATACTCCCAATACCGTTACACCGTGACTGGGATTTAAATCCATGCCCCATATTGGATACTACCACTGGGAAAAATAGTGGCTCAAACAGTGGTGTCAAAAGCTAGCACCTTGTCGCCTAGGCAACCCGGGCAAGGCGATTTTCAAACTTAACGCTTTGACATATTTCAGGCCTAGCGTTTTCAAAGAGGCGATAGCCTTTTTAAATTGTAACGTATTTTACTTGTATATCCCTTATGATTTTAGTGTTTTAATTATACACTTATTTAACAATTTTATAAGAGACATATTAGTATGAAAGAATATTATTATAGTCTAAAATTATTATTATCCAATTTATCATATTAATATAGGTCTTGTTATAAAAAATTAGCAACAAAATTGACTCCGATAAACATTTAAATTATTTGAGTTGTTTCCATAAATATAAAGCTATGAGGAAAGTAACAACCAATAAATTATCATCATTCTGCACTAAATCTAGGCCTACCCATGATAAAACATTGTCCCTTCATTAACTAGTTTGATTATTTATATGTGAAGTCTTCCCAAATCCCAACATAAACCTTACCTTTAAGAATTTGTTTAGAGGTTTATGAGATTGCCCTATCATGTCCTCTACATTAGTAGGATCAAGTTCACAAAAATTTCTTTTACGTAAGACTTGAAAAGATAACAAACGTTTGAATATTCATTAAGAAGAAAGCACCAAAGCTTATAGTGTTCATATCACTTTAATACATCATACGTCACCATTAAATTTAGCTTTGTAGTGTTACCTAATACATTTAACTTAGAATAAATTAATTTTTAATGTCTAATGTATTTTTTTGAATATTTTTATAATTTAGCGCATTGCATAACTCAAGTTAGTGCTTTTTTGTCGCCTTACTTTTCGGGCAATGTAGAACTTTAACGCCTCAAGGGCACCTTTCGCCTTTAATTACACTGGGCTCAAACAAGAAAATATTTCTAAAGAGTCAACACCAAGTTAGAAGTACTGATATAGGTGTATTTTCTACAACCAACTAATTAGATTTCCCTCTTTGCCAAGATAGTAAGTCAAGATTTACAATGATAGGTGTATACTGGACAATGTAAAAGTCAAATTCAATAATAAAATGGGACCATGTAATTTCCCTGGAAGAGTTTATTTGGAGTACAACTCAATTTCTTTTACTCCAAAAGACAGTTTCACTAACCTATTCTGTTGCCAACACTACAGATAATAGATAACCACTTAAAGCTTAAAAGGTTCTTACTAGGCATCAATAACTCCATCAATATTCAAGCAACCACTCTAATGGAAACCCCTTAGCTAATCAGTTTTCATGAGATGAATCATCAGTATAATAGCTCTATGATGATGTTTTGAACATCACTGAATCTTTGGTATCGAATTCAGAGTCTTCTTCATCTAGAATTTTCAAACACTAAAGTGACATAGAGAAGTTTCACCACTACAACAACCAGAATGCAAAAAAACATATTTAATTCAACAAAATAGAAGCAATTACAAATGGTTGACAGATGCTTCATCCCATTTTCTTTCTTCCTCTTCATTGTTTCACTGTTGACATCACAATTTTGCAGATCTAATTATCTTTCAAGCTTACATTCCGAAATATATTTGATGATCTCCCTGGATGGAGATCTAACAATTTTGAGTTGAGTTTTGTCAAGTTACAGATTTAAACTGAAAAAGATTCATTACTGTTTGATATTCTTAATGAGGTTTGCTAGGGATATGGGTGGTGTTTTATTGGAACCTCCACTATAAAATATATTGCCTTTTTTCTTCTATACTAGGAATCAAAATTAGGGGTCATCATAACTAAAGTTAACACCCGAAATTGAAATTATTTTTCTTTTCTACATAGATATTAAAACAAAGCCAATATTTATGATGGGAAACAAGGACCTCTCCGGCCACTTATTTCTTTTATACTAGAGGATGATATTATTTTTGTATTTTTAGAGCTTAATTTATTTTAATTTTTAGGAGTTTATTTTATTTTGGTAAGTTTAATTTTAGAATTTTTCCTATAAATAGGAATTTATGTAATGGAATAATTGGTTGTTTGCATAGATTTAATTGATTGTAGAATATTGCATGTTCTCTCTTCATTTCTCCTCCTCTCTTCAGCCGGTCCTGCAACAATTATCAGCACTGGATCATGGTTAATTAACTCCATATACATACTATGATTGTCGCACCCATATATCTCAGCTTTCATTGATGCTTCAAAAATAAATACCTCTTACCTCCAACCATATACATGCTTTTTTACTCTTTCTGCTGATCAAGATTCTAGAACAAGTCAACTATTGCTTTATTGCGAAACACTAATACACCAATGGATTAGTAGTCTACTAACCCAATTTATACAATCATTTGCCACCTAATATCACCAATTTCCACCCACTTAAATCTATTTCTCTACCTACCAAGATTTATGCAGACTTGAATAATCTCAACATTGAAAAGGACCTCCAAAACCACTTGAAGTCTGACAATGGAACAAGGAACCAAGAATAAAAAAAGAAGTCCAAAAAGACTACAAGGAACGATTAAAGTGAACACCAAACTCCACAATTCTCTTGCAAAAGAAGAATGCCCAAAAAGGTGGCTAACGGATTCTCCTTCTATCAAACACACGCGCAAGATTGAAGCCTCTCTTTTGGAGATTATTAAGCACTGCTTCCCACCCGGGTCCAAACAAAAAATGCAGCTTTCAAAGGAACTTCCGTACACCAAATTGCCTTCCAAGGAAAGCTCCTGTCCCCGTCTATGCTAGATCCTTATGGTAGGACGTAACAATAGAGAACCCCGGGCCGCCTTTAGTACAATACAATTACTTATCTACACACACACACACACATATATATATATATATGTCACAATATAAATTAATGAAACGGTGACCAAGTGATTAAAAAGAAAAGAACCCCCCCCCCCCCCAAAAAAAAAACTCTATAAAGAACCATTGTCTATTTTAAGTAGCATCAATATAATATTAAATCTAAAATCATAAAAAAACTGAATGCATACCAGTAGCGAACTAATTTGCATCCAGCGCACTGCTTCTTCGTCAAATTGCCGCAGACAACACAGGAATCACCCTTAGCAATAACGCCCTGCATCTTCTGGTCATCGTCCAGCGATGCAGTGTCGGAAGAGTCAAAATCGGCGTCGACGACAAAGTACTTCGACGACATGTTCTTCACCAGGTGAAGCAATCCGAGGACAATAACAAAACTTGTGACAATGAAGTGAAGAAACCAATTGAGATCGACAGGAAATCCAGAGACATGCATCGACAACCCTGCCTGGATTCAAAATTGAAGCTAGGGTTTTTCATCGGTGCATTGAACTGAAAAGCAAGAGAAATTCCGAATATTCATACACATATATATAGGCCTCTCTGTCTGATATTTCTTAAAAGAAGGGTGAGAAACTTCGGTTATATAGCCCTTGCACCTTCCTATCTCTTTCTTGTTTCTCTCTCCATATCCCTCTTGATTAAGGGGTTTTTCATTAATATTTGGAGATTCAAACACGCTACAGGGATTCCAGCAATCTGGCCTCCTCCCTCTCCTCGTTTGTACTCTTTCTAGTATCTCTCTCCCTCTCAGAGTGGAAGATGTTATGTGCACTTATTTTTGGCCTTTCTGGAAGACAATTGTTTTGATACAAGCTTATTATATTAAAGTGGGACACTCGCATTCCTTACACATGTAGGTTTGCTCTACCCTTTTTAATAACTAATTGGGTGTTAAAGGCAAATTATTATTAATATATTATCTATTACTTATATATTATATAATAAAAATATAATAAATGAAAGTTGGTCATTTTTTTTATTGACCAATATTATTCTTTATATGTTAATTATTTATGCGATTGTTATTTGTTCATTTTTTTATTCAATTTTTCACGTACTTATATTATATAATAAATGAAGATTGGCCATTTTTTTATAAAACGATTTTGATGCTCGTGTATTAATTATTTATGATAGTGTTCTATGTTCATTTTTTTTTATTGGATATGATTATTTTTGTTATCGGAACTCATAATTACCTAAATAAATTATTTTGACGTAATTATTTTTATTAGTGAGACATACATGCTGATACAGAGTACAAATTAGCGACTAAACTCTGGTAAGTATCATTTTTGGGCTCATTTAAGGAAAATGAGTTTAATGTATTTTTAAAAAAAATTAACAATTTATGCAAATTTGATGAATCCAGTAATTAAAGAATTGATATAACATCTAAAGAGACTTGAATCCAATAATTAAATTTGTTTTTGGGCTCATTTGCAAATTTGTGCTCAACTCTCATGGTTGATATAACATCAAAGTGTTGATATATCATCAAAAGCTTAAGAAAAAAAGAATTGATAGAGGATGCTGTTGTACTGTACCAGAGTGGTTAGTAGTTGATTTGGTAATTATTTATTTTTTTTAAAAGGGAGGGGTTGTGAGTCTTATTAATAGATGAATTGTAAGTCGTTTTCTTTTCTTGATTTGGTATCTAGCTGTTGGTTTCTTCCTACAATTAACTATTTCATTGTACTTCTGAGAATAAAAATTGCACTTCTAGTAAACAAATGCTTTTCTCACTCCCTCGTACCCAAAAGCAATGTGTGAAAAGAAATTCCGCCCTAATTGAATTAATCAAAGTAATAAAATTAGACTTAATTAAAAATTATAATCACTAATAACAAATTTACTTAATCTTTTGAGATTGATTATTATTTAACAAATTTTTTTATTAAATTACTTAGATAATAAATTCAATTGTACCAAACATTCAAAATAAAGAGAATATGAAGAACACCAAGACATATAGTGAAAAAAAAAAAAACTACTCATTACAAGAGAATCTACTAATCAATGAAAACAAAATGGCACAAGTCAGTAAAGACAATCCTCAAACATTTTGACAATTCTCAAAAGTAAAATGTAGACTCAAACTTCACCTAATAAAGGTGCATGCATTGATCATTCATTGTTCAAAACAAAACAAAATCAAAATCAAAATCAAAAGGAAGAAAATAAAAAAAAAAAAAAGGGCAAATTGTTCATCAGACAAAGTGTTCATAAAAAAAGAGAAGTTTCATCTAACGGTGCCCTCGCCGTCCTCCCTCTTCTTATCGGGACTGACGGGGAGGAGCCTCATCCTCCTCTGTGTCCTTAGTCTCGCTCCCCACCACCTGTCTCGACGTCCTACTGGGCTTAGTTGGCTGAGTGTGAGAGCTACTCGGTTGACTCCTGTCTTTCCTCTTTGGCTCTTCTCCTCGTCTCCCGCTAGGAATCCCTCATCCGAGACGATCCTTTCCTTGATTCATGTTCTCAATGCGAGAGACTCTAGTGGCCTGAAAGGTCATGAGTTTTAAGTCAAAATCAATGTAATGTCAAAATGCAGTCAATACATGAACAGTAAAAAAAAGGGACTTATGTCTTTACGATGTTAGAGTCTGTTAGGCAGGTGGCTTTCCGTAATGACTCCACAGTGACTTGGGCAACCTTATGCTTTAAGGGCGTGATATAGACACAGGCCTCCTCGTAACTGGTCCAGGCCACCTAAATTCCCAATAAAATCTTGTTTCAACTCAAAAAACCAAACGAACTTGAAAAATTTTAGGCAAAAAAAAAAGCTCTTACCCCAGTCAAATGGTCGAGCGCCGGAAGTCCTGCAATAGCCCCGGTTGGCCAAGATAACTCTTCCAACCTGAAATTCTCATCATTGGTCATTACCGATACATTGAAAGCCAAAAAGTTGCTGGTAGCCCTGCGTCACCCGCTGTGGTGGCGGCCTCTTGAGATGACCTATCACTCACGCTTGGCCTCCTAGCCCTAGGTGGAGGAGGCAGACCCCTAGTCAAGGAAGGCATCGGCTCCTCCAAGTAGCTCGTCATACTGCCGAACTGGTTGAAGAACCATTGCATGGCCACCCCCTCATAAAGTTCCAAAATGTCAAGGTCAAAGTCGAACAAGTCCAAGTCTCTCATGTTGACCGAAGACGATATGGGCAAAAAAAGCTGCGTAACCGTATCTACTTGGCAAATCACTCTCTCACCCAAGTAATATACCCTCTCAAAAGTATAACACCCCGACCCGATTTTTGAAAAATTAAGTTACTAATTTAATATTAGGGACTTTAAGAAGCAAAATGATAGTTAAGAAAACTAGACCAAGAAAAATAAAAGTCATAAAATAACAAGACTTCAGTTTATGAAGTCAACACGTGAAGGAAATAAATGAGAATACAAGTACATAAGAAGAAAAATAAAAATAATGCAAAAAGAAAAAATGAGATAAAATGTGCAAAATGCCAAACAAGGCATAAGAAAGAAAAAGATGGAAAATAGGCCAAAAATGTTGGCCCAAAGGCTTGAACCCAAGACAAAAAATTAGCAAATAACCTATGCCCAAAAAATTAACCAACTAAGTTACAACACTTTTGTACTATATATCTCACAAGATATATATATGCTATATAAAATTCCATTCCACCACCCCCACACCCAATCAAATTGCATGCAACACCTCACCCCTAATTAAATATATATATATATATGACCATGAGTGAGACAGAAACAACCAAGTGTGTGTTTGCGGCTAGAGAGAGAGAGAGAGAAGGAAGAAGAAGAAGAAGAAGAAGAGAGGGAGAACAAGAAAGAGCAAGCTCTAATCAAGGCATAGGAAGTCTAGAACTGAGCCAAGTAGAGAAAAGGATCTCACTATGAAGGTAAAACCCTAAATATCTAAGCTCCCCACTCTAGAAAAACATTGCAAAAACCTAATGTTTAATGGAGTTTAAGTGTATGTATGGCCCTTGTTAATATTGTATTGGAGTTTGGAAGTAAAAAGGAGGTATAAGAGAGCCAAAACAGTTGCCCCCACACGAAATCCACCATTGATAGACCACCTTGAAGGTGGGTCTAAACCAACTGGAATTAATCCAAGTTTGGTTGATAACGACTTGAATTAGACCCCACAAGGGTCACAAAAACCCTAGTTCGTGACCAAAAAGCCTAGAAAAAGGCCCCCAAACCTCAACTTACAGGTCACGGTTTGAAAACCAACCCTCACAAATCGAACACAAAAACTTATTTTGTGATCGCGAATGAATCCTTTTGATGAGACAATCACAACAATCCTAGCCCCATTAATTTTGGTCAAAAAATAACCATGAACGAGGCCATTATTCAGAGTTGTGCCGAAGCTCCAATGCAGCTTTTGAGTTTAATTCGAACCCTAAGACCAATGACAAAAGCTTCCTCTATGTCCCAAAAGACCATAGGAATTAAATAGGTAAAAAGGGCAATTGAAACCTCACGAAATAGAGGTTGAAGTTTCCGCGATTTAGGGCAACAGTAACGGGGGAGATGGGGAAGAAGATGAATAGTAGTGCCGGTCGGGCTACCGGTAGGTTTCGGGTTCGAATTCGGGTCGAAACCCGCTTAGACGCACATAGGTAAGTGGGATGACGTCGTTTAGGCTTAAGGGTTTTAATTTTAAAATGAATATGGGTTGTTTGGCTACACGATTAGAGGTCTGATTTGATAACCACATGCAGAATATGGATATCCTATCCCTGTTTCGCCCCTTGTCCACTACTTGGCAATTGAAAATCAAGAAAATAAAGGGGAGTGGTAGCTCCCCATACTCGACTCACGGACCTCTCACACTTGAAGAAATCTAAGTCCCACGCATGTGCCATTGTGCCACCATGGCACGTGTTATTATATTAACAGAACAAATATATAATATGAAATTAAATAATTTAATTATTGTAAAATGTCCCGTTACCCAAATAAAATAAAAGGGTAGTGTATTTTAACTCTTTTCTATATTCTAGACCCAATGGCGAGATCCGTTTTACGAGATAAAATCCTAAAAAATTAAGACACATAAAATGTAAAATTACCACGTAAAATGTTTGAAGCCAAATGGAAGTCTGAGAGGGTCTAAATTGACTTTATTCAACGTTCAGGACCCAATGGTTAGGTCCATATTATCAGAATAAAGTACTGAAAAATAAGACGCGTGAAAATGCAAATGTATTAAATTATGCCTAAGAGTCCGACTTGACTACGAATAGTTCGATTTAAAGAAAATAAGGCCTATCCTAGGAAATTAGGATTCACCCTATCTAAGAATAATTAAAAACACCAAATAGGTGGTGATTTAAATTTAATGTGGAATTAATTAGATTTTTCATAAATTGTTCATAGGAACTACAAGGGAAAGGGAAAGGCACACCAGAAACGCTAACTCCGATAACTAAGGTGAGTAATCCTGTACTTTGAAGTGGAGGTTTTAACTCCATGACTTTTGCAGTGTTTTAAGTTCAAAATTTCTAAAGAGATTTAAGTTCAAAATTCCTATATTTACATGCCTCATGATTCAAATATATTATTGCTTCTATTTTTAACTATTATCTTGACATGCAAGTTAGCTTGTTTAACTTGCTGACTTTTTATAAGTTCGAATTCCAGCATGTCTATGTTAAATTCAAAATTTTTATTTAATGCCTCTCTAAAAGTAAAGGTTTTTATACTAGTCATGTTTTAAATATTCTTGAATGATGCGATTAAATACTCTGAAGGTTATGTCTTAAATGTTCCTGAATTTTATATTCCAAGTATTTGAAGGTTTTGTTCAAATATTCATGAAAGTTCTGTCAATTCTCTTAAAAAACATTTATTTGAAAAGCCATGTTTTCATGCTCTCAAAAAGTATCTATTTGAAGAAGTTATGTTTTAAATGTTCTTGAAAAGCATCTACTTAGAGGTTATGTTTAAATGCTCTTGACTAGCATCTATTTGTAAAGAAATGTTTTAAATTCCTCATGTTTGCGAACTGGTAATGCAAGAAATTTTGTGCATATGCATCATGAGCTCGTGAGGCCCTATGGGAGTCACATACGAGAAAAATGCCCAGTAGAAGGTTTATCCCTCAGGCATTAGATATCTCCATGAGAAGTTAAGCTTAGAGTCCAGTTCGAAACGGATTCTTCTATTAAAAAGTGAAAAGATGTTATGTTCAGAAATGGCAGAAGGTTTATCCCCCATTTTTCTAAACGTGAATTATATGTTCTGATTTCATGTTTTCAGTAATTAATGGTAGAAGGTTTTCAAACCCCCATTTACATGAAAAGAGTTTTTAAAATGGCCCCGTTTTTAAAATGACAAAGGGTGATACCCTCCTATTTACAAGAAAAGGATTTTATTCATCTTGTTAACAAGTAAATGATTTCAGTTCTCTTGGCCACCAAATGACCATCCTGTACATGTTACAAGTTTTCTATTGCATATTAAATGCCTTACTCGAATGCTTTAAATGCTTCGTGTTACATGTTTTTGAAGATTCTTGTACTCTATATACATGAAATAACTATTTTACTCGAATACTTTATGTCACGACCCGAAACCCACCCTATGCGGATCTCGTGTCGCGGGGCCGACCAGAAAGTCATCCCTACTTTTTCCATTCCTGTATCATAGTACTAATATGCAAAGTACTAAAATCTTAAAACAATAACAGCGGAAGTCTTATCAATGACCATAATCAACGGAAGTCTTTTCAATACATGATATGGTTCTACAATAACAAAAATAAGAACCAGACATAACCAGCACCCGTGGGTGGTGAATACATGGGAGAACTAAACATAGACTGGTATAGTTCCTCAAAATGTCCTCCTACGCTCTCAGACTCTTACTGGGGTCTTGTAGCGTCATTACCTGAAATGGGGGTAAATAGGGTGGAATGAGCTACGAGAGCTCAGTAAGTAAAAACATATCTCTGACACTGGTATCGGAGAAATATGAATCCATGAATAAGATTACGATAGCCAATCATAAGAAAAGACATGCTGTGATAGCCAATGAGAATAGTTGCCCTAAGGGCCAATGAACAATAGGTCACAATGTACAATTAGGAGTAAATGGATACAACATCAACATGAAACACTCAATAACAATGTATCAACATGATTGTATTACCATAATAAACCGATCACAATCAAATCAATGAAGGATGTCCTCTCAATGTAAGATAAGTCATAAGAAATAGTGTCATTCAATAATCACAGTCATATCAATCAAATAAGAGATGCTTTTATTCTGTGTCAGGGCTCGGCATACCCTCGGTCTTTTGGGGCCCGTCATACCCCCCAGTGAATTCCAGTGAATTGCCATATGTCCGTTAACGGACTTGACCCGTAGGTCTCCAGTCAATCAGAAAGCATCAGATGGATATTGTGACTGAGCACAAATCCGGTATACATAAACATTTCATGATCATAAGTGATTCCATAAGAGCATAAAAATAGAATATCATATATACAATGAAAGCATAACAGTAGGCCTTTCAAGGCATGGATCAACATGATAACAATGATATAACAGTCAATCAATGTCCACAAGATAGAACAATATCACATTATGGAAAACAAATAATATCAGATACGTTCAAGAGTACAAGCTTGGCAGTAAGGAGAATAAACTTAGCTTGGAAACACCATATGGAAGAGAAAGTGAATTTACTTACCTCTAAATGCAGTCCTATATCATAAATTCGTAAGTTTGTCCTTTCCTTTCGAGTTCCCTATATATAAGTGGATACGTCTCAGAATTAATGTTATTCATCAAATTTTATGCCTTGCTATCTTAAGTATCTCTAACACTAATTTAGACTTTACCATTGAGTCCGGAACGCCGAAGAAAGTCGGTTTAGGCATTCTTAGAATTTAATTCGACTTTGGACATGTTAGGGGCAATTTGGTAATTTATCCCTTAACGTGTCTAAATTTTTTGGAGTCCCATCTCATGAAACGGACACCACCATTAGATTCCGAATGTTTAAATTAGTCAAAATCCACTATTTTTTTATTTAATTTGGACCTCGTTTGACTTATTTATGGGGCAGGGGTATTTTGGTCATTTTGACATTTTTACGGGTCTTAAATTTTTTAGGACCTCATCTTATGTCGTGGACCTCACCAATGGACTCAGGAGGTTCGAGATAATAGGAATACATATATAACTTATCTTAATTGGACACCGGGCATTTCGGGTCTATTTAATTTAATTAAATTAAATTCATTTAATATGATATATATATATATATATATTTTGTTTATAATGTATTAACAGATGAAATGGGTGGCACACTGGCCAGCGTGTCACCTCCCTCCCAAAAGATACTGCGTTCGAATCCCACAAGGTGCAATCGCACCTTTTTATTTTTTGATTTGATTTATAATAGAATATATATATATATATATATATATATATATATATATACACTCTGTTGGTAATTGTTCACACGCGTGCGGGTGGCCGAGTGGTAAAAGGAGAGGGTTGGGCGCGTGAGGTTAGAGGTTCGAACACCAGGGACAACAATTTTTCCTTCTTCTTTTAAAAACTTAACAGTTTTATATATATATATATATATATATATATATACGTATTAGCCCCAAAATGACGCTGTTGTATTAATGCGGTGGCAACTCTAGAAACCACCACGTGTCTGAGTCGACTCGGTCAGGGTTTTTAAAACTGAATCGACCCACTATCGTCTTCCCCATCGAATCCTCCCTGTTGACCTAATTTCTGATTTTTTTTCTCTTTAATTTCGTGTATTTTGAGAGATCCATTCTCTCTGCTTCTCATTCTAAGTTGTTTCTGGGGACTCTAGGAAAGATTTGGCATTTGTTCGAGGGATTAAACTAGTCCAACGAGCTCGGGTAGAGGGTTGATAACCCAGACCTGTAACCCATTCGAATATGCTCATTTCTGAGCCAAATTACATGGGGTTTGTTCTGTTGTGATCCTTTCTTCATGAGGTTTCAGTTTCCATTCATAAAAGTGGGTTTAACAGTGATTTCGTGAGGTTGAGTTTTGAAACCCGTACCTGCAACTTGACCTTTGAAGGTCATTTCTAGGGCTTTGTGATCGCGTTCATGCGTTTTTAGAATGCCAGTAGGGTCTAGTTCAGGTCTCGATAAGCCAAATGAGATTTGGTGGTGACGGATTCAGATCTACTGTAAGCAAGGTCTCCCATGGCTGCCTTGTGTACGGTTGAGGGTTTCTAATGTTTCATGGCCTGATTTCATGCTTAATCATGTCTAAACATATTTTAACCATCCCATACTCAAAATCAAAGCTTAAAACAGTTTATACATGGAGAAATTCTAGAGAGAGAAATTTAAGTGTTTCATGTATTCTCACCTTTTTGGGTTGTGATTGTTGGTCCTCTACCCTTTTGATCCTTCCTCCTTCTTCTCAAAACTCTCTCTCTCTCACTCTCTCTCTCTCTCTCTCTCTCTCTCTCTCTCTTTTCGTGTGATTAAATGGTGGTGTGGGCAGGTGTATTCAATTATGTATATATGTATATAGGTGTATATACTTGATCATTGCAAATTTTGATTTCCCCACCAACTGGCTTTCCTCTTGCTTATTGCAGCAACTCAAATGAGTGCTCTTCATGTTACTGTTTGAGGCAGGCCATCATTGGCTGTGTGGGTTTGTTTTGTTTTGCATGTATATACATATAATACAACTCACACTCTAATACACACCTCTCCACCGACACACACACACTTTCCCTCTTCTGCACACACATTCTTTAAACATTTACTTATATATATATATATTTTAATATACACACATGCATGTTATTCACACATGTATACATACTTGGTCACATGTATTCACACACAATACACCTGTTAGTGTGTGTAGGTGTGTGTGTGTCTTAATATTTAATTATAACTAATTATTAATTTAATTAACTAATCATTTTAAATTAATTAATTGTTTTCTTAAGTGTAGGCATCTTTACACTAATTTTCTCTTAACCTCGCAATTGCACACATGCACCTTATTTTAGATATATTGCATGTGTATACTTATGCATGCATGCATGCATGGAACTGCATGTGTGCACACATTACGAGGCTGGGTTCCGGGTCACTAGACATGGGCCGGAACTGGTCATATAACTGACAGGGTTCACATTTTAAGATCGTGCAGTGAAATCGGTCTTCATCAAAATATAGAGTTTAAACATCTCGGGTTACAACTGATAGTATGCTACTCGACCCAACTTACCTCGGTATACGTGCTAACCGGGGTCAGGGTATTACACTTTAAATGCTTCGTGTTACATGTTTTTCAAGATTCCTATATACTGTATTTGAATAAATAAGTGCCTAGCCTGAATGCCTTGAATGCTTTATGCTATCTATTTTTTGAATATTCTTGTATTCTATATTTGAAATGTACGAGCAATTGGTAGTGACTGTTTTTATGAAATCTCTTATAACTAACCCACTACCAGTTAAAACCCATGACAAGGTACTAGAATTACTCATGAGCTTTTCATAAAGCTCACATAGATTTGTTACCCATGACTCTTTCAGGTAATAAAGATGATAGGGAGCCTTACCCGTACTAAGGAAGGGCGTCGGGAGCTCCGCACTTGACTTAGCTATTTTTGGGAATGTTAGGACCAATAGTTGGTCAATTTTGTTGTAGCATTTTAAGTCCCTAAGGACAATGAACATGTAATATGTATAACTTTTAAAATTTAGCAAGCTTTGTATGTATGTTAATTGTAACGTTCTGAAGAGTGGCAGTTCCGGGCGGATGTGTGAAAAGAAAAAGTTTTCACGCTTCTGTAAATTACAATCTTGGCCACACCGCCGTCCCACACCGCTACTTCTGGTCCACTCGCCGACCTCTGGGCCGAAGGGTGGCGGTCGCATCCCCATAATCCATATAGGACGTGTCGCGGGTCGTGACAAAAAGGGCTTTCCAAAATTAAGCGCTGGTGCACTATGTCAATACTTTGCTCCACTGAGGCCGGGACCACCCTCCAAGCATTCCATCGAATTTGTCATAAATGAAAAGCATAAGTTTCTCACATCACATATCAACAAAAGAAAATTCCAAATAGAGGAAACTAATCGTGTCTATTTAGAGCATGTCTAAGGCCTCCCAAAATTTTTACACCACATTTTCCCCCCGGCGAGTCAACCTATTTGCCTTCCGCCACCGCCACAGGCGGGGAAACATATTCTCTTTTACCTTCACCAATAGATAGGGCAACAATTGTTGGATCTCATTGGCCTGGATCTGTCCAAGTAAGAAAATCAATCAACATAACATTTTTTCAAAAGAAGAAATTAGGGAATTTCATAAATTCATGCCTCCCGAACAATGTTGAAACCACTAAGTCCTTTGGTGACCTCCCGTGATAGCACACACATTCAGCGATACAAAATAGCCATCGCAACGCCTCCCTAGTTGAAGCGCACGAAGTTTTCCACATCCTATAAAGTAGGGAGACACCAAAGGTGGATAGTGTCATCGACATTAGCCAATAGGGTCTGACCAAACACAAAAAGCATGAAAGCTCTAGTCAACTAGTCCTCTTCAAAAGCATTATGGCACTCTCGGAAGCGAAAGTTCTCCAAGATATGCCTAACCCGTACCGCACCCTTAGAGGCCAATATGGGCCGCTATCTTAGAAGACGGAAAATCTCATCACCGCGGTTGTGCATTTCATTATCCCATGGAATTCGATCACAGCCGACCCGAAGGCCCGTGATCATTGAGAAGTCAAGGGGAGTCAATATTACCTCCCCGAACTAGAGGTGGAAAGTGTTGGTGGTGTCCCACCATCTTTCCCCCTAGAGCATATAAAAGCTTCATGTTATGGTCAACACGGATTATTTAGTCTAAAAACAGCCTAAAACAGGTAACTCTCACATGCCCTTGGCATCAGAGAGGCAAATCAACCCACTACTCTATGATATCCATCGTTGAGCTTTGAGCTCGGATTTCCAAATCTAGCTGCAAGAAATCAAAACCAATAAGTTAGAAAATCCTTTCAAATGCCATAAGCATGCCAAACAAGCATGGAACAACTACACAAAACCAAGTCAAAGCAAAAACTGCCCATTTGGACATTTTCACAAGCACGTGGGTAAAATTCTCATGCATACATGCAACCAAAATTTCATGCAAAAAGCTTTCCAAGCTTGAAAAACAAACCAAATCCATCAAGAATCAACTTAAAAATCTCAAAACAATCGGAAGAAAACTCAAGAAAATCCATACTTGGCCATTCCGGTATTATTACAACAAATGGTGCGCTGCCTTTTGGAGCAAGCTTGTGTTCTTCCAAAAGCCTGGGGCTAGTTTATATCGGAAGATTATGCCGTGCACTGGTCTAAACATCCCCAAATCCCGATCAATATCGAACATGGGGTCTAAGTCACCCTGGCCTTCACTTGACATTTTCTCTTGAAATTTTTGGATTTGTTATTGGAAATCAAGTTGTTTGATCTTCTAAGAGTTCAAAACAAATGCCAAATACTTCAATCTATCCTACACAACTCTATAAAAAATGGTCACAAGAGGGGTACGAGAGAACTCAAGAATGCAATGGGAAATCAAAAGTCGCAACACATTTTAAAGTATGTTACCCAGGCACCCGAGTGCCGATCGACAATTATGGGTAGTCGATCGGCACATAGAGGGTGACAACTGCCCCTTCTATGTGTTGATTAGCACATAGGGGTTGGACAGGCCAATTTTTGGGCTTTGGCCCATTTGCATGAATCTTGGCCAATTTTGGCCCATTTCACCGCATTTCTTATCAAAATCAAGCCTTTTGTCAAAATATGTCTAAACAAAATCCACCGTGATTCAACACCGAACATCAAAGGGCTAATTGGTAATTTGCCAAAACTGATCAATGTTGACCAACTTGTCATTTAGTTGTGTCGGCCCACTAATCCAAAACCGCCATCAAGTAACTCATGATTTCTTTCAAAAGATCGTGCAGATAGCATTTTCTTTGGTGGTTCCTCAAGATCCAGGCCATGTTTTCTGAACGAGACACAACTACTCATTTCTCAAACAAATCAAGATCACTAAGTCAACTCAGTCCATTCCCTAGTAAAGTCCGATTTATCATCCTTTTCTCAAGAAAATTCATCTCCCTAGAAAAATATATTCCAGTATTCCCCATGGAGTCCTTATTTTCCATAAAAAGAAAACCTTTGAGTACGTAATCTATCTTTGCAAAAAAATTATCTAAGGACGCAATCCATTTTGACAATTTATTCATTAAGGACAATCAGATTTTACCATCTTATTAGGATAGCATTCCTTTCGGGTAAGCCATATATCGCATCATCATCTTGTTAGGACAACATTACTTTCGGGTAAGCCGTCTATGGCATTACCATCCTGTTATGATAGGATTCGTTTCGGGTAAGCCGTCCGTCGCATCATATTTTTATCATCTTGTTAGGATATTGTTCCTTTCAAGTAAGCCATCCATCGCATCACATTTTTATCGTCCTATTAGGATAACATTCCTTTCGGGTAAGCCGTCTATCTCACCACATTTTATCATCCTGTTAGGATAGTGTTCTTTTAGGGTAAGTCATCTATCGCCTCATATTTTATCATCTTGTTAGGATAGCGTTCCTTTCGGGTAAACCATTTATCGCATCACATTTTGTCATCCTGTTAGGATAGTGTTCATTTTGGGTAAGCCGTCTATCGCATTCTCTCTTATCAACTTACTAGGATGGAATTTCCTTTTAGGTAAAAACATCCAAGGACGTAAGACCATCTTGTGAGAACACAACATTATGAAAGACTTGTTAGGATCACATTTCTTATCAACAAAAACTCCAAGGAGTCATTTTCGAGGGCGTAACCTCACAACAACCCTATTTAGACGAGTCTCTTTAGAGAAATCAGGTAAGGACAACACTCATTTCTTCTAGTCACGAACTACGAATGGTCTGATTTGCCTGAGGATGATAAGTAAGAATCTCATAGAGGAATGAGTTCGACCATGCCAAATAAAAAAAAAAGCACAAATCAAGGTCAAAATGGTTGTATCTTTTTTCTTGCATTGACATTCACTTGCTTGCAAGTTCCATCAACGAAGGGTTTTCTGTAGACACCTCATTTTGTGACTCTTGATTAAATAATAGCAATTCAGTAATTATGTCAAGAAACCTACTTCAAGTAGGACTCTTCCCGATAAAGTCTCATTCCGGTTAAGACCCTCCTAACAGAGTCCTAGTCCAAGTAAAACTCTTGCCGATAGAGTCTCACTTCTTTTAGGACTCTCTTGATAGAGTCCTAGTCGAAGTAGGACTTTTTCTGACAAAGTCTCACTCCTGTTAGGACTCTCTTGACAGAGTCCTAATCTAAATAGGACTCCTCTCGATAGAGTCTCACTCCTATTCGGACTCTTCTGTTAGAGTGCTAGTCCAAGTAAGACTCTTCCCGATAGAGTCCCACTCCCATTAGGACTTTCTTGGAGGAGTCCCTGTCCAAGTAGGACTCTTCGCAATAGAGTCCCACTTTTGTTAGGACTCTCCTAATAAAGTCACAGTCCAAGTGGGACTTTTCCCGATAGAGTCTCACTCCTATTAAGACTCTCTTAATAAAGTTCCAGTTCAATTAGGACTTTTCCTACCAGAGTCCCACTTCTATTAGGATTCTCCTAACAGAGTCCCAATCCAAGTAGGACTTTTCCCAATAGAGTTCCACTCCTATTAGGACTCTTCTGCCCTTCAGAGGGCGTTTCGGTAATTTTGGCACCTTTTTGCCCATTAAAGGGCATTTTGGTAATTTTGGCATAATCCTACCCTTAGTAGGACTTCCTAATCACGTGAGGGGCATTTTTTTTTTATTTTTTATATCATTTTACCCACATTGGGGTATTTTGGTAATTTTACCCTTTGGTGACAAATTGGGGGGTAATTTGGTCATTTCACATGTCTTGTAGAAATCTAGGGATTCTCCACCGAATTGGAGAAAGTTTAGTAATCTTGAGTTATAGTAGTCTATTTAGGCGTAATTAGGACGTTCTACTTTTAGAGTTTCTATAAATCTGGTTGCTGATATTTTTTTAAATGGAAATACATCGAACTTGGGCATTTTCATTTAGAGTTTATTTTCTAATTAAACTTTATTTCTCTTTTGTCTCATTGGATATTTCATGTAGACATTAATTTTATTGGTTTGTGCATTGTCATAATTATTTATTAATTAATTTAGTTCGGATAATCATTCTTGTTTAATTTTTATTTATTTAATTAGATAATTATCACTCAAGACATGACCGTAGCCCTCTATTTTAGGGTTTCATCTTAGATCCTTAGAGAAATCTCTATATTTTCCAATAAATAGAGCCCCCTGGCCATTAGTTTTAAAGGACGAAAAAACACAATTTCTATAGCCTCACGCTATTAGTTTAATTCTAGAGTTTTCTTTACAAAAACTCTCCCTTTCTCGACACCGAAGCCCTACCGAAGTAACAGCCTCCCTTGACAAAAGAAGTCGAAGCAACGCTTTTCAAATTGAAGAACAAGCCGGAGATCTGCTCGATTGAAGCCTCTGATCCAAATTATCCTAGCCAAAGATCTGCTTGACTCCAACGATTGAGTAAGGTACGCTCTCAAACCCTTAATAGTTTTCTTACATCCAATTGATCTCATATCTTTTATCATTTCTTTATAAAAGAGGGTAAACTGGAGAACTACATGACTCTGATTCCATTTTCTAAACGGATACATAGGAAGCCTTTGGGTCTGAGTCAGATATTCTTCCTATCTTTTCTGTTTTATTTTATTTCTTTATGCTAGATCTTTTATTATTTATCTCTTTCAAACTCACATCTCTCTTTTCAGTTTTCTCCTAATGAAATAGCATTGCAAGTGAATATTCGAGGCTGATTCATTCGGATCGGGCAAGGTGGGTGCCTGACACTTTCTTACTTCGTACCTTAGCCCTCAGATCCATGTTTTCTTTGGTTTTTGCTTTATTTTAGTGTTTTTTTTTATTTGATCCATGTCAAGGGATCTTTAGAATGTAATTAGGAAACAAGGCAATGTAAATTCAATTATTTCATTCATTTTCAGTTTCCTTTTAATTATATTCTATTGTAACAGGTTTACTTATTTCTTGTCCAAAACAAGCTAGCGACTCCTCAATTTCTCTATCTCCCATGAGAGGCGTTCCTTCTCACCTTAAGGGATAGAGACGGCCGAGATCCCTCTAAATCCACAAAAAGGATGACATACTTTTCCTTTTTTCTGGTGTTGACGCTTATAGCTATAGTTGAGTGAATCTTAGGATGACAATAAACAGTGCGAGTTAGTTGGGTTGGGTCAGGCCGAATATGGGTTAGACCTTGACCTTCGTTAAATGGATCCAAGGGATAAATAGAACGGTGACATTTCAATTAAATGGGGCTGATGTGATTGTGACATCATAATGACGTTATAGACCGGTTGAACCGGTCGGGTCCCAATAAAATAGGATTAGTTCACTTATTCAAGGACCAGATCAGACGATCTTCTTTATATATTTCCTGAAATTTTATTTTAACCCCTGAAGTTTACGAAAATTATGGAATGGCCCTAAATACTTCTATTAATTACAGAAATGCCAAGAAAATTAATTAAAAATTATTTTTTAAATCTTTTTAATTAAAAAAAATTACTAAAATGCCCTTAAGCCAAAAATAGGCCAAACGAAGGCTAATTAAAATGCAAGAAGTGTCTAACCCAATGTTTTTGGGCATTCCAGACTTAATGGCAGAGTCTGATTTATGAACTTAGATCCCAAAAAATACAAAACAGATAATCTAGAATAATTTCAATTGTGTCCTAATACATTAATTAAGCTACTGATTAAACCATGATGACTATGAAAGTGCCTACCTTAACATTTTTCGACGTCTTGGACTCAACAGTGGAGTCCGTTTAGTCAAACGAGGTACCAAAAATACAGACACATGAAAATGTATAATTTTTAAACTACCCTTAGTGTTGTACGAGCAAACAGACAGACCAGGAAAATATAGAGAGGTGTATACTTAACGTTCTTGGATGCTCTAAACCCAATCGTGAGGTCAAACTGACCATCCAGGTACCCAAATGTGGTCCCGCATGAAAGTGTAAAATTACAAAAATGCCCCTAGACTTGATACAAGCCACAGATAGGCTAATTAAGATCCGGAAAAGCCTAAATTGATCATCTTTGACATTCTGGACTTAATGGTGATGTCATTTTAAAGAAAATAAGACTTGGTAACAAATTGAAAAATGAAAAATACGTCCTTAAGACTTAATGAAGCTACTAGAAGAGTATAGAAAGTAGAAAAAAACCAATACCAATGTATATAGGAGCTTCTAAGTCAGGGAATGAACTCTGTTTGAGATAATTGAGTACCTAAAACACGAGTTATGAACAGTAAATTTACCAAACTACCTCTAAAGCTTAAGTAAGAAATCAAATAAACTTAGAAAGTAAAAGAGGGGTCTACCTTATGATGAAAAGACCGTCTGGACTAAAAAATGAAGTCCATTTAGGTAAATGACGAATCGAATGATATAAGCACACATATAGGTAAATGACCGAAATGCCCCTAAAGCCTAAAGTAAAGCACACGATGAACTAAAAAGTATTAGCAACCCTAATTAAAGATTATAAGAGAATCCTAAGCCATAAGACTAAGCCCAGAAGAGACTAGGAACACTAAGTAAGCAATAGATTAAACTAAGATACATACTGATATAGTATAAGTATATCTTAAACCATGGTTTAGGATCACTAACAAGGAATAATGATAAGACGAGTGCCGAGGCGTATCAAGTAAATGAATAAAGGAATGACTATGGAAACTGGTAAGCAACCCTAGACCCCGAAATAGAGGCTTTTCAATTGATTAATATTCTCTTACTATCTTCTTACATTTGCATGCTATGCTTTACAATTTTATGTAAATGATTTATTATCATGATAAAGTTTTGAATGGCATACTTTATAAGTAGCATTCTTAAATGTTTTAATGCATGGATAGCTATGAATGTTTTGTAAAATATATTTTTAGTATTTCTTGCCATATAGACCCTGTCGATAAGAGCTGGTAAACCATTTATTGATTTAAATAGCAAGGACTTCACCAGGAGTTAGAATCTAGAAAGGGCTATGTAAGCCCGTGCTCTAAATTACACAAATGGTCACCAAGGTGACAATAGTAACCCTTAGGGAACATACACTATAAAGATATTTTGGCATGTGATATATACATACTTATTTCCCTTCCATTGTTATGGAATGCATGATGAAATGATACTTTACAAAACTAAACTGGTTGAACCCTTATGTAACAATTACTGCATGTCTTTATTGTTTTATGAAAAGAATGCTAGTAGATTCCAAGTAAAGATTTCCTTAACTACTATCCATGGATGTTTTATGAATGCCATGAATGTTTTATGAAAGCTACAAAAGGTTTATAAATGAGTTTCCAGAAACCCATAACAGGGGACTGGAGTTACTCACGAGCTTTTCAATAAGCTCATATGGTTTTATCTTGTAGTTTTTTAAGGAGGACCAGAAAGTTACAAATGCAGATGCAAGTAAGCCAGGAAGATTATAGACACTCTAGTTAGAGGAGGGTTAGTATCCCAACCATGGAGGTATCAACCTAAAGTAATGGACACCATAGTGATATGATAGGTTAGAAAAGAATAGAACATGTATAATATTATCATTATTGTAATAGTTAGACATTTATATGTATTGAAATGATGGGCTCATGTATTGTAACTGTAATACCCTGACCTAGGTTAGCATGTAAATCGAGGTAGACCGAGTCGAGTAGTGTACTATCAGTTATAACCCGAGTTGTTAAATCTCTATATCATGATATCATATGGACTGAATGAATTTGGAATGTGAATAGTGTCAAGTATGCAGTCGGTGTTGGGCGACGCCCGGGCAACCCAGAATCAAGCATCGTAATGCATGCATGTACTTTGATGCGTGCATGTATACGTACACATATATGCATAGGCCACGAAATATCAGTGTATGTATATGTATTTAAAACCTTGTATATAGGAGAGTATAAATAGATATAAATATATGTATAAATGTATATATATATATATATATAGATATAATATGAAAAATAAATAAGTAATATAAAAAAACATATATATATATATATACGGTACAAGTATATATATATATATATATATAGATACATATAACACGCAATGCATGCTTGTGAGTGTGTGTTTGAGTGTGTCGGCAACTTTTGTGTGTGTCAGTGTGTGTTAATATAATATACATATATAACACAAATATCACATAAACATTAAATGCAAAAGTGGAAGAAGAAAGAAAAATAGTAGAGAAGTTAAGAATAGGGGTTGAGAGAGAGAGAGAGAGAGAGAGAGAGAGAGAGAGAGAGAGAGAGATCAAATGAGAAAGAGAGGGTGGTGGAACTTGCATTTAAGCAAGTGCATGGGCTGCATGCTTAAGAGAAATCAGAACAAAAGGAGCAAGGCATTGAAAGGGTGAGAAAGAGAGGATTCAGAAGTAGAGGAAGCAGAAACAGGGGAGAAACTGAGAGCTAACTTCAACGGTGAGTGAAATTTACATTTCTGTTTTGTGAATTTTTAGCATGAATGCAATATTTAATTAGAAGGCCTGAAAGAGCATGGAAAATAGAAAAAAATTACAAAAAGAATTAAAGAAAAAGGTCAAAAAATGAATTAGAACAAGACAGTTGCAGGTTGACAGGATAATTTGGATTTTTGCAGTTTGTATGCTTTAAACTTTGGTTGATCAATGAGGAACTAATCCTTTATAGTGCAGAAAAGGATTAGTAAAAGAAAAGGGTAAAAACAACAACGGAATATGCACAAAATTGAAAAAAATATAGTTGGCTGGAGTAATAAAGTCTTCCATATTCGTAGGGTTTAGTTGGATTAAATCAAAAACTAATTGTGAATATGAACTTCCCATGAAAAATTGAGGAAAACTACATTTAAAAATGGTTGAAAATCAACCGAAAAAAGGTCGCCGTCGCCAAAGAAGGCGACGGAACCCTACCGGAGCTTCACCAGAATGTCGAAGGGATGATGAACAGTGAATTCTAAAGCGACGTCGTTTGGTGTTATATAGGGGTGATACTACGTTGTTTAGGAGGGGTAGTTTTTAAATTAAAATCCGAATTGGGTCTGTTTGGTTTATAGGTTAAGAAATTAAATTGTTTATGCGGAACAGGGATTGGGATAGCTTAACCTCGATTAAGTCCTTATCCGTTGTTTGGTTTTAAAAATCAGAGAAACAAATAACGGAGGTTGCTGCCCCCGCGAGTGGAACACAGAACCAACCAAGCCAAAGGACTTAACACGCGTACATGGGCCACTGAGCCACTGAGGCCCATGTGGCCATATACTATAGCGTATGTAATTTATTTTGTAATTAATTAATTAATTTAATTACTAAATAAATTTAATTAATTAGGGAATTTAAAGAAAATTGAGACATAGTCCAAAAATAGTAAAAGTATAGTGCTTTCTTTATGTGTCAGACATTCTAAAACCAAAGTAGGGGTTCGTTTTATGAGATGGAGTCCCAAAAAAAAAGACACGTAAAAGTGTAAAATGACCATTTTGCCATTTTTAGTACAAATGTCCGAATTGAGTTCCGTGAAAGCTTAAACTGACTTTCTTCGACGTTCCAGATTCGATAGTAGATTCTATTTTAGTAAAAGAGAAAATTATAGCATAGAGGCATAAAATTTGATGAATAGCATAATTTATGTAGCGATAGACTGAGACGTATTTTATGTATCTTAGGAACACTGAAAGGCAAGGAGAAGGCAGTCTAGACCTTCTATTTTAGAGACAGTAAAAGGTAAGTAAAATTCGATCTTTGCATGTGTTACTTTTCAAGCCATGTTAATAATTCTTGTATATATTGCCTATTGTATTCCATACATACCAGTATTTATTAAGCCACATTGATATTGCCCTATCATGTGGGAAACATTTATTGATTTCTATATATATCTCGATCATGATTGTACACTTGTGCATAAATTCCTTTTTGTACACTTGTACCCAGGGACGTAAGGGCCAGATAGTTATATTCGAAGTAGTCTAGTAACCATAACCTCGAAAACTATCGTTACGTCAGATTGCCTAGATTCAGTTATGATTCCATTATACTCTTCGTGAAAGATAGCATGATCCTGATATATTACCAGTGCCGGATTTGTGCTCAGTCACATCTGCATCTGATGCTATTTATGACCTTCGGGTCAGGGTTCCGAGTGAAACATTTGCTACATTGCTATGTGAGGCATGGGACGTAGAGTCACATTGTATATATAGAGCAATATTTCAGAGAGCCCGAGTGGAACTGAATACGAGCTCAGGGGGATTTTTGGGCCCCACGAGTGCATCTCTTTTTGTTGATATCACTATACTTTATTGTTGATTTCATGTTATATTATTATGAATGATCATAAGACTTTACAACTTTCATTTGAGTGCTTATATTTCATACTTGATAGAGCTCATGACTGTAGCAGTATGACATTGTTAGCAGAGCAGATTCATTTCCTTATCATTTGACTTCTATCATCTGATATTGAGTTATATATTCATTGAATAGCTAACACTTCTTTATACACTTGTACACATGGCAGAGCAAAGAGCTATTTATTAAGTTTTTATAGCTCATACAAATACTACATTCATTTTTTGGCACAGACATCAAGGACAGACCTTAGAGCCTGATAGCTAGAGGTGGAAATTTCTTTTGAAGTAGTAGTGTAATACTTAGTACAGGTCTTGTGGCTTTTCCATGTCATCCACGTCTTGGGGGTGAACAGTTGTTAAAGAATTTTATAGTCTGTATTTTGAGAACCTTATAGATATCACATGTAGCATTTATTATTTATTTATTTATTTAAGTCTTTAGCAATTTATAGTTGTTGCATGTTAGTAGCACTGATTGTGTAGCAAGTTGAGACACCCGGTTCAGCAACAATGCCAGATCAAGCCTGTGATTCGAGATCCGCACAAGGTGGGTCTCGGGTCGTGATAGTAACTCTGATGTAAAGTTTAGTTATGCTCTACCAAGTATGACTGCATTTAATAAAATTTTTATAGACATAGATTTTCGTTACACTATTAATACAACTGAATGCAATCTATTTGGACATGTTAAGAGGCCTTCGGGTAGACATGTCATCAATAAGCTACAAAAGGGTTAATGTATTGGTGAGGTGCCTATCGGGTCGGTTATTATCCTTAATCCACATAGGGTGGGTTCTGGGATGTGACAAGAAACTTTTAGCTAGAAAGTCGGGCTCTGCCGGAGCACGAACTGCAACTCATAATTTGACAGCCTTAACCTAAGCCAAAGTCGAAACCAACCCTAAAAATGAAATCCTTAGGTGAAAATGGTTTATAAACACGTGAACTGGTTATCGAAATTTGATTATCGTTGACCGTCGTTGCCGAAGAAGGCAACCGGCGCCAGTAAGCGTCTCTATTGACCAGTCAATGGTCAAACCGGTCAGTCAATGGGTTGGATATCGGGTGTAGGTTGACTCGCGCGAAAAATGGTTTTAAACATGACCAAAATGCTGTCATTTTGATATTAAAAGAATTAATTGAATGATGTCATTTTGCTGAGGTGAAGTTAACACAATGATGATGTCATGGACTGGATTGAACAGGTCAGTTCTGGTAGGACCATGGGGTCTGATATTGTAATTGGCCAATCTGGTTTGATAAAATGTGCTTTGTGTGTGATCCTTATATAAGTCCTACGAGTGAGTAACTCAACTGTGTGACTTAGGTTGGAAAAATCAAACAACCAAAAGTAAAAACCTATAAAAGAAAATAGCGCACACACAAAAAATTCAAGAATTGAAGGAAAGAGCTACCCTTGAGATAGTGTGTTTGCTAGTATTGGTAAATCATTTGAAAAGAGTAGCTTACTCAACTGTGTGAAAGCCACCTTGCAAAAGGTGAGACAAGTGCAAATTCAATTTGCAAATTTTTACTTTTAAGTTGAGAGGGAGTTTTGATAGGAAATAATAAAAAATCCCTAGGTTGATTGACTATGGTTGTTTGCTCTTATTAATGTGAAAATCATTCAACACCATAGAAAGTCAACCTTGAGACAAAGAACATTTCATGGTTGAAATTAATGCATATGTCTAGTTACCATGATTAAATGAGTAGAGAGTGAACTTGTATATATTTTAGTGTTCTATGATCATTTGAATGTACTAATGTTATTTAGAACACATTTCCATCTCTCAAATTCACTCAAAATGTTCTTCAAATTCATATTTCAACTCAAAAACATTGGGATTAATTTTAGCTTTGAAGATAATTAAATTCCTTTTTGAGTTTGTAGCTAAAAAAATAGTGTTTTTCATGAAAAACTCCAATTTTCCCCTGCTTAGTAGTTGAAATGCGCAGAGGATTTTCAGATAGAGTATAACACTCTATGTTTTTTAGAGAAGAGAAACTTTTGGTGCTTGTTCGAACGAAGGGCCACTTATTCGTTCAAATGAACAGTTGCTCAGTTCAAAACATGCGAGAAACCGCCAATTGTTCATATTCTTCATTGGGTTTTCCTCATTTTCTCTCAAATCCTCATATTTCCTTATGACATATTAACCCTGAGTTACGTTATTCTTAGTTTTTATCCCGGTCAGTGTGTTCTACTCTTCGAGGGCATCATTTTCACTAATTATTTTCTAATTTCATCTGTTCATTGGTTTGGTAAGTCCTCGAGTCCATTTTTCAATTTCCTTTGGTTTATTTGATTCTTTATTTAGACTTAGGATTAATGTGGATTGTAGTTCAGTACACTTGACATAGTACAATCTTAGGGTTTTCGTTTATTCTATCTTTTGATATAAACTACGTGGTCATGTCATCCAAGATAATTCCCATTGAGTGTCGACATTTACCATATGTCATCCACCTGGGAGCAGTACTTAGGGTCTTAGTTCATTTTTTGAACTAGGTAGCTCAGCTACGGGCAACGTCGGTCCTGTCCCGACCAGTCCTTATAGAGAGGGTATGCATCATCGATGACATACGTGAGACTTTAGCTTACATGCTATTTGACTCACATGGATGGCTACCTCTCTTGTCAGTTACGAATCCAGCCAACAAGACCTTAGTTCGAGAGTTTTACTCAAACCTAGGTTCTCTTGATGCCCAAGGAGCCTACCCGGTGATAGTATGCGGTGTTCCTTTTTATTTTACGACTAATATAATTGTTGAGACTCTTAGTCTTCCTCGAGTCGAGTAGCCTGGCTACCCATTCCTTCAGGGTGCTCTACTTTCATCTACTGATCTTATTGCATCTACCTATGTGTCGACAGTTCGACAGTCTTTATCACGAGGGGTGTCACTCTAGAGCAAGGTTATTTACATGAGGGTTATAGTATCCTCAATCTCATCGTGTGCAGTGTGTTGCATCCAGTCAGTCACATGAACACATTGACTCTCTTCCATGCTACACTTCTGTATGCCCTCGTGCTGCCATTCCCATTGATGCTCCATCGTACATTTTTTGAGTTATTGATTCCTTCACAACTAGTACTAGATGCACCGTGTCTTTGCCTTTCAACAGATTGATCACGAGGATTTGTGCTGTATAGCAAGTACCCTTTTACACTACTAACATGCTCATTCTCCCACGTGGTACATTTACTCTTCGGGTTCTAGCCAGGTCATAGGGACATGTCATCATTCCTCCTGATGAGGACCATGTTAATGATGAGCATCAAGAGGCACAACAGCTATCATGACCCGCGACCCAGCCTATGCTGATTATGGGGATGTGACCGCCACCCTTTGACCCTGGGGCCGGTAGGCGGGCCAGAAGTAACAGTACTGGATGGTGGTGTGTCTTTAAATATAATTTGCAAAAGCATGAAAACTTTTTCTTTCTGCACATCCGCTCGGAACTGCCGCTCTTTAGAGTGGTACAAATAATATACATACATAGCTTGCTAAATTGTTTTTCTTCTTAAAGTTAAACATATTACATGGTCATTGTCCCTAGCGACTTAATTACATAATTTTTCCAACATAGGATGTTAAAAAAGATTGACCAACTATTTGTCACATCCCGAACCCCACCCTACGCGGATGTCGAGGACGTGACTGCCAGTCGGTCGCGACGCGACCAACCAAAGGCAAATTCTGAACTTTCCGACGAATTGCACTCCAACTGTAGGGTCAGATGCAGCGGAAATTTAAAACTTTTTCTTTGTGTCACGGGAATGCAACTCACTTATCCATCATAAGAATATGTATCACAGAGCAAGACTAATTCCAATCAGTCAACAATTCTAATCTCAGAGCATATCTAAAATCAAGCATATAACAACATAGCAGATCTAATATCTCTAGAGTACCATTTAGTTCCATGAGCCATGTTCCAATATCTAGTGCATGTCAATCAAGTCAGTCGTATCATATTACTTACCTGGATATACGGATTCGATTCACAAGAATGTAAGTCTCTACAAATCAATGCCATCTGATCCTTATTTGCAATGCCACTTGGCCTATTCACGTTATGTCATAGTACCTTCTAATCCAATGGAGGTAATTCCTGAAAAATGTCAGAATAATGGGGTGAGCTTAAATAAGCCCAGTGAGTAACACAGATTCCCTATCATGGGTTTCAAAACCAGTCCTTGCTTCCAAGGCACGTGGATAATTTAATCATTTCAAAATAACAATTTTCTAAATCCATTTCATAAGCAGTCTAGTATAATGGGGCAAGATTGCACAAACAGTACAAACGAATCGGAACATAACATAACCAATCGGACCAAAACATAACCAATCGGACCAAAACAATAACCATTGCCAATATATCGATCGAGACACAGACTCTTCATTAACGGAACGAATCACAGCTGAGACTGAGGGGGAACAATAAGTCAATCAAGACAGAGGCATATCCTCGACGGCTAAAATTATAACGGAACTAAACGGAAACAATACACTAATCAAGACACAGGCAAATCATGAACAGGACACAACATAACGGAACTGGGTAGAAACAATATAACAATCAAGTCAAGGACACATCACTGTCGGAACTAATCATAACTGGACTGAACAATGTTTCAATCAAGACAGACGTATCTTCAACGGACAGTACACAACGGAACTGGACTGAACAATGTTTCAATCAAGACGAAGGTATACTTTCAATAGCTAGAACATAACGGAACTGAACAAAAAAAATATACTAATCAAGACACAAGCACATCATGAACGGAACGAAACATAACGGAGCTGAGTAGAAACGATATAACAATCAAGTCGGGGACATATCACTAGCGGAACGAATCATGACCGAACTGAACAACGTTTTAATCAAGACAGAGGCATATCATCACGGGTAGAACATAACGGAACTGAACAATACATCAATCCAAACAGACCTATTATCGACCGGCGGTACACAACGGAATCGAACGTATCAATCAAGGACATAGACATAGCATTAACGGATAACACATAACCGAACTGAACGGAGTTCCTAATTCAAAGGACACAATCACATCGTGTGAAATGTAGTGCAAAGGGCCTACATTAAGTACGTACATTTAAACAATATAGTATTTAGACAGTATACTATACAAGTAGTACGGTACGACAAAATATCGTTCTTTGCCTATATCACATGGTTTATTTAATCGTTTTGGAAATAATGGTTCAATATATCCATTTTATCTCAACAGTTCAAAACGGGCAAAACAGTACGGGATGCTAGCACAGGGATCAGGAATATAGTCAATTATTTAAAAAGACTAAAACCATGTCATAAGTGATATAGTACGGAAAGCATGCATTTAAATAATTGCACTTAAATAATTGCATTCAAAACAGATCAGTAAATCAAGGGACAGTATCAAAACAGTGTCAGAAGTTACTCACAAACTTTTAGGTTTATCTCCTTGCGCAAATAATCTGACAACCTCCAAACATTGTTTCAGGCACGTCCTTGTACATCCTGAATAATCATCATTAATCATAGATAGATCAGAATTCATCCATTCAGGTCTTATTCGTCATCTTAGGTGTCTATCGGATTACCTAAGATAGCCTAGTAGCCTATCGCCCTTCCATTGGGTCTCACCCGAGGCTATTTCATTCTTTAATTAGGCTTAGCATTTATTAGGATTATATCCTAAGTCATTTAGACTTCAATTGTTATCAGTCAGGCACTCATTCAACCTTAGGGGCAAAATGGTAATTTTACCATTCTTGTCCCGGACCTTGTCGTGGTCTTCGGAATAGTCTTTATATCTTAAGTACAAAGTTTTACGTCCTTTGGACTCCAATCGGTATCAGTTAGGTTCTCATTTTAACCATAGGGGCAAAATGGTAACTTTGCCATTCTTATCCCGGACCCTGTTCTGTTCCTCAGAATATCCCATATATCGTATATACGAAGTTTTAAGTCTTTTAGACTTTAATCGGTATCAGTTGGGTACTTATTTAGTCTTAGGGGCAAAATGGTAATTTTGTCATTTTTGCCCGGGACCCTATCATGGTCCTCAGAACGTCCCATATATCTCATGTATAAATTTGTAAGTCCCTTGGACTTCATTTGGTATCTGCTTTAGATCGTCGGGACACATCGGTCATTTCTCGTTTTACGCGTTGACTGTCTCGGAGTCTTATTTAGCCTTTCAGTGTTCATAATTATGCCTATGATAATTTATCATATCAGTTTGACCTTTATTCGACCTCTACTTTACACTTACAGTGCTCAGGGGTATTTTGGTCATTTTATGTTTTGTGTAATTCTGACCCTGATTCGTCATCTAATCAAGTATACAGTCTCAACAGTGTTCGGGTTCCTATCGGTATCAGTTTCGTCCCAATCGGACTTTGTTTAGGTCTCGTACGGTATCAGGGGTAATTTGGTAATTTCATGTGTCGTATTTTTCGGCACGTCAATTCATAAAATGGACCTCACCATTGGGTCCAGAGTGTCCAACATAGTGAAATTGGACTATCTGTTATGTTTAATCGGCCTTGGGTATCATTAAGGGCAATTCGGTCATTTATACCTACGTGTCTGTATTTTTCGGGACCTCGGTTCATTAAACGGACCTCACCGTTGAGTTCAGAATGCCCGAGATAGTCAAAATAGGCTATCCGATATTTTTATTTGGGTCTGGGTACCATTAGGGGCAGTTCGGTCATTTATCACTTACGGGTCTGTATTTTTCGGGACTGTATTTCCAAAATTGGACTGTACCATTGAGTCCAGAATATTTGAAATAGTGAAAATACACTATTTATTTACTTAATTTGGACTCCGTTTGACACATTTAATGTCTAGGGGTAAAATCGTAATTTTACCTATTTAATAAAATAATTAAATAATTATTTTATTATTTAATTAATTCTTCAGGGCTTAATTGTAAAATTTTTCCAAAATCTGGGCCACTGTGTAATTCTTTAAAACTGTCAGGGGTAAATCCGTAATTTCAGGAATTATTTGGGGTCCAAAATGGAATTTCATTAAATTAGGGTTCAAACCAAACGGTTCTAGGGTTCAGGCAGTGAACCGGTTCACAATTCTTAAAAACCAACCGGTTCTGTCACCTTCAGAAAACCGGAATTAGATATCCTGGTTAATCTTAATTAGCCCCTTATTCACGGTTTGGACAGACCTAATCCCTATTTCAATTTATTAACTGTGTTACCAAACAGTCGGATTTTAAATTTTTAAAATAAAACGGTTTACACCAAAACGGTACCGTTCTATTAAAACGGTGGCACTGTCTTGAGGCGACACGTGTCCGAGTCGACACGGTCTGCCCAAGCGAGTTGGACGAGTCGACTCCGTCTTCTTCATCTTCTCCCCCAGTTTTGCCCTAGTTCCCGATTTCATATTTTCTCTATTTCGTGCCATTTCAGGTACGGATTCCTACTGTTTTTGGTTCCGATCGATTCCTGGGAGTCAAGCCATCAATTTGGCATTCATTTGGTGGCTCGAAACAATGCATGGAGCTCGGTTCCTCACCATTATCGTGGGACCTGCAACTCCACTGTATGCCCTTATTTCTCCATCAAATTTGATGGTTTTTGTTTCTTTGTGACCATATATCCATGAGGGTTCAATCCCCATTCCAAAATCATGGTTTGGAAGTCTGATTTGGGAGTTGGGTTTCATGGCCGAAACCTGCAACTCCATGTTCGAGGGCCTTCCCGTGCGAGTTTTGGTCGAGCACCTAGGTATTTAGGATCCTTGTGACCTCTAGATCAGGTTTAGACTAATAGAATTCAACTTGGTGAGGGTTGTTTCAGACCTGCACATTCGAGGTCATCAATGGCTGCCTGGGCTCGGTTTGGTGTTTCCTACCCTATTCGACCCTCCCAGTTAATTTCTATAACCATCCCAAGCTCACAGTATCTCAAATATATGGTTTATATTGACTGAAAATAGCAAGAGAATTTCTTAACAGAAAATTACAAATTTTGGATATTTACCTTCAAAGATCAGACCCTCTTCTGTTTTCCTTCAGTTCCACCTCTATAGTTCGGTCTCTCTCTATCTCCAATACTTCCTTTTGATCCAAGAGAATCCCCAACATTATCTCTCACATGCATGCACACCCTTGGATGTGCTCTCAAGCCATGAACACATACACACATGCAGCCCTCTCCCTTTAGATGTCTCACCCTCAACAGATCTGTTTCTCCTCTTTTCATAGCCTCTAACAGACCTGCCTACACTCTACAACAGTTCCCATTTTTTGAAGATCTCAAGGTGAGTCCATGTATATATACTAATATACACATTTATACCTATACATCCCCATATATATAGATATATATACACATCAGAGAATCAGTAGGATCATGGGGATGATGTGGGCTGATGGAGAGCAATCATGTGGGGTTTGCATGGGTTGCCATTGGTTGATTTGGGTGGCAAGTTGGGGCAATTCAGAGATATATACAATTAAGTTGTATATATAGGCACAAAGGTGCTGGATGGCCACCTGGTTAAGTTTTTGGGTGAGATTCATTCCTTCCATAGGTCAAGGGTTCAATTCCCCTTGACCACCAATTTGGCCATTTTTCCACATTTTGGGCTAAGGCCCTGTTTGGCTGCACGTTAATTCAGTTTCTGATGTTTGCCTCATAACTTTCATTCCGTAACTCCTTTTTCGATGCGGTTTGTTCCGAGAGTTTCATATTTCAGTTATCTACAGTGTCAGAGGTTCCGTTAGTCATTCGGGATTTTCGTGGTTAATTAATTCGAATTCTGTCAGTGTTAAATTGACACTATTCCACCTAATTAATTGGTAATTAGGTTCGGGTATTATACCCTATTCCCGAACATGTCTTAATTGTTCTATTGGTCTAGTGTGACCACCGGGAGATTAAGGTTAATTTTCTTAATTATTCCCTAAGCCGGTACTAATTAATAATTAATTATTTAATTATTAATTATACAAAGTCAGGGTGTTACATCCTACCCCTCTTCAGAAAAGTTTTGTCCTCAAAACTTGGTTGGTCATATCTAAGAGATTCTGTCATCATAACCTCCCCTTTTCATTTGTCTCTCGGACCGCCGTATCATTCGGGATACTATTTTCCTATCAAAAAGATATTTTGTATCAGTTTCATACAGACTCCATATCAAATACAGTTATTCCCATTCGGTCAAACTTTACAGTCACAATCGTATAATCTCTTCAAGATTCAATTATCAGACCTATCTCCTATCAGATCAATCGGGTAGTCATCCTCAAATAAGTGGAAATCCTCCACTAGGATCATTTAATCACATGTGATCCCTCAAGTGATTCACTTGCTATCCATAATTACAAGTGTCAATGTCGGAGCCAACAGACCTACTGTCATTTCCTTTCGGTTGCTACGTCCATAATTATTCGTATGAACATGTCTCTAAATATCATGAGTCTACAACCTTAAATTACACCAGTTCATATCAGACCCAGAAAATCCCCAGTCCTCAGATGCCTCAGAATTACAGGCATATCGTCTATTATCAAGACTTTCATAACTCCACATCAGATCTTCCAAAAGTGGAACTTAAGATCTATGGCTCTGGTACTCTGTGGTTCTTAACCCATAACCTAATGCTCTGATATTGCTCTGTGATACTAGTTGATTTCAAAACTTTACCAACTTCGGTTTTGATAAATCTTAATTATCTTTCAACCTTTGCTCTGATACCACTCTCTGTCACATCCCGAACCCCACCCTACGCGGATGTCGAGGAGGTGACTGCCAGTCGGTCGCGACGCGACCAACCAAAGGCAAATTCTGAACTTTCCGACGAATTGCACTCCAACTGTAGGGTCAGATGCAGCGGAAATTTAAAACTTTTTCTTTGTGTCACGGGAATGCAACTCACTTATCCATCATAAGAATATGTATCACAGAGCAAGACTAATTCCAATCAGTCAACAATTCTAATCTCAGAGCATATCTAAAATCAAGCATATAACAACATAGCAGATCTAATATCTCTAGAGTACCATTTAGTTCCATGAGCCATGTTCCAATATCTAGTGCATGTCAATCAAGTCAGTCGTATCATATTACTTACCTGGATATACGGATTCGATTCACAAGAATGTAAGTCTCTACAAATCAGTGCCATCTGATCCTTATTTGCAATGCCACTTGGCCTATTCACGTTATGTCATAGTACCTTCTAATCCAATGGAGGTAATTCCTGAAAAATGTCAGAATAATGGGGTGAGCTTAAATAAGCCCAGTGAGTAACACAGATTCCCTATCATGGGTTTCAAAACCAGTCCTTGCTTCCAAGGCACGTGGATAATTTAATCATTTCAAAATAACAATTTTCTAAATCCATTTCATAAGCAGTCTAGTATAATGGGGCAAGATTGCACAAACAGTACAAACGAATCGGAACATAACATAACCAATCGGACCAAAACATAACCAATCGGACCAAAACAATAACCATTGCCAATATATCGATCGAGACACAGACTCTTCATTAACGGAACGAATCACAGCTGAGACTGAGGGGGAACAATAAGTCAATCAAGACAGAGGCATATCCTCGACGGCTAAAATTATAACGGAACTAAACGGAAACAATACACTAATCAAGACACAGGCAAATCATGAACAGGACACAACATAACGGAACTGGGTAGAAACAATATAACAATCAAGTCAAGGACACATCACTGTCGGAACTAATCATAACTGGACTGAACAATGTTTCAATCAAGACAGACGTATCTTCAACGGACAGTACACAACGGAACTGGACTGAACAATGTTTCAATCAAGACGAAGGTATACTTTCAATAGCTAGAACATAACGGAACTGAACAAAAAAAATATACTAATCAAGACACAAGCACATCATGAACGGAACGAAACATAACGGAGCTGAGTAGAAACGATATAACAATCAAGTCGGGGACATATCACTAGCGGAACGAATCATGACCGAACTGAACAACGTTTTAATCAAGACAGAGGCATATCATCACGGGTAGAACATAACGGAACTGAACAATACATCAATCCAAACAGACCTATTATCGACCGGCGGTACACAACGGAATCGAACGTATCAATCAAGGACATAGACATAGCATTAACGGATAACACATAACCGAACTGAACGGAGTTCCTAATTCAAAGGACACAATCACATCGTGTGAAATGTAGTGCAAAGGGCCTACATTAAGTACGTACATTTAAACAATATAGTATTTAGACAGTATACTATACAAGTAGTACGGTACGACAAAATATCGTTCTTTGCCTATATCACATGGTTTATTTAATCGTTTTGGAAATAATGGTTCAATATATCCATTTTATCTCAACAGTTCAAAACGGGCAAAACAGTACGGGATGCTAGCACAGGGATCAGGAATATAGTCAATTATTTAAAAAGACTAAAACCATGTCATAAGTGATATAGTACGGAAAGCATGCATTTAAATAATTGCACTTAAATAATTGCATTCAAAACAGATCAGTAAATCAAGGGACAGTATCAAAACAGTGTCAGAAGTTACTCACAAACTTTTAGGTTTATCTCCTTGCGCAAATAATCTGACAACCTCCAAACATTGTTTCAGGCACGTCCTTGTACATCCTGAATAATCATCATTAATCATAGATAGATCAGAATTCATCCATTCAGGTCTTATTCGTCATCTTAGGTGTCTATCGGATTACCTAAGATAGCCTAGTAGCCTATCGCCCTTCCATTGGGTCTCACCCGAGGCTATTTCATTCTTTAATTAGGCTTAGCATTTATTAGGATTATATCCTAAGTCATTTAGACTTCAATTGTTATCAGTCAGGCACTCATTCAACCTTAGGGGCAAAATGGTAATTTTACCATTCTTGTCCCGGACCTTGTCGTGGTCTTCGGAATAGTCTTTATATCTTAAGTACAAAGTTTTACGTCCTTTGGACTCCAATCGGTATCAGTTAGGTTCTCATTTTAACCATAGGGGCAAAATGGTAACTTTGCCATTCTTATCCCGGACCCTGTTCTGTTCCTCAGAATATCCCATATATCGTATATACGAAGTTTTAAGTCTTTTAGACTTTAATCGGTATCAGTTGGGTACTTATTTAGTCTTAGGGGCAAAATGGTAATTTTGTCATTTTTGCCCGGGACCCTATCATGGTCCTCAGAACGTCCCATATATCTCATGTATAAATTTGTAAGTCCCTTGGACTTCATTTGGTATCTGCTTTAGATCGTCGGGACACATCGGTCATTTCTCGTTTTACGCGTTGACTGTCTCGGAGTCTTATTTAGCCTTTCAGTGTTCATAATTATGCCTATGATAATTTATCATATCAGTTTGACCTTTATTCGACCTCTACTTTGCACTTACAGTGCTCAGGGGTATTTTGGTCATTTTACGTTTTGTGTAATTCTGACCCTGATTCGTCATCTAATCAAGTATACAGTCTCAACAGTGTTCGGGTTCCTATCGGTATCAGTTTCGTCCCAATCGGACTTTGTTTAGGTCTCGTACGGTATCAGGGGTAATTTGGTAATTTCATGCGTCGTATTTTTCGGCACGTCAGTTCATAAAATGGACCTCACCATTGGGTCCAGAGTGTCCAACATAGTGAAATTGGACTATCTGTTATGTTTAATCGGCCTTGGGTATCATTAAGGGCAATTCGGTCATTTATACCTACGTGTCTGTATTTTTCGGGACCTCGGTTCATTAAACGGACCTCACCGTTGAGTTCAGAATGCCCGAGATAGTCAAAATAGGCTATCCGATATTTTTATTTGGGTCTGGGTACCATTAGGGGCAGTTCGGTCATTTATCACTTACGGGTCTGTATTTTTCGGGACTGTATTTCCAAAATTGGACTGTACCATTGAGTCCAGAATATTTGAAATAGTGAAAATACACTATTTATTTACTTAATTTGGACTCCGTTTGACACATTTAATGTCTAGGGGTAAAATCGTAATTTTACCTATTTAATAAAATAATTAAATAATTATTTTATTATTTAATTAATTCTTCAGGGCTTAATTGTAAAATTTTTCCAAAATCTGGGCCACTGTGTAATTCTTTAAAACTGTCAGGGGTAAATCCGTAATTTCAGGAATTATTTGGGGTCCAAAATGGAATTTCATTAAATTAGGGTTCAAACCAAACGGTTCTAGGGTTCAGGCAGTGAACCGGTTCACAATTCTTAAAAACCAACCGGTTCTGTCACCTTCAGAAAACCGGAATTAGATATCCTGGTTAATCTTAATTAGCCCCTTATTCACGGTTTGGACAGACCTAATCCCTATTTCAATTTATTAACTGTGTTACCAAACAGTCGGATTTTAAATTTTTAAAATAAAACGGTTTACACCAAAACGGTACCGTTCTATTAAAACGGTGGCACTGTCTTGAGGCGACACGTGTCCGAGTCGACACGGTCTGCCCAAGCGAGTTGGACGAGTCGACTCCGTCTTCTTCATCTTCTCCCCCAGTTTTGCCCTAGTTCCCGATTTCATATTTTCTCTATTTCGTGCCATTTCAGGTACGGATTCCTACTGTTTTTGGTTCCGATCGATTCCTGGGAGTCAAGCCATCAATTTGGCATTCATTTGGTGGCTCGAAACAATGCATGGAGCTCGGTTCCTCACCATTATCGTGGGACCTGCAACTCCACTGTATGCCCTTATTTCTCCATCAAATTTGATGGTTTTTGTTTCTTTGTGACCATATATCCATGAGGGTTCAATCCCCATTCCAAAATCATGGTTTGGAAGTCTGATTTGGGAGTTGGGTTTCATGGCCGAAACCTGCAACTCCATGTTCGAGGGCCTTCCCGTGCGAGTTTTGGTCGAGCACCTAGGTATTTAGGATCCTTGTGACCTCTAGATCAGGTTTAGACTAATAGAATTCAACTTGGTGAGGGTTGTTTCAGACCTGCACATTCGAGGTCATCAATGGCTGCCTGGGCTCGGTTTGGTGTTTCCTACCCTATTCGACCCTCCCAGTTAATTTCTATAACCATCCCAAGCTCACAGTAACTCAAATATATGGTTTATATTGACTGAAAATAGCAAGAGAATTTCTTAACAGAAAATTACAAATTTTGGATATTTACCTTCAAAGATCAGACCCTCTTCTGTTTTCCTTCAGTTCCACCTCTATAGTTCGGTCTCTCTCTATCTCCAATACTTCCTTTTGATCCAAGAGAATCCCCAACATTATCTCTCACATGCATGCACACCCTTGGATGTGCTCTCAAGCCATGAACACATACACACATGCAGCCCTCTCCCTTTAGATGTCTCACCCTCAACAGATCTGTTTCTCCTCTTTTCATAGCCTCTAACAGACCTGCCTACACTCTACAACAGTTCCCATTTTTTGAAGATCTCAAGGTGAGTCCATGTATATATACTAATATACACATTTATACCTATACATCCCCATATATATAGATATATATACACATCAGAGAATCAGTAGGATCATGGGGATGATGTGGGCTGATGGAGAGCAATCATGTGGGGTTTGCATGGGTTGCCATTGGTTGATTTGGGTGGCAAGTTGGGGCAATTCAGAGATATATACAATTAAGTTGTATATATAGGCACAAAGGTGCTGGATGGCCACCTGGTTAAGTTTTTGGGTGAGATTCATTCCTTCCATAGGTCAAGGGTTCAATTCCCCTTGACCACCAATTTGGCCATTTTTCCACATTTTGGGCTAAGGCCCTGTTTGGCTGCACGTTAATTCAGTTTCTGATGTTTGCCTCATAACTTTCATTCCGTAACTCCTTTTTCGATGCGGTTTGTTCCGAGAGTTTCATATTTCAGTTATCTACAGTGTCAGAGGTTCCGTTAGTCATTCGGGATTTTCGTGGTTAATTAATTCGAATTCTGTCAGTGTTAAATTGACACTATTCCACCTAATTAATTGGTAATTAGGTTCGGGTATTATACCCTATTCCCGAACATGTCTTAATTGTTCTATTGGTCTAGTGTGACCACCGGGAGATTAAGGTTAATTTTCTTAATTATTCCCTAAGCCGGTACTAATTAATAATTAATTATTTAATTATTAATTATACAAAGTCAGGGTGTTACATCCTACCCCTCTTCAGAAAAGTTTTGTCCTCAAAACTTGGTTGGTCATATCTAAGAGATTCTGTCATCATAACCTCCCCTTTTCATTTGTCTCTCGGACCGCCGTATCATTCGGGATACTATTTTCCTATCAAAAAGATATTTTGTATCAGTTTCATACAGACTCCATATCAAATACAGTTATTCCCATTCGGTCAAACTTTACAGTCACAATCGTATAATCTCTTCAAGATTCAATTATCAGACCTATCTCCTATCAGATCAATCGGGTAGTCATCCTCAAATAAGTGGAAATCCTCCACTAGGATCATTTAATCACATGTGATCCCTCAAGTGATTCACTTGCTATCCATAATTACAAGTGTCAATGTCGGAGCCAACAGACCTACTGTCATTTCCTTTCGGTTGCTACGTCCATAATTATTCGTATGAACATGTCTCTAAATATCATGAGTCTACAACCTTAAATTACACCAGTTCATATCAGACCCAGAAAATCCCCAGTCCTCAGATGCCTCAGAATTACAGGCATATCGTCTATTATCAAGACTTTCATAACTCCACATCAGATCTTCCAAAAGTGGAACTTAAGATCTATGGCTCTGGTACTCTGTGGTTCTTAACCCATAACCTAATGCTCTGATATTGCTCTGTGATACTAGTTGATTTCAAAACTTTACCAACTTCGGTTTTGATAAATCTTAATTATCTTTCAACCTTTGCTCTGATACCACTCTCTGTCACATCCCGAACCCCACCCTACGCGGATGTCGAGGAGGTGACTGCCAGTCGGTCGCGACGCGACCAACCAAAGGCAAATTCTGAACTTTCCGACGAATTGCACTCCAACTGTAGGGTCAGATGCAGCGGAAATTTAAAACTTTTTCTTTGTGTCACGGGAATGCAACTCACTTATCCATCATAAGAATATGTATCACAGAGCAAGACTAATTCCAATCAGTCAACAATTCTAATCTCAGAGCATATCTAAAATCAAGCATATAACAACATAGCAGATCTAATATCTCTAGAGTACCATTTAGTTCCATGAGCCATGTTCCAATATCTAGTGCATGTCAATCAAGTCAGTCGTATCATATTACTTACCTGGATATACGGATTCGATTCACAAGAATGTAAGTCTCTACAAATCAGTGCCATCTGATCCTTATTTGCAATGCCACTTGGCCTATTCACGTTATGTCATAGTACCTTCTAATCCAATGGAGGTAATTCCTGAAAAATGTCAGAATAATGGGGTGAGCTTAAATAAGCCCAGTGAGTAACACAGATTCCCTATCATGGGTTTCAAAACCAGTCCTTGCTTCCAAGGCACGTGGATAATTTAATCATTTCAAAATAACAATTTTCTAAATCCATTTCATAAGCAGTCTAGTATAATGGGGCAAGATTGCACAAACAGTACAAACGAATCGGAACATAACATAACCAATCGGACCAAAACATAACCAATCGGACCAAAACAATAACCATTGCCAATATATCGATCGAGACACAGACTCTTCATTAACGGAACGAATCACAGCTGAGACTGAGGGGGAACAATAAGTCAATCAAGACAGAGGCATATCCTCGACGGCTAAAATTATAACGGAACTAAACGGAAACAATACACTAATCAAGACACAGGCAAATCATGAACAGGACACAACATAACGGAACTGGGTAGAAACAATATAACAATCAAGTCAAGGACACATCACTGTCGGAACTAATCATAACTGGACTGAACAATGTTTCAATCAAGACAGACGTATCTTCAACGGACAGTACACAACGGAACTGGACTGAACAATGTTTCAATCAAGACGAAGGTATACTTTCAATAGCTAGAACATAACGGAACTGAACAAAAAAAATATACTAATCAAGACACAAGCACATCATGAACGGAACGAAACATAACGGAGCTGAGTAGAAACGATATAACAATCAAGTCGGGGACATATCACTAGCGGAACGAATCATGACCGAACTGAACAACGTTTTAATCAAGACAGAGGCATATCATCACGGGTAGAACATAACGGAACTGAACAATACATCAATCCAAACAGACCTATTATCGACCGGCGGTACACAACGGAATCGAACGTATCAATCAAGGACATAGACATAGCATTAACGGATAACACATAACCGAACTGAACGGAGTTCCTAATTCAAAGGACACAATCACATCGTGTGAAATGTAGTGCAAAGGGCCTACATTAAGTACGTACATTTAAACAATATAGTATTTAGACAGTATACTATACAAGTAGTACGGTACGACAAAATATCGTTCTTTGCCTATATCACATGGTTTATTTAATCGTTTTGGAAATAATGGTTCAATATATCCATTTTATCTCAACAGTTCAAAACGGGCAAAACAGTACGGGATGCTAGCACAGGGATCAGGAATATAGTCAATTATTTAAAAAGACTAAAACCATGTCATAAGTGATATAGTACGGAAAGCATGCATTTAAATAATTGCACTTAAATAATTGCATTCAAAACAGATCAGTAAATCAAGGGACAGTATCAAAACAGTGTCAGAAGTTACTCACAAACTTTTAGGTTTATCTCCTTGCGCAAATAATCTGACAACCTCCAAACATTGTTTCAGGCACGTCCTTGTACATCCTGAATAATCATCATTAATCATAGATAGATCAGAATTCATCCATTCAGGTCTTATTCGTCATCTTAGGTGTCTATCGGATTACCTAAGATAGCCTAGTAGCCTATCGCCCTTCCATTGGGTCTCACCCGAGGCTATTTCATTCTTTAATTAGGCTTAGCATTTATTAGGATTATATCCTAAGTCATTTAGACTTCAATTGTTATCAGTCAGGCACTCATTCAACCTTAGGGGCAAAATGGTAATTTTACCATTCTTGTCCCGGACCTTGTCGTGGTCTTCGGAATAGTCTTTATATCTTAAGTACAAAGTTTTACGTCCTTTGGACTCCAATCGGTATCAGTTAGGTTCTCATTTTAACCATAGGGGCAAAATGGTAACTTTGCCATTCTTATCCCGGACCCTGTTCTGTTCCTCAGAATATCCCATATATCGTATATACGAAGTTTTAAGTCTTTTAGACTTTAATCGGTATCAGTTGGGTACTTATTTAGTCTTAGGGGCAAAATGGTAATTTTGTCATTTTTGCCCGGGACCCTATCATGGTCCTCAGAACGTCCCATATATCTCATGTATAAATTTGTAAGTCCCTTGGACTTCATTTGGTATCTGCTTTAGATCGTCGGGACACATCGGTCATTTCTCGTTTTACGCGTTGACTGTCTCGGAGTCTTATTTAGCCTTTCAGTGTTCATAATTATGCCTATGATAATTTATCATATCAGTTTGACCTTTATTCGACCTCTACTTTGCACTTACAGTGCTCAGGGGTATTTTGGTCATTTTACGTTTTGTGTAATTCTGACCCTGATTCGTCATCTAATCAAGTATACAGTCTCAACAGTGTTCGGGTTCCTATCGGTATCAGTTTCGTCCCAATCGGACTTTGTTTAGGTCTCGTACGGTATCAGGGGTAATTTGGTAATTTCATGCGTCGTATTTTTCGGCACGTCAGTTCATAAAATGGACCTCACCATTGGGTCCAGAGTGTCCAACATAGTGAAATTGGACTATCTGTTATGTTTAATCGGCCTTGGGTATCATTAAGGGCAATTCGGTCATTTATACCTACGTGTCTGTATTTTTCGGGACCTCGGTTCATTAAACGGACCTCACCGTTGAGTTCAGAATGCCCGAGATAGTCAAAATAGGCTATCCGATATTTTTATTTGGGTCTGGGTACCATTAGGGGCAGTTCGGTCATTTATCACTTACGGGTCTGTATTTTTCGGGACTGTATTTCCAAAATTGGACTGTACCATTGAGTCCAGAATATTTGAAATAGTGAAAATACACTATTTATTTACTTAATTTGGACTCCGTTTGACACATTTAATGTCTAGGGGTAAAATCGTAATTTTACCTATTTAATAAAATAATTAAATAATTATTTTATTATTTAATTAATTCTTCAGGGCTTAATTGTAAAATTTTTCCAAAATCTGGGCCACTGTGTAATTCTTTAAAACTGTCAGGGGTAAATCCGTAATTTCAGGAATTATTTGGGGTCCAAAATGGAATTTCATTAAATTAGGGTTCAAACCAAACGGTTCTAGGGTTCAGGCAGTGAACCGGTTCACAATTCTTAAAAACCAACCGGTTCTGTCACCTTCAGAAAACCGGAATTAGATATCCTGGTTAATCTTAATTAGCCCCTTATTCACGGTTTGGACAGACCTAATCCCTATTTCAATTTATTAACTGTGTTACCAAACAGTCGGATTTTAAATTTTTAAAATAAAACGGTTTACACCAAAACGGTACCGTTCTATTAAAACGGTGGCACTGTCTTGAGGCGACACGTGTCCGAGTCGACACGGTCTGCCCAAGCGAGTTGGACGAGTCGACTCCGTCTTCTTCATCTTCTCCCCCAGTTTTGCCCTAGTTCCCGATTTCATATTTTCTCTATTTCGTGCCATTTCAGGTACGGATTCCTACTGTTTTTGGTTCCGATCGATTCCTGGGAGTCAAGCCATCAATTTGGCATTCATTTGGTGGCTCGAAACAATGCATGGAGCTCGGTTCCTCACCATTATCGTGGGACCTGCAACTCCACTGTATGCCCTTATTTCTCCATCAAATTTGATGGTTTTTGTTTCTTTGTGACCATATATCCATGAGGGTTCAATCCCCATTCCAAAATCATGGTTTGGAAGTCTGATTTGGGAGTTGGGTTTCATGGCCGAAACCTGCAACTCCATGTTCGAGGGCCTTCCCGTGCGAGTTTTGGTCGAGCACCTAGGTATTTAGGATCCTTGTGACCTCTAGATCAGGTTTAGACTAATAGAATTCAACTTGGTGAGGGTTGTTTCAGACCTGCACATTCGAGGTCATCAATGGCTGCCTGGGCTCGGTTTGGTGTTTCCTACCCTATTCGACCCTCCCAGTTAATTTCTATAACCATCCCAAGCTCACAGTAACTCAAATATATGGTTTATATTGACTGAAAATAGCAAGAGAATTTCTTAACAGAAAATTACAAATTTTGGATATTTACCTTCAAAGATCAGACCCTCTTCTGTTTTCCTTCAGTTCCACCTCTATAGTTCGGTCTCTCTCTATCTCCAATACTTCCTTTTGATCCAAGAGAATCCCCAACATTATCTCTCACATGCATGCACACCCTTGGATGTGCTCTCAAGCCATGAACACATACACACATGCAGCCCTCTCCCTTTAGATGTCTCACCCTCAACAGATCTGTTTCTCCTCTTTTCATAGCCTCTAACAGACCTGCCTACACTCTACAACAGTTCCCATTTTTTGAAGATCTCAAGGTGAGTCCATGTATATATACTAATATACACATTTATACCTATACATCCCCATATATATAGATATATATACACATCAGAGAATCAGTAGGATCATGGGGATGATGTGGGCTGATGGAGAGCAATCATGTGGGGTTTGCATGGGTTGCCATTGGTTGATTTGGGTGGCAAGTTGGGGCAATTCAGAGATATATACAATTAAGTTGTATATATAGGCACAAAGGTGCTGGATGGCCACCTGGTTAAGTTTTTGGGTGAGATTCATTCCTTCCATAGGTCAAGGGTTCAATTCCCCTTGACCACCAATTTGGCCATTTTTCCACATTTTGGGCTAAGGCCCTGTTTGGCTGCACGTTAATTCAGTTTCTGATGTTTGCCTCATAACTTTCATTCCGTAACTCCTTTTTCGATGCGGTTTGTTCCGAGAGTTTCATATTTCAGTTATCTACAGTGTCAGAGGTTCCGTTAGTCATTCGGGATTTTCGTGGTTAATTAATTCGAATTCTGTCAGTGTTAAATTGACACTATTCCACCTAATTAATTGGTAATTAGGTTCGGGTATTATACCCTATTCCCGAACATGTCTTAATTGTTCTATTGGTCTAGTGTGACCACCGGGAGATTAAGGTTAATTTCCTTAATTATTCCCTAAGCCGGTACTAATTAATAATTAATTATTTAATTATTAATTATACAAAGTCGGGGTGTTACACTATTGGTCTTATTATCCTAAAAAATGCTAATTAAAGTGCAGAGCTCCCGACGCCCTTCCTTAGTACTCCCAATCATCTTCATTACCTGAAAGAGACATGGGTAACAAATCCATATGAGCTTTATGAAAAGCTCGTGAGTAATTGTAGTACCTTGTTAGGAGTTTTCAATTGGTAATGGGTTAAGTACAACATATTTATAAAATAGTCACTACCAATTACTCGTACATTTCAGATACAAAATATAGAAATCTTAAAATAAATAGCATGAAGCATTCAAGGCATTCAGGCTAGGCACTTATTTCATCAAATACAGGATACAGAAAGCTTCAAAACATGAAACACGAAGCAGGCATTCGAGTAAAACAGTTATTTCATGTATACATAGTACATGAATCTTAAAAAAAAACATGTAACACGAAGCATTTAAAGCACTCGAGTAGAGCATTTAATATGCAGCAAAAGACTTGTAACATGTACAGGATGGCTATTTGGTGGCCAAGAAAATTTAAATCCTTTACTTGTTAAATAGGAGGATAAAAATCATTTTCTTATAAACAGGAGGTATGACCCTTTTTCATTTTAAAAGCGGGGCCATTTGGAAAAACCATTTTCATGTAAATGGGGGTTCAAAAACCTACTTCCATTAATTATGAAAACATGAATCCTTTGATTATGAAATCATAACATATAAATCACGTTTAGAAAAATGGGGGATAAACTTTCTGCCATTTCTGAACGTAACATCTTTTCACTTTTATTTTAGTGGAATCCGTTTCGAATCAGACTCACAGTTTAACTTCTCGTGGAGATATCTCATGCTTGGGGGATAAACCTGCTATCAAGCATTTTTTTATTTCTCGTATATAAGTCCTATAGGGCCTCATGAGCTCGTGGTGCTTATGCACAATTATCTTGCATTACCAGTTTGCAAACATGAGGCATTTAAAAACATTTTCTTACAAATAGATACTATTCAAGAGCATTTAAACATAACGTCCAAGTAGATGCTTTTCAAGAACATTTAAAACATAACTTCTCAAATAGATGCTTTTCAAGAGCATTAAAACATGACTTTTCAGATAGATGCTTTTCAAGACCATTTGACAGAACTTTCATGAGTATTTTAATAGAGCTTTCAAAATACTTGGAACATAAAATTTAGGAACATTTAAGACATAACCTTTAGAGTACTTAATCACATCGTTCAGGAATTTTTAAAATATGGCTAGAATGAAAACTTTTACTTTTAGAGAGACAGTTAATACAAATTTTGAATTTAAATAGACATGCTGCAGTACGAACTTACAAACAGTCAGTAATTTAAACAAACTAACTTGTATGTTAAGATAATATTTAAAAATAGAAGCAATAATACATTTGAATCACGAGTCACGTAAGTATAGGAATTTTGAATTTAAAACACTTCAGGAATCATGGAGTTAAAACCTCCACTTCAAAGTATAGGATTACTCACCTCGGTTCTCGGGGTCGGCGCTACTAGTGTGCCTTTCCCTTGTAGTTCATAAGAATAATTTATAGAGAATCTAATTAATTCCACATTTAACTTAAAGCACCACCTATTTGGTGGTCTTAATTTATTCTTAGACCAGGTGAATCCTAATTTCCTTGGATAGGCTTTATTTCCTTCAAGTCAGACTATTCATAGTCAAATCGGGCTCTTAGGCGTAATTTAATAATTTTTTTTTACGTGTCTTATTTTTCAGTACTTAATTTGATAATATAGACCTCACCGTTGGGTCCAGAATGTCGAAGAAATTCAATTTAGACCCTTTCGGACTTCCATTTGGCTTCGGGCACCATTAAGGGTAAAATGGTAATTTTACATTTTACATGTCTTAATTTCTTGGGATCCCGTCTCATAAAACGGACTCTGCCATTGAGTCTAAAACATTGAAAAAAGTTAAAATACACTACCCTTTTATTTTATTTGGGAAACAGGATATTTTACTATAATTAAATTATTTAATTTAATATTATTTATATATATATATATATATTCTGTTAATATAATAATACAAGTGCCATGGTGGCACAGTGGCACACGCGTGGCCACTTAGGTTCTTCAGTGCACGAGGTTTTTGTTTCGAGTCTAGGGAGCTGCAGCTCCCCTTTATTTTTCTAATTTTTGGTTTAACAAACAGTGGATAGTGAGCAGAATAGGGATAGGATATCCCATTCCTATCTGGGTTATCAAATCAGAGCCCTAATCGCGTAGCCAAACAAACCTATACTTGTTTTAATTTAAAACCTTAAGCCTTAAAAGATGCCGTCCCACTAACGCGTATGTGTGGTTGGGCGGGTTTTGACCCGTACTTGTAACCCAACCCAAATCTGACCTGTTACTATTCATCATCTTCCCCATCTCTCTTGCCATTGTTGCCCTAATTCACAAAATTTTCAATTCCTATTTCATGACGTTTCGAGTGGCCATTTCTTATGTGGTTTGTTCCTTTGGATTCCTAGGACTCCAAGGAAGATTTTGCCCTTGGTCTTGGGGTTCGAATTGGGTTATACAATTCGGTTGGATTTTGACACTTGTGACTGTAACAAGCTCAGTTTGAGCTTGTTTCTCCACAAAAATCGATGGGGTTTGTTCTACTGTGATGGTCTCATCATGGGGTTTAAATCCCCGTTCTAAAAATTGAGTTTTGGTGTGGATTTGTGAGGGTTGTCTTCAAAACTGAAACTTGCAAGTTGAGGTTTGGGGGTCATTTATGAGGCTTTTTGGCCATGGGACAAGGTTTTTGTGACCCTTTTAGCTCCTAAATTAGGTCCTAAGTGATAAAAACTGATTTCCTTTAGGTTGATTTAGACCCACCTTCTTGGTGGTCATTAATGGTGGATTTTGGTTTTAGGGTATTCTGACTTGGTTTCTATCTTTTTATTTACGTATAACACACACACACACACACACACACACACTCATTTCATGCACATGCAGACAAGGTATGGCCTCTTGCAGTGAGTTTCTACTAAGAAATTTTAGAGAGAGAATAACTTAAGTTTTTTAGGGTTTTTTGATGTTATACCTTAAAGTAGTGGTCTTCTTTCTCTCCTTGGCTCAGTTCTGAATCCTCTAGGCTTTTTATGCCTTGATCAGTGTTTGCATGCAAGCCTTTCCTTCTTCTCCCTCTCTTTTTCTTCTTCTTATTCTTCTTTCTCGCTTTACAATTCTCTTTATCTCTCTAGCCACACACAGACACTTCTGATTTGTTTCATAACCCACACATATCACATATAGTATATATATACATATACATATACATATACATTATTGCTTAGATCTTGCATGTAATTTGATTGGGTGTGAGGGTGGTGCAATGGGATTTTATATGAGTTATATATATATATATATATCTAGTGGGATATATAACACAAAAGTATTGTAGCCTAGTTGGTTAAATTTTTTGGCATAAATTCCTTCCACTTTTTGGTCTTGGGATCAAGACTTTGGGCCATCACTTTTGCCCTATTTTGTTCTTCATTTTCCCATTTTATGCCTTGTTTGACATTTTGTATTTTATCCCATTTTTCTTTTTGCATTATTTTTATTTTTCTTCTTATGTACTTGCATTTTTATTTATTTCCTTCATGTATTGATTTCATAAATCAAAGTCTTATTATTTTGTACCTTTTATTTTTCTTGATCAAATTTTTTCTTAATTATTATATTGTTTCTTAAAGTCCCTAATATTTAATTAGCGACTTAATTATCAATAACTGGGTCGGGGTGTTACAACAGCCAGAGCAGCCATAGCACCAGCCACATCCATCACCGCCGTAGCAGCAGTTCGGAGATCAGATTTGTGTTGAGGACTTCTTTGTTGCCCAAACTCCACTGCAGTTCCTTACCTCTTTGGGTGTAGACTTTCATATATCAATAGGAGTTTCCTCATCTACAGCCGATTAGTTGCTCACGAGAAATGATTTAGAAGAGAGTCTACAGTTGCATCACGATTAGATCACTGCTCAAATTTATCATAGCCTGGAGTACAACTATTTTCGGGTACAATTGGGCTTCTTCGTGTCGATGATGGAGGAGACGACCCATCTTCGAGAAGCCATGCAAGGTTTGACAAAAGCCCTTGCATGTGTATTTCCTCTTTTACCACCACCTGGAGATGATCAGTGATTCACTTTGATTTAGACTACATGAATAATGAGTGATATTGTAGTGAGATTTACCTGTACATTTTTCTGCTTATCAGCTAGATGTACATTTTTTTTTTTTTTACAGTTTCTCCCAATGATTTCTTAATTTTTTTTTTTTTTGGATTATTGATAGACTCTTGTTGTGCTATGATATCTTTGATATTTTTTTACTGTGTCTATGATCATTATTGTCAGTATTCTATTATCTCACTATCTTGTTATATGTTACTTAAAATTTTCCTTTTTTTTATTACCTCCTTTGTCACCGTGACAAAAAGGAGGAGATGGTGTTACAACCGGGGAGTTGTACAAAGGGGGGGATTAGATAATTTGTATTGAGCATATATTGAAAGGGAATAATATGCAATTGTTTGCATATGTATGAGATATTTTAGAGTCACTTTGTCTTGCTCAAGTATTGATTTAATTGCATATGTTTACCATGTTTACTATACCTTGTTGTATATTGATACTCATCTATTTTGTGAGATCTCATTAGATTTATTTCATATATCCCTATTGATGTGATCTCATGTGGTATAGTTGAGTTTGTTGTGTAGGAAACAGGTTTGCCACTTGTTGAGCAATGCTAAGTGATATCTATAGTATAAGATACTAAGTGAAGATGTATAATTTCCTTCTAATTGGCTTTTTGGGGGTTATAGATTTTGCTATATTATATTCTTATACTATTTTACACAGTTTTATCACAGATTGCCAAATGGGGAGTTTGTTAGGACTATGGGGAACGATATTGTAATTGGCTAATCCGGTTTGATAAAACATGTTCTGTGTGTAATCTTTATATAAGTCCTACGAGTGAGTACCTCAATGCCTGTTCTTCTCCAAGTTCGTCCAAGAGACATTACCGTGCATCACTACCGATCGACTTGGCTCTCGAAGGATATATTGGACTTTTGTATTTGATTTGGATCTCACACACTCACATTATACATGTATTGTATATAATTTTTATCATGACATTATGTATGTGATTGACTTTTGGTTTTGAATTAATATTCCCAACATGTATATTTTAAATACTAAAGGGAAAAAATTTAGTTTACAAGACAAGCAAGAATGAGCAACTTTCTGTTGCTCGTTCGAACAAAGCTTTGCTAGTTCGAACGAACAACAAAAAAGTTCATTTTCATTTGTTCAAAGGTTTTGTATCAAACGAATAGTTGCGACCTCAGAGTTGTGCTTGTTTGATATTCGTTCCTTGTTTATTTGAACAAACTGGTGCTTATTTGAACGAACCCTGGGCGCAAAATAGATTTATATTATATTTTTAAGCTCATTTGGGATAGAACAAGCTCTTAGCGAAAATACACGAAAATACAGTTGAGAGGAGTCAAAATAGAGTGAGAGAGTCTCAAATTGTGAGAGCTAAATTGCTGAGAGATCATGAAGCTCTTTTGAGAGATCATTTATATATGTCATTCATACATTTCTTCACTTCTTTCATCGATCGATTTAGATCATCCACTAGATCTAATTCATATCTAAAAGCTAAAGTTCATGTCAATTTCATCATTGACGAAAGATGGAGTTCACGCTTAAGGATTCAGTGTTGAACAATTGGTGAACAATGAGGTTGTGAGGATTTGAAATTGTTGAGTGACTTGATTGGATGATTCCGATATCGTCGAGGATTCCGGTTGTTTGACGGTTCTGCCTATGAGATGCTTGAGGTTTCAAGAGGAATTTGAAGATGTGATTGGGGATAATGGAGCTTGAGGTACTAAGCTTGTTCGTATATACGTTGTATTTTATTTTCCAACATAGTGGAAGTCTTCCTTGAGCATTGGCTCGGCTCTGGAGTTTTACTCCAAGGATTGTTGTCCTTGGTGGTATCTCCGTCATCAATCGGTTTGCTAATCTTTTAATCTCTTTCAATTTACTAATTGCTTTAATTGAATGCTTCCACTAGAATATTGAAATTGAGTTTTCGTGAAATTCATAATTATTCTTTAATTTAATTAATTGAAAAATTGATTGAGTAAATGGAATGAATCCATAAATTGACCACTTAGTTGAATTTTGCTTTGAATTGATAAAATTGCATATCAAATTAAGCTACATTGATCAATTTGGTGAATGTTGATGGGTTGGTCTATTTGAATGATTCTTGGCTATTTCATTGGTGGATGAGTATAAATGATGGATTAATCACATTGAGTGATTTGGTTGTTGTGTCATCTTTTGATTTAAACAAGAATTAAAATTAACATAGCAGAAATTTTTTATTCTAAGACCTATCTATTCACTCCCCCTTTCTAGGTGATATTCATGTTTTGGGACATTCAGTGATATCAAAGTGGTATCCCTCCAAAACAGGTTCTTTAGGTTAAACCAGCGGGTCGCTTGAAATAGCACTAGACCAGTCAGATTTCAATAAAGTACAAAGGGTTTAACTGGAACCCAACTGAACCAACGGTTTAGTCTAACCAAACTAAATCGGGACTTTTAAGAATTACCCAATGACCCCTAAAGTTTATATAAATTATATTAAGGCCCTGGAAAATAATTAATAATTATTTTAAGCCCTTTATTAATTAAGTAAAATAACCATTTTATCCCTAGGCCTAAATATAGTGTATCGAAGGTCGATTAAAGTGCAAGAAGAGTCTAACCCAAAGTTTTTGCACGTTCTGAACTCAATGGAGGAGTCCAATTTGGGAAATTGGATCCCGAAATATATGAATAGACAAATGAGACTAATTCTAAGTGTGTCTTATTATATTAGTTTGACTACCACATAAATACCAAGGACTACGATAGTGCCTACCCTAAGGTTTTTCGACGTTTTGGACTTGTCACGCCCCGGATTCCTACGAACCCGAGGAGTGACTAAACGAAACAAAAGAAAGGAAAAGAAGTGACAATTCGGTAAATTAAATTGAAATCTCCATCATCATTCCTCAAGTTTCTCCTAACAATTTAAGTAAAGATTCGACGTTCAATATAACTCAAAATCGTTCCTCAACATAACTCAAGTACTCCTCTCAATTAATGCCCAAAATACTTTAAATCATATTAAAAAAAAAAATGGTTCCCAAAATGTTCTCAAAACCTTTCTCAAATGCCTTGTAACAGTTGCCCAAAAAGGGTCTCAAAATACCTTAAGGTATATTCCAAGAAGTGGTCAAGATTAAACTTAAATGCTCGTTCCAATTAACGCCTCGAACAATTTAAATCATGTTTCAAAATGACCCTTAAAATAGCCTTAAAATATCCCCAAAAATCCCCATTTTGACATTTTTTTTTCACTTCTTTTAAAAGGTCACTTACACACCTATTTCCCATTTTCATTTTACCAAAATTTCAACATAGTCTCCCCTTCTTTTCCCATGTATTTTCATCACCTAATAATCACAACATGTATGAGTATAATTACATCAAAATCCATTAAGTCTTAAACATGCATCCACTATTTTCTAACACATCCATTCAATGCACATTTAACCCCCAAATGTCTAGTATCCTCTAGAATACATTTAAATAAAACATTATGCATTTATTTGAATTCCAACTCATACATTTTCAAAATGGCCCAAGGCCTAAGGTTTACAATTTATATAAATTTAAATACAACAAGTTGGGCTCATGCCCACACATTCAAAACATGCCCCCCAAGGGCTAAATCTTCCGCAAAATCCATTTCCTTCCTTTTTCTTCAACACTCAAGGAAGTCTCAAGCAACTAGTGCCTCATCTGAAATATATTGCCCATGAATGGGTCAGCTCAACTGTTGGTATGGTAACTCACTAATACTAGCAACAAATTTAGGACGTGGCGTGTGCAAGTGTACAATTTCAAGATATAATTTCCCTTCCCGTTGTTTAATGCAATGCAACACGCTATGCATGACTCACACATGCAAACTCTATGCCACACCCATGTCAACTCTATGCCATGTCATGCCACACCCATGTCTCGGTTTTACGGATCGCATCCGATGGTCCATCGAGTACCACACCTGTTTCACGGGCCGCTCCCCGTCGGGTCAATCATGCACTGATACATGTCTCGTTTCACGGTCCAGACCCCGTTGGCATGCGAGTACCAAATGACCAATTTTGGGTTTTTCACCACAGGATCTACACCCTCATAATGCATAGCACTTCGTGCTCAACTCACACCATGTGCCCAAAGAATTTCACCATGCCAACATGCCATGATTTCATCATGCAAATTCAATGTGACAAATGATCAAACACATGGTGTGTATTTTCAAGTCATGCCTTTAAACCCCACATGATTCATAACTTTAAATTTTCATACCATGCTTCACATAACATAGATCATAACCACACAACTTAACATATTTTTCAAGCCACAATGTCACTATTTCACCAACCACAATGAATTTCACAAAGTCGCTAACATCACATAAAAGACTAATACATTACACAACTCATTCCCTTCCAAGATGTCAAGTAAATATCACATAAATACACATCAAATATAGCAATCAAATACAAAGACAAGATACATCATCCTCATGGCAACAAAACATCAAATAAACCAAAGAATACATAAAGCCCCAAATTTCCAACTCTAGGTATTTCAATTCAACACCACCTAGGTAACTTCCTAGCATTAATTAAACATCTATACAACTCAATCAACATGTAGCAAAGCAAGAAAAACTAAATCTATTCCTAACTTAGCGAGAAACCATACCTAAATCAGTTTTTCTTAAACTGAGAAGGATGTACTTTCTGGATGGAAAAAATGTTCCATGAGTATATAGTACTCATTGAGCTGAACACTTTCTCAGAAGGAAGTTCGACCAAATTCCCTTTTGAAATGTGTGTTTCGACAACTTGAAAATGTGTGATTTTAGGGCTTTTCTCTCCCTCTCTCTATACGGACGAAATATCTAGAGATTCTGATTGCTTAAGTGATAAGAATGAACTAGATGAGCTGTATTTACAGGGGAATCAAAGGGGCAAGGCAAATGACCATTTTGCCCTTAATGAGGCCATGAACCCCGTTACTCTACAGCTCATTCCTAAACACCTCAAATTGAAATTATGTTTTATCCAATGTTCATAAAATTATTTTAAATAAAAATTATTAGAAGTAAACATTTTCATTTGCGGTCGGCTTAAACCCGTTCCACCCGGGTCACCCGAATACCCTTTTTGTCCAATTCCGGAAACCATTTCCGTTTTGGCTAATTTTTCTACAGAGGATAATTCATATTATTCTAAGCACTTTACTCTTCTATGACACACTCTAAATATGCCTCTAAATAGGTCGTTCGGTGAAAACAATGTAAAAAGGCACTTTACCGATAAAACCAACAAAATTGAGAAACTATGCATGCAAAGTGTTCTACCTCAACAACAAAAAATTTACTCTCATTTGTTTTTTTTTTTTTTTCAAATCACTATAGGACTCAACGGTGAAATTTGTTTTGTTAAATGAGATACCAAAAATACAGACACATAGAAATGTGTAATTCCTAGACTACTTTAATGATACACAGGCTACCAATCTGACTAAGAAAAATTAGAAAGGGGCAAAATTAACATTGTGGGATGCTCTGGACCTAATGGTAGAGTCTAATTGAGTATCCGGGTACCCGAATATCTTCTCGCATGAAATTACAAAAATGCCCATAGACCTAAAGTAAGCTACAAAAAAGGCTAATTAAAATCCGCAAGAGGAAAAATTTAGTATCTTCGATATTTCAGACCTAACAACGATGTCCGTTTAGGATAAATAGAACTCCAAAAAAAAACTAAAAAATGATGAACACGTCCCTAAGACTTAATTAAGCTACCAGAAAAGTATAAGACATAAAGAGGATGTAACACCCCGAATCGATTATTGATAACTAAGTCGCTAATTAAATATTACGGACCTAAAGAAGCAAAATAATAGTTAAGAAAAATTAGATCAAGAAAATATAGGCTATAAAAAAAAATAAGACCATGATTTATGAAATCGACGCAAGAAGAAAATAAATAAATAATATGAATACATGAGGAAGAAATAAAATAATGCAATAAGAAAAATGGGATAAAATATAAAAGCCTAACTAAAGGCAAATAAAAAGAGAAAAGAAAGAAAAATAGGCCAAAAGTGATCGCCTAAGGTCTTGAGCCCAAGAACAAGAAAGTGGGGAAACACTTATACCAAGAAGTATAACCACTAGGCTATAAGCACTTTTGTGCAATATGTTCCACAAGATATATTACCTATATAAATCTATAACTCTGCATGCTCAAAAGCTGATGTGTCAACACCTGATTGGACCCTCACCTCACCCAATCAAATTTTATGCAAAAACCTAATTGTGTATATGTGTATATATATATATATATATATGCACTATATGTATATTGCGTGTATGTTAGAAAATGAAATCAGACACTCCACCTTGGAGTGCGGCTAGAGGGAGAGAGAGAGAAAGAAGAAGAAGAAGAAAGGGAGAAGAAGAAAGAAGGGACCAAGCCTTGTGCATGCATGTCTAAAGCTGAGTGAAGATTTAGAATCAAACCTAGCAGGAAGAGAGAACAATGCCATTAGAAGGTAAACATTCAAAAACTTAGTTTTTCCCTCTCTAAGAAATTTTACTATTAACATGTAATTTAATGGGATTAGAATATATACATGGCCCTTATTGATAGAGTACGAGGGTTTGGGAGTGGAAGTGAGGTTGATAGGGTTTGAAATTGTGGGAATAGTGAGACTGCCATTAAAAAGGTTTAGAAGGTTCTAGGCCTGAAAGAAAAGTTGAACCAAACATAGTTTTAGGAACGGGGATCAAAAATAGAAAACAAATGGAGCATAATGCAAAAAGAGTTAGGTTAAATGGCTAAAAAATGAGCATTATATAGGCAGTTGCAAGTGTGGAAAAATAATCGGGATGAAAGGGTTTTTGGCTGTTTTGCCTCTTTTAATGAATGGGAAATGATCCCTTGAAGATTAAGAAGGTCAAAGGAATAAAAAATGAGAAAAAATTATAGCTAAAACGTCACAAAATAGAAAAATGGATAGCTCGCCGAAAAGTCGGGCCCTTGCCAGAGCCCGTTTGTGACCCTCTATTTCGTGTTCATGAACAAACCCAATCAAAAAATAAACACTAGAATTGGAATCCTTATGAGAAAAGGATTCGAACCTTGTTCGCCTTATCGTCGGAAGTGGTTGACGACGGTTGTCGATGCAGGAGAAGGCGACCAGAGCCCTCGTCGAAGACTTGGGGACGAAGACTGTTCACGGGTTGGGTCCTAACCCATTGTTAATTGGATTTGAACTTTAATCAAAACGTTGTCGTTTTGCCAAAGAATTTTAAAAAAATATAAAAATAGGGCTAATGTCAGCATGATGCAATGGACCGAACTGAACTGGTTAGTTCACCCCTATTTTGGACCGGTTCACTTGGAACCCAACTGAACCAAATGGTTTAGGGTTTTAAAGTTTCTGAAATTATAATTTGAACCCCAAATATTTCTGTTAATTATGAAATAACCCCCAACATTTTGGGTTAATTACGAAATGGCCTAGGAAATTAATTAAATATTAATTTAAAAATCTTTTAATTATAAGAAAATTATCAAAATACCGTTAAGCCAAAAATAGGCCAAATGAATGCCAAGTAAAATAAAAGAATAGTGTAACCCAATGTTTTTGGGTATTTCAGACTCAAGGGCAGAGTCCGATTTGTGAAATTAAATCCTGAAAAATATGAATGAGCAAATTGGAATAATTCCAATTATGTCCTAATGATCAATTAAGCTACCAATTAGACTCCGATGACTATGAAAATATATACTTTAATATTTTGGGACATTCTGGACCTAATGGCGGGATTCGTTTTATGAAACAAAGTCCTAGAAATATAGACAAGTGAAACGTCATAATTACCATTTTACCCTTAATGATGACTGAAGCCAATTTGTCACGACCCGAAACCCACCCTATACAGATTTGGGATCACGGGCCCGACCCTCTGGCCATCCCTATATGTTTTTTTTAACTGGATTAATGATAATAATGTGAAGATAAACAATTAAACATTTAAACAACGAAAGTCATAATAATAAAGTTTTATAGATCTAAACATTTACTTCACCCCTAGGGTGTGAATACATGGGAGAGCTAAGACCGTACTGATCATTTCCTATTACATTATCAAAATGTCCTCTATTTCTTACAAGCTCCTACCTTTAAGGGCATGATGGTAATTTACCCTTATTAACATTCCATATTTCTTCGTATACGACTTAACTATTTAGACTTCATTTTGAGTCTATTTGGTTCTGATAACATTTATGTGGACTTATAAATTCTCTTTTTATACTTTTGGTAACCTCATTAAGTCCTAAGGACGTATTCATCATTTTTCAGTTATTACCTAGTCAAGATGGGCTACCTACTATATTTAATTGGCCCCGGATATCTTTAGGGGTAAAATGGTAATTTGACATTTTACATGTCTATATTTCGAGACTTTGTTTCACAAAATGGATCTTGCCATTGGGTCCAGAATGTCTCAAAATGTCAATGTATGTATTTTTACAACTATCGGAGTCCAGTTGATCGCTTAACTGATCATTGGGACGTATTTAGAATTACTCTAGTTTGCCTATTCGTATCTTTTGAGATTTAAATGCATAATTTGGACTTCGCCATTGAGTTTGAAATACCCAAAAATGTTGGGGTACACTACCTTTTTTGTAAAGATTCGAAAATTTGGAATAAATTTTTTTTTTTAGAACACTGTGAATGTCCTTAATTTCTAATTAATTTAAATTTTGAAAAAAAATATAATATAATAAAAATAAAATAAAAATATGTATAATAGTATATATGAGAAAAAAAAATTGTAAAGTATGATGTATATATATGTGTGTGTGTGTGTATGTATATATATATGTGTGTGTGGTAGAAAATGAATAAAAGAAGAGAAAAAAAAAGAAAAGAAAAGAAACGGGAGGGAAAGAAAAAGAAAAGAGAAAAGAGAAAAGAAGAAAAAAGGGGACGGTGCAGTCTCGGGTGAGGGAGAACGGTAGAACAGGGGAGAAGGAAAGGGAGAAGAAAAGAGAGAAAGAAGAAGAAAGGGAAGAGGAAGAAGCGGCGGTGGTCGCGAGGGGGATCGAGGCTAGGGGGCGACGGAGGAGCGACGGCGGATGGGACGATCGTCGACGGCGTGGCATCGGAGTTCATTGATCGGACGGTGGTTGAGATTATTGGGAGAGAAGATCGCGATTTCGTTAGATCTCGGGGCTGGGATCCTTGCGGCTGAGTGGATCCGTTGGGGTATGATTGAACAGGTCTGTATGTGTATTTATCTGTGTGTTTGTGAAGTGATGGGGCTGTGTGTTGCGGATTGGAGGGACGCGAAGCAGCAACGATTTTGATGGATCACTAGATCGTGGTCTGAGTTCGATTTCTGCTTCAGATTTTGATGGTTCGATGGTCATGGGTTGATTCAACAGAAACTTGGGGTTATGATTCTGTGATTTGTGTTGCAGTTTTATGTGTGTGGCTGTTTGGGTTTGACGTAGAGCAGGAGATGGAACAGGTTGTTGTTACAGTTATGGTGTATCGCTACGGTTGTGGGAGTTGTGTATATCTATGTGTGTATGTGTTTGTGTATTGTTAGAGCAGAGGGGAAAATTGAGACAAAGAGAGAGTAGTGGCAGTAGCAGTGCAGTGCGGCAATATGTGTATATGTTTGTGTGTATAATGGTGCAGAGGAGGTTCCGGGTTTGGGCAACAAGCGCTTGGCAGTGGTTCGGGATTGTGTGTGTGTTGTTGCGGTTTTGTCGATGGCTGTCATGGGTGTTGAATTGGTTCGTTGGTTCGTCGGATTGAGAGTCGGTTGGGTTGGATTTGCTGGTTCGGTTGTATCCATGTTGGAGGAGAGGTATGTATATATATATATATATATATATATATATTGGGAATTGATTTATGTTAAGGATGAAGAGGGACCACTGCTTTGGACCAGTGCTTGCGGCTTGAGGAACTTGATGAAACTGAAACAGAATAGGCTTCAGCCGTAGTTGGCATCAGGTGATTGGAAGCTTGTGCCGTTGTCTGATTGAGGGGTTTGGTTCGCATAAGGGGTCGACTGGTATTGTAAATTAATTGGGAGAGTTACAGTTGGGGGCAGCAGGTTTGGATGTTGTGTAGTTGAGGTTGGTTTGAATAGGACTAGGGATGGTATCTGTGGCTGTGGAGCTACGTCCGTTAGGAGGTTTGTGTGTTTAAAAATGGGGACAGACTGTTGGGCATATTTTAAAGCAACAGAGCAGCTTGTTGATGGGAGGCGGTTGCGGCAAGAAGAAAGTGGTAGAGGTTTGTGGGTTGCGTTGGCTGTTGGATTACAAACTGCTGGCCGATTCGAATGAGTTAGGTTCAGGACCTACTGGTTTGGAGAGAGATCAAAGAGAGGAGACTTTGTTAGTGCATTCAGACGAGGTGGGAACTCCAGAAGCATACAGCAAGACATGCCATCCATTTCTTTGTGTCGTGTTCATCCATTGATAAAGAGAAATGGGTGCTTCGGTCAGTTTAAGTGTTGGGTAGCATCAGATATGGGCCATTCAATTTTACAAGTAGGATTGCCCTGGCAGTGGATAACATTAGGTAGATTGGGGAACTCAGGAATTAGTAAGGCTGCATTGAATCTGATTGTTGGCAAGGGATAGAGCAAGTAAGGAGCTACTTAGATATTTTGCAAGGAAGTTCAGTTTGTCACAGAGTTTCCGTAACATATGGGTTCTTGAAAGTGGTTGTAGCATTTCAGCAGCGATAATTGGGTATTAGGTCTCTTGTTCAGGTGGAGATGACTCACTCAATTTCAAGTAGAGAAGTTATTGTCCGTTCATCTAGAGGGTTGACTGAGTCTGGAACTTTATTCAAAAACTTAATGGCCATCCTTTGCGATGTTGTTATCTGTATGAGGGCACGGTGAGGAATGTATGTAGTAATTCGATTATCCAATTTGAGTATGAGGTCAAGGCTGAAGAAGCTGATGAAACTGGGTTTAAAATGTTTGGCCGATTCGATCAACCTGCTGATGTGTTTTCTTCGACTCTTGAACCGTGGACTAAAGATTAACCTCAAACTCTCTAGACAGCTACAGTAGGAGGACTGAGTCATTCATCAGTTGATTGGACTACGTAGCGGACACAACTTAGTAGGGTTGTGACCAACCCTATCAGGTATGGTGTTTTGCTAATGTTAGAAATGAAGTGAAGTTAGGAATATTTGTGAATGACTGGAATGCTTTATGTGTTTGTTTGTAATGTGTTTACTTGATAACTTGGAATTGATTGTTCACATGTTTATGTGTTACTTGCAAGTTTAGTAAAGTGAAGAACATGAATTATGATATGTGAACACATGAGATATGCATGTATATGAAACTGATTGATGATTTATTTGTTATTGTCCGAGTATGCTATATTATTGAGATCCATGTTTCATTAACATTGCATTGGCATATTGGCATATGATGAATCCTTTGAGAACATGGCGTGGGTAAGCACGTGGTGCTTTGCATTATGAGGGTGTAGATCCTGTGGTGAAAAACCCAAAATTGGCCATTGCATTGGTACTCTGTGCCCATCGGGAAGTAGCCGTAAATGAGACATGGGTGTGACATAGAGTTGTGCATGGGTGTGTCATGCATACCATTCATATATATATTACTGCGATGCTAGAATGTCATTTAGAAATAAATGTACACTTTGCACATGCCACGCCTTAGCTTTATTTCTGGCATTAGCACTTCATCATACCAGCATGTTGGCGCTGACCCATTCGTGGGAACCATATTTCAGATGACATTCCCGACACCTGAGGCTTGAGGAAGTCTAGCCGAGTGGAGGAGACTTGACTGTAGATGGATATTTGGCCTTGGGGCGTGTTTTGTGATGTACGGGCTTAAGCCCAATGATATATATATATGTATGTTGACAGAAGTGAATGTATGTATCTATTAAATCGTCTTCAGTTGTATAATTAGGCGATGTATATGTAAATTTGATGAGATTGTGGCCACTGAGTGAGGGTGGGTTGTAATATGTTTATATTTATGAAATGTCGTGAAATGTATCATGTCTATCAGGTGAGAAAAGGCTTAGAAAATAAAGGAGGTTCTGCCGAAATTTTTAGAAAATAAAAAAAAAATTTCTATTTAATTTGTCGTAAATTCGTAAATCTATTTAATTATCTTTTATTTTATTTACTTTCTGTTCGTCAGTCGCGCCTCGAGTTTCGGTCAGAAATTTGGGGCGTGACATTTTTATTTTATTCGGACACCAAAAATATTTTCTTAATTTAAATTAATTAAATTACTTAAATTAATTTATTTTATATTATATATCTATTTAGGTATTATTTTAACCAAGTGCCTCAGTGGCACAGTGGTTCGCACATGTGGGTTTAGGGTTTAAACACGCACAAGGTTGGGGGTTCGAATCCTGCTGACCGTAGCTTCTTATATATATTTTTTTCTGATTTATTGTATGCCAAATAGTGTACAAGGCTAAACCAGGGATAGGATATCCCTAGGTCTGAACAAGTTTATTAAATTGGGGATTACTATACCTGTTGCCAAATAGCCCCAAACTGATTTAAATTTAAAACCCAAACCCTTTACGGCGTCATTCCAATTACCTATTTTTGTGGTCGAGTGGGTTTTGACTTGAACCCTAAACTGACCTGACCCGAATAGGTCTTCATCTCCCCCGTTTTTCTAGTGACACTCTGGTGACCTTTTTCTGCGCCGGTCACTGGATTTTGCAAAAATCTTTAATTTTTAACTTATTTTTTCTACTGTTTTAATTCTATTTTTTGATCTTAAACAAGTCCCCATCAATATTAGGACCATTAGGGTTAAACTTGGCCCTTTAGTTTGTAGTGATCGGACGATTTTTTTCTGATTCACGCTTTTCTAGCCACTATGAAAATTTCACTATTTCTCTCTCATTTTTCCACCAAAATGGCTCATTTTTGAACCATTGTGTTCCATAACACAAGGGCTACAATTCCACGGCTTCAAAATGAAGCTTTGCATTCATTTTCTGAGTTGGCTGATTATTCTCTAAACTTGCAACTCTCTATTAAATTTCATTTATGGGCCAAAACATGCGATTTTGGCTTTTTTGTGATCCATTTCTGGTCTAGATTTGGTCCCCGATCACCAAACATCATTTGGCTTAAGTCGAAAGCTTAACCCAATTTCAAGCTATCGTCAATGGCAGTTTTAGGTTTCTTTGGGTTTTCCTCACTATTTTTCTCATATTTCTTCATTAAACTTCTAGTTTTCGATAAAAGTAACGAATTAAATCTTTAAGAAAAGGTTTAATACCTGTTTAGTCAATTGCCTAGATTTTCTCTCTTCGGTCTCATTCCTTCCAACTTCTCTATCTCCTTCTTACCTTATATTTTTCTCTCTACTCTCTCTTTAGCCGACCCTCTCTGTCAGTTATAGCACACCACTCACACAACATAGAGCACACATGTCTACACCATACTGACACACATTATATATGTATATGACTCATGACATACCATTATATATATTTGTATAATTATATCTATATTTTCACATCCTATATATATATATATATATTATATAGTTGCACATATATGGGTCCAATAGCATGCTACCATATCCATTTTGAGTGTGCAACAATTAGACTTATTAGAGCATATATGTATAGTTGGTGGAATATATAGCACAAAGTGCTCACAGCCCAAATGGTATTCTTTTTGGGCTTTAAGTGTCTCTCCATTTTGGTCTAGGGTTCAAACCCTTTTGGCTTCATTTCCCCCTTTTTCCCTCTTATGCATTGTTTGGCATTTTTTTGGCATTATTCTATTTCTCCCTTTTTGCTTTATTTCTATTTCCTTCCTTGTGCTTTTTTTATTTTATGGCTTTTACTTTCTTGGTCTAATTTTTACAATTGTCATTTTATTCCTTAAAGTTTCTAAGATTTAAATTTGTGATTTAATTCCCGATAATCAGATCGAGATGTTATATTCTCCCCTCCTTCAAAGAGTTTTATCCTCAAAACTCGGACGTTCATATCGACGAAGCTCTAGTATCTTTTTATGGTAATTTCATTCTCATGGTTCCCTTTTTAATCTTTCTCTTGGATTTATCATTAGCATTTAAATACTATATCCTCAAGCAAGAAGATTTTCATACAAGGTTCACAATCCTTTTGTACTCATTTTTGTTTAGTTTAATAGTGATCTTGAAAGTTATAGGTTTGACATTTTTACTTTTTCGAGACTTTACACTCAAAGTCTCCAAATTCTAGTATTAGTGTTTTGGAGCTTATTTCTTTAGTTCTCGAACCTATGGTCATGGGTTCATTATACTTTCATTACTTACTCAGAGTCATCTTTTTAGTTACTTGACTATTTTCCACTATCATCCATATTATGACTAGTTCTATGCCTAGTCATTACATTAGTTTTATTTGGCATTAAGTCGTGATTACTTTACCATTCATGTTTTCCCCAACTTTTGTTAGCATTGCATGGCGCGTCGTGTGCCAGGTGAAGGTATCTAGCACATTAATCTTTTCTTTTCTATCAATTGCTTTGGTAGTGGTCATAGAAAGTCAACGGTGTAACTAAACTACACCATTTCTATCGTTTAGAGTGTATTGGATTTCTCATTCAAGTACTTTAGTCTTTACTAAGGATAGAGTCTTTGATTGATTTACACTATTCTACTTGATTTCTTATGGGGTTTTAGAATATTGAAGGAGTGGATCAAACTTTTACCTACCGGAAGCTTATACAATGCTTCTTTCCTCTCTAGTTCCCTTTCGTTTCATTGTATAAATTTTATTGACACACCACCTGCCTTTGTTTTCGAATTCGTATGCATTCATCCTTTTTATAAATTAGTTTGGTTGAGGAAATCAGTTCCATCATTTCTTTCAAATTATCGGTCGGTACGAATACCTTTTATTTCCTGCTCATGATTGAGCCTTTCAAAATTTTAATTTCTTATTTCCTTATGAATTAAAGCATGACAATTATAATCAGTTCATATCTTCTTTACGTCTTGATAGACTTATTAAAATTTCTTAGGGTAGTCTTTTACCCCAATCATCAATTCTTCATATGACAGTCTACTTTTGAAAGTATTCTTAACTGTAATATCATATTTGGGTCGCCTTGAATCTTCCACATCATTTTTGAACAATTCAAATCTTAAAGTCTTATGACTTTTTAATTTATAGTCATTATTTTGGTTTCTCTTACCTTTGCTCAAAAGGTTATTTAGTGTCCAATTTTCATACCCATCATCATAGTCGGATTTTCATCATATGTTACATTTTTCTCCCAAGTCATTATTTAAGTTTTACAATTTTGTTCTCTCAGAGAACTTATTTAATCCTATAGGGAGTTCCTTATACATTCTGTGACTTCAGTGCCACACAGTGAGGTGATTAGTCTCATCTATAACCAAAGATTTAATAGCATACTAGCACTAATTCATTTGCAAGTACTGCTATTTACAATCTTATCCATTATGGACTTTGTATCATATTTCAAGATTGTTTAAATCAATTAGCCATCCCATCATTTTATTGTTACATTTGACATTCAAAGTTTATCAAGATTATGTCAAGGTTTTCCTACCATGGAAGTTTTCAACTTCCTTAGTATCACAGATTTGGTTATTCTTATTGCCTACCTTAATCACAATTGTTTTCGTAGTATCTCAAAGAATGGTATATCATCTTCTCATAGTCGCTGTCCTCCCTAGTTTTTTTTCTAGACATCATGCCACAAGTTCGGTCTCTTTGATCGTCATATCACACTAATCCTCAAAAGTCATTCAGAATCATTAATCATTTACCCTTTGGAATAGATTCACCTAATTCAATAAAGTATCACCCACAATTGGGTCATATCATCACCTAGATCGACAAGATCCATTGAATTTTTTCCAATAATCTTTTATCATGCGTCAACCTCCTTTTAGAATCATTATATTTCATAATGTTCACTTTGACAGTCTCACTTATTCAATAATTGTCTCCCGGGGCTTTATTTGTCTTTACCTTGTCAGGGTCTATCTATGACTCATTCCAGAATCCTTACATTTCTAACATATCATCAATCTATCTGAAGTCTCAAACTCCTCATGTCACTATCCATTAAGTCTTCCTCAGACTATCTCTCATATAGATTTGTTATTAGATTTCGACTTCCAAAAATTTCACAATCACAACTCTATGTCACCCTATATCTTTCAAAAGAGCATTAATCGTTACCCTTGTTCAAATGATAGTTTCCCCCAATTCACTAATCAATTCATAGCTCAGATATCTAGGAGTCATCAACCTCAATACTAGTATGATTCTTCCCAAGAATCCTTAACTCTTAACCTTAAGCATACTACTATCTCCCAAAAGTCACCACGCATTTGGTCGTCATCTTAATTGCTCTAGAATCATCAAATCCCGTCATAGCATAGTCTTCCCAAAGATAATTAACCTTAATACCGACACAAGCTATCATCTCCAAGAATCACCGATCGTTTAGTCATCTAAATCACCTAGTAGTGCACAAATCCAATACTTGTATGATTTATCCCAAAGAATCATTAACTTATAGCTCTGATATAGTCCTTGAATTCACAAGATCATTAATTTCGCCCATAAGCCTATTATTGCCTCCCAAGAATTATTGATCATCTGATCCTCCTAGTCACCCAAGAAACATCAATTGCAATTACGATTTGGTCTTTCCCAAAGACTATCACGCCTAGAATTTCCAAAACCCGGGGAGTGAATGAAAATAACTTAAAAAGAATTAATAAATTACAATTGAATGGATTTAATTGATTATATATTAATTTGCCCATGTTTTTCAAAGATTAAGAATGAAAAATGCTAACTAGACTCACCCAAGATAAGTTTTGAATACTAGTCAAACACCTCCCCCAACCAATGGTCAAAAATAGTCTAAGTCCTGTCCAAGCATGACCTCCAAGATAGCCCAAAAATGTTTCTAATGTGCCTTGAAACAATGGCCCAAAATGGCCTCAAATGCCCTAAGGTATAGACCAAGGATAGGTAAAACATCCTTCCTAAAGTGGTCTAAGGAAGTGGCCAAACATGGCCTTGAATAATGATTAAAATGTGTCCCAATAAGGTGCCCAACATGACTTGGTATAATGACCAAAAGTGGCCCAAAAGGGGCTCCAAACTGTGGTGTCTAACATGGGAGTTAATGGCCTTGAAATGGCCTTGGAGGGCATGTCATGGCATGCCCATGGCACAGGTGCACGCTGGGGGGGCTGTCAGGCACGCGATGGCACGTGGGCGTGTGCGGGTGCAAGTGCGGAGATGCAGCCAGGCACGGGCGGGCGGCCAAGGGTGGGTTGCTGCTGTCAGTCTGTTGGGCGTTGGCCTAAAATCTATTTTTTTGACATTTTTGCACCAATTTCAATTTATTTCATCACGAAACTTGGTGTGGGACCCTATAACATGTAAAATGACAATTTTACCATTTTCTCTTATTTTTCGATCTTAAGTAATTTTCAGACTAATTGGCCCCTATTTTCATATCTTTTCCTTTCTTTTTCCTATTAATTCAATTTATTCCATACTTAGAAAATCTAGGCATGCTCTCCCACCCCACTCAACCTAGTTACTATTTTTGAAAAACTTCACCATAGTCTCATTTGTTTATTGACTTTTTTCCTTATCCCATTTACCAATAAAAACACCTAATAAAATAGTTAATTGAACAATTCTATATTTCTACTTGGAGCTCCATGCTCATTATTCATTTTTAATGCACAATTCTAGAAAATCCAACATAAAATTAAGTTTATAATTTATACAAAGTCTAAGCTTTAAACATGAAATAACTTCATAAGGCTTATGCCCCTACATACAAAATATAAATCTTAGGCCAAATATACTTCAAAGTCCATTTCCCCCTCCATGCTTCAAGACTTCATCAAGTCTCATATGCCGGGAGTCTCCACTGAAAAATGTAATCTCATGTAGGGTAAGCGCGACAACATGTATGACATAATGCTAAATAAAGAATAAAGGTAAGTTGTGGCATCTTCAAAGTAAACATATGCAAGTTACAAACCTTCCAATCTAGTAATACAATGCAATGGCAATATGCATGACACACACATGCAACTCTATGCCCAACCCATGTCTTGTTTCACGGTCTCCTCCCGTTGGATTTGCGAGTACCAATCATTTGGCCAGATTTTGGATTTTTTATCATAAGATCTACACCCTCATAATGCATAGCACCAAAGTGCTCAACACACACCATGTGTAACACCCAAATTACTTGACTGGCATGTTTTGTGTATTGAAAACTGTTTTGGGAATGAAATGTCAGGTTTAGCTAATTTAATGTCTATTTGTAATAGTGATAAAACTCGAATTAGCTAATTATGGGAAACTCAGGAAAATAAAAACTGACATTGGACCTTGGTCAATAAAAGATATTCTGAGTAGGAAGTGACAGAAAGAAACTGCACTGAAAAAAGAGTTACGAATTGAAAGTTAAGGCCAAAACTGTGAAACTGGAATTCCGCGACAACCAAACGGGGCCTTAACCAGAAAAATATGAGAAAATGGTCACTTGGGAGACCAAGGGGAATTGAACCCTTGACCTACCAAGGCAAGTAAATTCTGTCCCAAAAAGTTACCAACTAGGCTGTTGGTTACTTTGTGCATATATACAGCAATATATGTATATAACCTATAATCTTGCCCAAGCCACCACCCAAATTGGCCAATGGCCTTGCATGCATTCCCTTCATCATAGCCCTCCATCACCTCCATCAGTCAACACCCACTAACCCCACTAAGGGCAGAGATACACTCATATATATGTATATGTGTATAGCCCTATATGTATATAAACCTATAATATATATATAAATGCTATAACTTGCATCAAATTCTCTCTTTAGAGAATTCTAAAAATACAGAAATTGTGTGAGTCCTGTTGTGTACGTGAGGTTGGTAGAGTGAGAGTGTAGAGAGAGAGAGGGAAAGGAAGCTTTGCATGCAAGGGAACTTGAGGAAAAGTTTGGCCATTTGAAGTGCAAGGGGGGGACTTGAGGATCACGGTGCATGACCTGAGAAGCTTGAGGGACATTTAGAAAGGTCTGAACCGAGCCAAGAGTACGAACTGCTACTGCTTGAAGGTGAACTTCCAAAAATCATTCTCATTTTCTTATTTGTGGAATTTGAACTGTTTTGACAAAAATGTAGAGGATAGACTGCATGCATGATTAAATTTTGATCCTAGGAATCGTTCTGAACATGTTGCATGGTTTAGAGGTCTCGGATAGGTCAAGAACCATGAAACCCGAAACCAACCTCCATTGATGAAGCTTGGAAAAACCAGGTCTGATTCGACCATGATCGTTTGGGATTTTGCATGTTGAGACTTGAAATAGACCCTAAGAGGATCTCAAACATCTACCTACGCGACCCCAGAACTCACTGTAGCCCCACGAATTTGAAAATGAAGCTACGGGTTTGTAACCCAAATCTTCTAAAACCGAGACCAAACTGAAAAATAAAAATAGGGGCATGAACCTTATGATCCGTGGGTCACATAGAAACAAATTTGGTGTAAAACGGTTGAGAAATGAGGATGCTAGATCGTGTTACAGGTCACGGCTATCGTTTTGAAAATAGAATGGTTTAGAGTGATTCGAAGCTTTAAATGGATGCTAAATGATAGATATGACATGCAGAAACTTGTTAGGATCGAAAACAGCAAGAAACCATGTCCCAAACATCACGAAATAGAAGCTGAAAATTTGTAGAAATTAGGGCAACTGCGAGTCATTTGATGGGGAAGACGGAGTCGACTCGGCCTAGTTGACCGAGTCGAGTCGAGTTGGCCCAGTAGACTAGGACACGTGTCTGTCCCAGGGACTGCCATCGAATTAAATGGACGGTGTCGTTTTGGGCCGTTTATATGTGTAAACTGATACGTTTAAAAGAAAAGAAAGGGAAGGAAGGAAAAAGGGGACTACGGGGTTTCGAACCCCTGATCTCCAGAGCCCACGCGCCCCTTCTTTCCACTCGGCCACGCACCTGCGTGTAAACCATATCCGACGGAATATATATATATATATATATATATTATATTTAATAAAAACCAGAAATAAAAAGTGCATTTTTGCGCCTTATGAGACTCGATGGCAGTATCATTTGGAGAGGGAGGTGGCATGCTGGCCAGCGTGCCACCCTATTCGACCGATCACTATTGTGCCGAAAATAATATATATACTATATATTCTGAAATTAATTTAATTAAAATCATTTAATTAAATTAAATACTCCAAATTAGTCCGTTGTCCAAAAATCATAAGTTATATATGTATTCCTACTGTCTTGGACCTTCTGAGTCCAATGGTGAGGTCCGTGACTGCAAATGAGGTACCGAAAAAAATATGATGTATGAAATTACTATAATACCCCTGACCCTGTACAAGGCCCAAATGAAATCCGATTTCAACGGAACTAATACCAGTAGTAGACCTGACACTTGTGAGACTGTATACATGATTAGATGACAAACCCGAGACAGAAATTATGTGACGGCAAAAATGACCAAAATACCCCTGATATACCCGAACCTAGATTTAAAAGCCGAGAGAGTCTAAATTGACTTTCTTCGACCTTCCGAACTCAATGGTTAGATCCATATTATGAAAATCAGAACCGATAAATATGTAAAGGCATGAAGCTACCAGAAGAGTAATGAGATCTGTTCTAACATGTTAAACTTTGTTCTAGGTAAAAATATCACTTAAACTACCATGGACAATCAGGGCAAGAAATTCACCATCATGACTAAAGCCCAGAGGTTAGCCGATAAGAAACAGCAAGGGTTTATGCAAGACTTACTGAGGCAGCAGAGAGTTATTGAGCGCCATATTAGAATAGCTAAGTCCACTGAAATCGTCTCCGTCCAGCCCTTCATATATAAGGCACGTACTAAGGAAATGATTGTCGAGGCCAAGATGAAAAAATAGGAAGATACTGAAACCCTAAGCCAAATGCTTAAGAGGTAAGACCTATGAACTAGCCACTATGAGTTAGTTCCATGAGACCATCATAGGGTAGACTTACTCAGTCTAAGGTCATGAGTTGATAAATCTTTATAAATTATTTTAGGCTTAAGGAGAAAAAAAGGAAGGCTCCGTTCATAGCTTCAAACTCAAATATTGAAGGTGAGTAACTTCTGACACTGTTTAGTTACTGCTCCTTGATCTGCTAAATTGTTTCGAATACCATATGTTTTAAATGCAATTGTTTTAAATGCATGCTTTTATCACCGATGACATGGTTTTTAGTTTCTCAAATGATTAACTATACTTCTGATTGATATGCTAGCACCCTGAACCGTTTATCTGTTTTGATCTATTGAACTTGACTTGGATTTATTGAACTATTAATTCCAAACTGATTTAATTACCATGTGATTTAAGCAAAGATTGAATTCGAAACTCTTGCCTGGATATCTGTGTTACTCACTGGGCTTTTTAAAGCTCATTCCATTATTTTAATAATTTTAGGGGAACTCTCAGATGGACAGGTTTAGCAGGTTCAGGACTTAGGGGGAAAATGTTGGAGACCCCCAGATAAAATGATAATCCATTTTTGTGAATCTATACCATTTTTGTACTTTTTGTGTAACTGAACAGATCATGACCTTTTGTGGTGAAACTATTTTGTAATCTTGATAAGATAGGACTGACTATGATGTATCCTGAATGCTCTGCCAAGTATATATGTTTGCATTCTCTTGTGAAAATTTCGCTGCTTAAATTATATATGTTGAATGCATTATGCTTGGGATTTATATCGGAATGGCCTGTGGTTAGGATTACCGTCGGGGTTTTGCTTTCAAAAAAAAAAAAAAAACTGATAAAACCCGATGGGTGCCTAACTGGCCTTTATCACGTGCCCCAAATCCGCATAGGGTGGGTCTGGGGGATGTGACACCATGTTTCCAAGGATTCACAATATGCCAATATGCCTTAATTTACCATGCAATTTCAATGAGGCATTTTATCAAACACAGGGGGTGTGCCTTAAATTATGCATCATACATTAAGTAATTCATAACTTTCAAACTACAAGACTTCGTATACATGAATATAAGGTATAATAAAATCAATTATACATATATTCATGTTACATGTTCACAACTTTACCAAATTCTCAAAGAATACACAAGTACACAAAGTACCAATACATTGAACAAACCATAACTTTCAAGCTACAAGACTTTGTCTACATGAACATGGGCTATAATGCAATCAATTATACATATATTCATGTTACCTGTTCATCAATTTACCAAATTCTCAAAGAATACACAGATACACAAAGTACCAACCCTAGGTTTTCAAAGCAACTATATGCTAGGTGGTTTTCTAACAACAAGCAAGCATGTTAGTCATACAATCAACTGATAAAAACACTAATAAGCTTAACTCTAGTCTTTATTTAGCAAAATATCATACCTAGAAGGGTTTTTCTCAACCCTAGGAAGTTGTGTTCACTTCAAAGTTGAACCAATCGGTAGGATCGTAGCTTTTGTGATGGGGAACAACTTTCTAGAAGGAAGCCTTGAGAGATTCCAAGGTTAGAGATGAGTTTTGGTAGGTAGAAAATTGAAAAACCTAAGTTTTCTTCTTGGTTTCTCTCCAAGCATGAGTTTTAGCACTTTATCCATCCAAATTCTAAAGATTTTAACTCCTAAGTGGTCTATTTATACTAAAGGGTCAAGGGGTGAAAAGACTCTTTTGCCCTTAATGAGCTCTAGGACCCTGTTACACTATAACCTGTCCTGAAATAACTTAAATCGATATTCTTCTTTAACCAAAGTTCTTAAAATTATTTTAAATGAAATTTTTTCAAAAAAATTATTTTAGCCTGTTAGCAGGTGCGGCCGAGCCCACCCAAGCTACCCGGGCTGCTTTTTTGGGCCTTTTTCCAAACTATCTATGATGTTGCTCAAATTCTCACAAGAAGTGTAGTTTAACATTCTAAGTATATTCTCCTTCTATGGAATACTCCAATTATGTTTCTAAACATGACTTATGTCTAAATTACGCATATATAGTGCCTTATCGGTAAATAATGCATGAATAGTGTCCTACCGGCAAAAAAATGAAAAATTTACTCTAATTTTTTTAGATCTTTACATTCTTCCCCCCTTAAATAAATTTCATCTCGAAATTTAGAAATGTACCTCTATAAACAAACAACTTTGGATACCTAGCGCAAACCTCAGCCTCGCGCTCCCAAGTGGCCTCCTCGACCTCGTGGTAGTTCCGAAAAACCTTGACCAAAGGGATGGTCTTGCCCTGCAAAACCTGGTCCCTCGAGTTCAATATCTCTACAGGTCTCTTATCATAAGAAACATCATCTTCTACTTGAAGATCGACCCAATCGAGCACATATGAAAGGTCAGGCTCATACTTTCTCAACATCGACACATGAAAGATATCATGAACCCCAAAAAATTGTGGCAGTAGCACCAACTGATAGGCCACCTCACCAACCCTCTTAAGGATCTCAAATGGCCCTATAAACCATGACAATAGTTTCCCGTTTCGCCTGAATCTCATCAATCCCTATCGTGGTGCTACCTTGAGGAACGCATGTTCCCCAACATCAAATGGCAGAGGTCATCGCCTCCTATTTACATAACTCTTCTGGCGGTTCTGTGCTGTCAACAGATGCTGCCGAATCATTTGTATCTTCTCTGTGGTCTCACGGACTATGCCAGGCCCTAAAGTAGTCGTCTCCTCTACCTCGATCCAATATATCGGTGAATGATATAGTTTGCCATACAACGCCTCGAAAGGTGCCATCTCGATACTAGACTGATAGTTGTAATTGTAAGCAAACTCTAATAGAACAAGATGATCCTCTCAACTACCCTTGAAATTCATAACACACGCCCTAAGCATATCCTCAAGTATTTGAATAGTACGCTCTAACTGACCGTCAGTCTGAGGATGGAAAGCAGTACTAGATAGTAGCTAAGTCCCCAAGGCCGTTTGAAGAATCTACCAAAGCCGTGCAGTGAAACCTGGATCTCATCTTGAAACAATGGAAACAAGAATCTCATGTAGTCGTACTATCTATTGGATATACAACTTGCTAAGAACATCCACTGAATTAGTCATTCTAATCGGTAGGAAATGTGTGGACTTCATCGACCTGTCAACAATGACCCATACTACATCGTGAACTCTAGGTGACCTCGGAAGACTCGTCATAAAATCCGTAGTAATAAACTCCCACTTTCACTCGGTCACTGGCAATGGCTGTAATAAACCCCCAGGTCTCTGGTGCTCGGCCTTAACCTACTGACATGTGAGACATCTTGATACAAACTATACGACATCTCCCTCGATCCCTATCCACCAATACTGGTGGCGTAAATCATAGTACATCTTAGTGCCCCCTAGGTGCACTGCTAAACGTGAATGATGGAAATCTCGAAGAACATAAGCCCTAAGAAACTCTAGAACAAAGACTCTACCCATATACCTCAGGCTAAGGTTAGAATGAACTGTCCATCCCTCAAAGCCCTCGGTACTAGCAACTTGTGCTCAAATCTGCTCTACCTCTGTGGTCTGTAACTGCACCTCAATAACCCTGCTCAATAGCGTAGGTTGTGCACACAAACTGAATAGTGTGGCGTGTCCCTTAGACTCGACAAAGTCCAAGTCAAACTTACCAATATCTCCTATCATCTCCCACTCCCTGATAACAATGCGAGCAACAATGCTCCTTGATTTCCTATTAAGTGCATCTGCTACGACATTGGCCTTCCCAAGATGGTACTGAAGGTCAAAGCCATAGTCCTCTATGTATTCCATCCATCCTCTTTGCCGAAGGTTCAAGTCCTTCTGCGTGAAAATGTGTCTGAGGCTTTTGTGATCCGAGAACACCTCGAACCTTTCTCCGTATAAGTAATGTCACCAACTCTTTAGTGCAAAGATGATAGCAGATAACTCCAAATCATATGTAGGATAGTTATGCTCATGGTTCTTCAACTGATGAGAACCATAAGCTACCACCCTATCCCCCTGCATCAATACACAACCTAGTCCCTCTCGTGATGCATCGCAATAGACTGTATAACCAATGCCTCCCTCGGGTATAATCAGAATAGGTGTTGAAGTCAGCCTCTTTTTCATCTCCTGAAATGACTGCTCACAATCATCACTCCACTCAAATCTAATGCCCTTGCATGTCAGACGAGTCATCGGCGTAACAAGACGAGAAACTCCCTCTACGAATCGACGGTAGTATCCTGCCAATCCTAAGAAACTCTGGATCTCAAACACATTTTTTGGCCTTTCCCAACTCATAATAGAGTCAATCTTAGAAGGATGCATGGATACCCCGCTACCTGATACAAGATGGCCTAGAAACTGCACTTCTTAAAGCCAAAACTCACACTTCGAGAACTTAGCAAACAAACAATGCTCCCTCAAAATTTGTAATACAGTCCGTAAGTGGAAAGCATGCTCTTCCTCAAAAGTTGAGTAGATCAGAATGTCATCAACAAAGACCACGACAAACTAATCTAAGTAATGACTAAAGATGCGATACATCAAGTCCATGAATGCCGTCGGGGCATTCATTACACCGAATGGAATAACTACAAACTCATAATGGCTATAACGAGTGCGAAAAGCTGTCTTCGCCACATCTTCCTCCCATACTCTCAACTGATGATACCCAAATTGAAGATCGATCTTCGAAAAGCATCTTGAACCTCTAAGCTGATTAAACAAGTCATCTATCCTCGGTAACGGGTACTTATAGTGTCCCGGTTCAGCTTCCTATAATCCACACACAATTGTAATGTCCCACCTTTCTTCTTCGCGAACAATGCTGAAGCACCCTATGGCAAAGTACTAGGACGAATAAAACCCTTACCGTGCAAATCAATCAACCGCTCCTTTAACTCTCTCAACTCAGCTGGAGCCATACGGTAAGGTGGAATGGAAATAGGCATGGTGCCTGAGATAAGCTCTATCATGAACTCTAGCTCCCGTCTCGGCGGTAGGTTAGTCAAGTCATCCAGAAAAACATCTGGGAACTCATCCGCTACTGGTGGTAATACACTCTCTGTAGTCCCACTCCTATCTGCTATCAAACTAGCCAACAAGTAGCTATGGCCTCCCCAACTCCTCGAGTCATACAAGGGTGGTATTAGGAAATCTCCACAATCCCCCGTGAAATAAAAACTATCTCCCTTAGGAGTACAAACTGTCGCTCTCCCCTCATAGCAGTCTATACTTGTCTGGAAGGTAAACAACCAATCCATCCCCAATATAATATCAAAGCCAGACATATCAAGTAGAATGAAGTCAAAAGAAAACATGCGATTAGTAATCTCTACAGATCCTCGTCAATGTCACACTACCCTCAACTGGCGTGTCAACATGCAATAGTGGATCTAGTTAGTTTATCTCTAACCCTAATGTCATGGTAAACATAGTAGGCATGAATGAATGGGATGCACCATAATCTCTAAGTAAGCTAGCCCATGAACTAAATACAAGGAATGTACCTCGAACCATTGAAGGTCAAGAAGTAGATGCCTTATGTGTAACTATTGCATAAGCTCGACCCTGTGTGGTCTAGCCCTGTCTACCACCTTCTCTTTGTCCCTGCTGACCCCCACCTCTCTGTCTAAGAGAACTAACACTCTATGCTGAAGGTACAGGCTGAAACTATGGTACTGGAGGTCTATAACCTAACTATGGCTGTGGTAGATCCGACTGGATGGGTTGATAATACTACTATCTCTGTGAACCTTGAGAAGTCTGCCCTTGAGGACAGTTGACATTAACATGGCCCATCTGATGGCAAGTAAAACAAAATGGAGGAGGTCTCTACCCCTGACTCTGTACTGGAGGTGGAAACGATCCTTGACTCGGTCCAGCTCCCTGTCCCTAACTGGGGTCTCTCTAGGGGCAATTGGCCACTTGTGGCCAGGCTGTCCACACTGAAAACAAGTAGAGGGTCTTTAGGATGCTCCCCATCGGGAAGCAGTAGATACAATAGGCCAAGGGGCTAAAAACTGGACAGGTCTCTATGATGGCTGTGTGGAAGAAGTACAAGCCCAAAACCTCTTCAGTTGTCTCATGTTAGTGTAAATTGGGGCAAGTGTATAAGTCTATGCCAGAGCTGCCCTACTCTGTGCCCTGGACTCTCTAATGCCCCTAAGGTCAGCCATCTCCCTCTTGACCCTTATGGCCCTAGTCACCGTCTCATCATAAGTATCAATAATGTGACCAACTAGTCTATCACATCCCGCACCCCACCCTACGCGGATGCAAAAGATGTGATGCTAGTTAGCCGCCTTGCTAGTCTCCGACCGACAATGCGACCAACCAAAGGCAATCTTCTGAACCTTACAATGAATTGCATTCCAAATGTAGGGTTAGAACAGCAGAAATTAAAACCTTTTCATCAACTTAATGTAACTTATCTATAGATACCACAAGCCATGTACCACAGAGCAAATCTAGAACCAACCAGCAAATAATCCTAACCAAAGAGTACATTTATATCTAAATATCTAACACAGAGCACATCTAATATCTCTAGAGTACCATTACCATGAGCCATGTCCCTATACATCTATTATATATGAATAAAGTCAACTATATCATCACACTCACCTGAATAGCCAGAATCAATCTATTACAACAAATCTATACATATTATTGCCATCAGATCCTCACTTGGGAATGCCTCTCAGTCCACTGGTGACATGTTCTTGCGCTTTCTAATCCAATGGAGATATATCTTGAAAAAAATGTTAAATAAATGGAATGAGCTTAAACAAGCTCAGTGAGTAACATAGGTTCCTGCCAAGGGTTTTTAAAACCAGTTCATATATATATATGCATGCTCAAATGCAGCTCAAGTAGAACAAATACAGCTCAAATAGAACGGATACAGCTCAAAGTGCCTGAACCTTCCCCAGGTAGTGTGGGATGCCGCACAAGATAATTCGTCAGTCACCCACCCCACACATGGAGGCCCATGTCCCCACAGCACACTACCGGTTGGGGTCGGTATCAGAGCGGAATAGATCAGATAGGATTGAGCGGATGCTGGGTTCTGGGTGTCCCACAGAGTCAGTTATCCATCTACTGATATACTCAATCCCGTAGTGGGCCCCAGATAAGACTCAACATGACAAACAGAATCAAACAGACTCCAAAGGACAGGTAACAGAACAATAGACTTCAACAGAATCAATAGGATATATCAGAAGGCAGGATAGAACAAAATCATGCCACAAGTAATGCAGATCAAGAGGTATGCATGAAAGCATATGCATTTAAAACACTTTAGTGTATAAACAGTTCAGCATATAAAGCAGTTCAGTATACAAGTTTAAGTAATACATAAAATATACGCCAAGTCAAGAGTCCGAGTTACTCACAAACTTATGCTTATCTCCATTCATAGATATCCCCCAGATGCGTTAGGTACCTCCACGCATATCCTCAATAATCATCATCCTGAATAATCATCATTAATTACAGATAGGTCAGAATTTAACCATTCATATAGTATTCATCACCTTAGACGTCTATCGGATCACCTAAGATAGTCTAATGACCTGCTATCCTTTTACTAGGTTTCAACTAAGACTATTACATTCTTTAATTAAGCTTAGTAGCTATCGGGGTTATGATATATGTCATTTGGACTCTACCGTTATCTATCAAGCATTTATTTGATTTTCAAGCAAGGCATTATAATTTTGCTAGGCACAACTAAATTTATCATTATTACCTTTCAACCCCAAAACCATAAAAGATATCACATTTGTTAAGGATCATGGCAAACTAGTAAACTGCAATTTAACATTTAATTGACAAATATTAGTATAGGAGTAGAGATGGAAAAGAAGTAATTACCTGATGTTGGTACTATCGGATTCGAATTACTACATACATTCCTCATCGTGCCATCATAACAGATAATATCATCCCAAAGAATGACCATTAAGTTTTTGAATAAAGTTCCAGGCTCAGTCAACCTTCTAGATGAACGAACAATAACTTCTCTACTTGAAATTGAGTGAGCCATCTCCATCTGAACAAGAGACCTAGTCCAGCTTCAATTAATTTCGCTTGCAATGTACTCTTGTAAAATTACACAAACCCGTCCATTTAAGCATTCCATCCATTCCTTCTAACCGAACTAGTGACATAAAGCATACTCAATCTACATACCTGATAACAACTGATTTTCCTCAAACTCAATGTCCACGACAACCCCAACAGCCACACACATCTTTATGTACGATATATATTGATCTCCTGCCCCCAATTTGATTCTTAATTTTCCAATCTATACCTGAACAATCCAGGCACTACTCTCCAATCAAAAATCCCAACAGGAGGTGGCACAGTGGAACTATTGCCTCCGTAAATTACCAATCTATAGATCATTTGAACCAAACCCAACAGTGCGAGTGGGAGCAAGAAATTCTTGGTGAAGACGCTAATTGGAGTTTGCCACCGCTACACAATCACATACGTACATATATCCCTGCCGCATCGCCTCTATCGCTACTCCAGTAACAGCCATACAAGCATAACTCGACCCTCGGTTCGAAATTCCCAACTGTAACTCATCAACCAACAGTGGATCCAACGTAATTTCCCTCAATTTTCCCTACAAACGGGGATGTATTCCGTTTCCCTGTTACTGTTTGGCTTCCAAAGCCGCTTTTGCTACATATGCATATGTATATATATATATATATATATATATATATAATTCCTGCCATACCGCCATCCATTTTCTCTGTATCCATCACCACAGCCCAACACCAACACGTACACAGGTATATACAGACACACATATACATATAGACCACCTGCTGTACCGCTACTGATGCAGTTCCCTCTCTGCTGCACTTCTGTCCCTCTTGCACCGCAACATACACACATCCATATATATGCAACCAACACAACACGCTGTTATTTCCCCCTGCCGACCGTCGCCCCTACTACACCACTATTGTTGCTATCTCCTCCTCACGGCTTGGTCATTGGTTTCGGTTGAATCGAATTTTCTTGGTGAATTTTTTTCTAGCAATCAACGGCTACTGTTGTAGTTTGCATGGGGCTTATTTGACGGAAAACAGGTGAGGATTAGGACATGCGGATCAGGTCATGGGGTTAGAACCAAAATCCCCCAATTTTCCTACGGACAGGGACGTATATAGAGCTGAACTGCCTGAAATTTCCTATTCTAGAAGCTTCAAGCTACTTCTTTCTTCTTCACAAATATTTATATATATATATATGTACATATTTTTACACCTCTCAAGATCCGGTCTTCTAGCAGCTTCCTTCCTAGAAGTTTCCTGATTTTTCTTCCTAATTTTTCTACAGACAGAGATATAGATAGATGGCTTCTTCTAGAATTCTCGCGTTTCCTCTCCTATTTGTCCAAAAGCTTCGGCTGACCTAGAAGCTTTTCCCTCTTTCTATTTTATTTTGCCACTTTAAATATATAAGACTATATATAAGCATATTTTTGGATTTACCTTACCGTATCTCATATTTTATAGGTATTTTATCCCATAAAATATTATATTATAAAATGCCAATAAATTTGCCATAAAGCCGAGACTCAATTATCCTAATTATTTATTTTTCCCTCTGTTCGTATCTCGAATGATATTCATATATTTATTTGTATTTTATTACAATTATATAAAATATAGTTTTTATATATTTTTATATATTATACCATTTCCAAAATAGTAAATTATGGAACGCCAACCAATTTGGCATAAAATTGGGGCTATATTGATTATTACCATAACATAACCAAATTTTTATTAAATTGGTACAGTTTTAAGCATGTCGAATTTTCGGGATATTACATAGTCTGTCTTTAATGGAGGTCTTCAACCCCTTAACAAAATAGAGAGCCTTCAGTCACTTACTCCTAGTAATGTGTGTGGTGAACCTCCACAATGCTGTAAAACGAGACTCATACTGAGTCACTACCATGTCCAGCTAAAGGACTGCCACGAACTCATCCATGTACCCTATCCATGCGATATCAGGAAAGTAGTGGTCGTTAAACATGGCCACGAATGCATCCCACCCCTCTCCGAATCTGTTTATCCTCGTAGCAGCTCCTTTCTACCACTGGTTGGCTAGCTCGGTGAGCTGGAAAGTAGCACACCTAACCCTCAGGCGTGGCTCAGTAATCCCCTGTGAGTCTAGGGTTTTTGTGATCTGCTTTAGCCAGTCCTCGGCTACTAAAGGATCAGGCTGTCGGGAAAAGGTAGGAAGTCTCATCCTCTGGAATACCTTTATCACAAAGGTCTCCCTAGTCTCGACACCAGCAATCCTAGCCTCTTGCATGGTGTGGAAACACTGCTATGTGATCGTCGCCATATCCCTTGCGCCGATAGTCTGCTCTACCTCCTCTGCTCTGGCAGGTGCAAGAGTAATGGCCTCCTCTGCTGTACTGTGTGCAGAAGCGGTAACTCTAGGCCTACCACGCTGAGGTGGTACAGCGGCTCTAGGCCTACCACGCCGAGGTGGTGCTTGTCTCGAAGGGGCTTTCCTCGGTGGCATAAGTCTACAAGTCCAAGTAAAAAAACAATTAGTACCCTTTTTCACACTAGACATAGGTATTAAAAGAAAATTTAGCATGTTATTGTCAACAAATAACACTTCACAAGCAACAAGTATAATATGTCATGACATACACTTAACAAGTTCTAATACATTACACAATGTTTACAAAAAAGTCAAATCATGCGTCATGGTCCCATTGTGTTCAACAACACCCCACAGTCCCTAAGTATTCAAACCTAGGCTCTTATACCAAGTTGTCAAGCCCTAAATTTCCAAAACCCAGGGAGTGAATGAAAATGACTTAAAAAGAATTAATAAATTACAATTGAATAGATTTAATTGATTACATATTAATTTTTCCATGTTTTTCAAATATTAAGAATGAAAAATGCTAACTAGACTCACCCAAGATGAGTTCTGAATACTAGTCAAACACCACCCCCAACCAACGGCCAAAAATAGTCTAAGTCCTGTCCAAGCATGACCTCTAAGATAGCCCAAAAATGTCTCTAATGTGCCTTGAAACAATGGCCCAAAATGCACTAAGGCATAGACCAAGGATAGGTAAAGAATCCTACCTAAAATGGTCTTAGGAAGTGGCCAAACATGGCCTTGAATAATGATTAAAATGTCTCCCAATAAGGTGCCCAACATGACTTTGTATAATGGCAAAAAGTGGCTCCAAACGGTGGTGTCTAACATGGGAGTTAATGGCTTTGGAGGGCATGTCATGCCATGACATGCCCATGGCGCAAGCGCGCGCGGGGGGCTCCTCATTCATTTTCAATGCACAATTCTAGACACTCCAACATAAAATTAACTTTATAATTTACATAAAGTCTAAGCTTTAAACATTAAATAACTTCATGAGACTTATGCCCCTACATACAAAATATATTACTTAGGCCAAATGTATTTCAAAGTCCATTTCCCACTCCATGCTTCAAGACTTCAACAAGTCTCATGTGCCAGGAGTCTTATCTGAAAAATGTAATCCTATGTAGGGTAAGCGCGACAGCTTGTATGAGATAATGCTAAATAAAGAATAAAGGTAAGTTATGGCATGTGCAAAGTGAACATTTGTAACTTACAAACCTTCCAATCCACTAATACAATGCAATGGAAATATACATGACACACACATGCAACTCTATGCCCAACCCATGTCTCGTTTCACGGTCCGCTCCCGTTAGATTTGCGAGTACCAATAATTTGGCTAGATTTTGAATTTTTCACCACAGGATCTACACCCTCATAATGTATAGCACCAAAATGCTCAACACACACCATGTTTCCAAGGATTCACAATATGCCAATATTACTTAATTTACCATGCAATTTCAATGAGACATTTTATCAAACACATGAGGTGTGCCTTAGATTATGCATCATACATTAAGTAATTCATAACTTTCAAACTACAAGACTTCGTAACCATGAATATAGGCTATAATACAATCAATTATACATATATTCATGTTACATATTCAAAACTTTACCAAATTCTCAAAGAATACACAAGTACACAAAGTACCAATACATTGAGCCAACTATAACTTTTAAGCTACAAAACTTTGTCTACATGAACATGGGTTATAATGCAATCAATTATACATATATTCATGTTACATGTTCATCAATTTACCAAATTCTCAAAGAATACACAAGTACACAAAGTACCAACCTTAGGTTTTCAAAGCAACTATATGCTAGGTAGTTTTCTAACAACAAGCAAGCATGTTAGTCATATAATCAACTAATTAAAACACTAATAAGCTTAACTCTAGTCTTTATTTAGCAAAATATCATACCTAGAAGGTTTTTTCTCAACCCTAGGAAGTTGTGTTCACTTCAAAGCTGAACCAATTAGTAGGATCATTGCTTTTGTGATGGGGAACAACTTTCTAGAAGGAAGTCTTGAGAGATTCCAAGGCTAGGGATGAGTTTTGGAAGGTAAAAAGTTGAAAAATCTAGGTTTTCTTCATAGTTTCTCTCCAATCATGAGTTGCAACACTTTTTCCAACCAAATGCTAAAGATTTTAAACCATAATTGGTCTATTTATACTAAAGGGTCAAGAGGTGAAATGTCTCTTTTGCCCTTAATGGGCTGCGGGACCCCGTTACACTATAACCTGTCCCAAAACACCTCAAATCGATATTCTACTTTAACCAAAGTTCTTAAAATTATTTTAAATGATATTTTCCCAAAAAATTTATTTTAGCCTATTGGAGGGTGCGGTTGGGCCCACCTGGGCTGGCATTTTTGGGCCCATTTTTCAAACTAGCTCCGATGTTGCTCACATTCTCACAGGAGGTGTATTTTAACATTCTAAGAATATTTTCCTTCTATGGAATACTCAAATTATGCTTTTAAATATGAATTATTTCTAAATGATGCATATATAGTACCTTATTTGTAAATAATGCATGAATAGTGTCCTACAGGTAAAAAAATGAAAACTTTACTCTGATTTTTCAGATCTTTCTATTAACCTTTGCTTTGATACCATTCTGTCGCGACCCGAAACCCACCCTATGCGGATTAGGGGCAACAACCTACATTGCCACTCGGATAGTATAACAACCCAACCCAATTATCGAGAATTAATTTACTAATTTAAATACTGGAGACTGTAAGGGCTAAAATGACAATAATTATGAAAATTAGACCATGAGAAAAATAAAATCCATAAAATAATATGAGAAAAATGAAAGGCCATAACATAACGAAGCTAAAAGTGTTGGCCAAGGGATTTGATCCCGAGATCCAAAAAGTAGAAACGACTTATGTTTAAAACAAAATAAGCCAACGTGCCTACAACACATAGGTGCTATATATTTTACCAAATATATGTCTATGCTCAAATAAGCCCGAATGTCGGCACGTTCAAAACTGAAATGGCAACCTACCATTGGACCCTTTTATACCCTTATTATTTAATGTGAAGATATATATATATATATATATCTTATATATAATGTTATTATATAAAAAGGATAAATGTTATATACATATATATATATATATATACACGGATAAAGATGATATATATGATAGATATATATGTGAGAGGAGTGTGCTGTATATCTATATATATAAAAATTATGTAGGTGTGCTGTATATTTATATATATAAATATATATACATGCATGAATCAACAAATATATGTGACGTGTGGGTGTTGTGTTTAAATAGGTGTGTGTGTGTGTGTGTTGTGATATATATGAACCGACGTTATGTATACACAGTGCATGTGTGGCTGTGTGTGGAGAGAAAGTGAGATAGAGAAGAAGAAGAAGAAGAGGGGAGAAACAGAAAGCTAAGACAGGTAAGGCTTTCAATTCGAGGTTTATAAATTTTAACTATTATTCAACTGGGTCTATAAAAACTTAAGTAAAACTCTTAACTAATTATAAGGTCCAAAGGTATACAAAATACGGTGAATATAGGAGGAAACAATGAGTGTTTTGGTGGAAAAATGAAGAACTAAGGGTGAGTTGCAGGTGAGATGATATTTCGGGTGGTGAGGAATTTTGGTGGAATTAATTGGTTTAAGGATCGTGGAAGTGTTCCCCTAAATCCCAAAATTGTATAGGAAGAAAAAAAAAGAAAAATAGTATGTAAAACACCATGAAATAAGTAAATTAAGCGTCATCGAAAAGTCGGGCTCTCATTGGAGCCCAACTGAAAAGCTCTATTTCGAGCACTACCGAGCATCAAACCCAAATTTGGAAACCATGGAAGGAATCCTTAGGGAAAATAGAATTTAAGCCCATTGAAAAGATGCTGGAATTCCACCGGCGATGAGTCACCGGTGCCGAAGAAGACACTGGAGGTACGTTGAAGAAGAAGCAGTATAGGGTCGGCTATGAGTCGGAGTTGGGTCGGGCCTTGACCGAAATGATATGGGTTTGGGTTTTTAACTAAAACGATGTAGTTTGGGAATGGGATTTAAAATGAAATGGGGTGTTTGGTTACGAGGTTGGGAGATTGATCTAATACCCTTATTCTGAATAAGGGATACCCTATCCATGAATTAGATCGCTGTCCGGCGTTTGGCTTAAAGAAAATGAGAAAAAAATATAAGGCCGTGGTCCCAAGGACTCGAACCCTGATGTGCATGCATGTGTATAGCACCTAAACTCACATGTATAACCACTATGCCACTGAGGCATTTGGTTAAATTATGAACGGAATAGAAATATAATATACAATAAAGGAATTAAATTAATTAAATTTGGTAAAATGGCTTCGATGTCCAAATAAAATAAAACAATAGTGTAACCCAGTATTTTTGGGCATTTCGGACTCAATGGCAGAGTCCGATTTGTGAGAATAGCTCCCGAAAAATTAAAACACGTAAAATGTGAAATTATAATTTTACCCTTAATAATACATGGAGCCAATTTAATGCAAAAGGTAGTCTATCTTAACTATTTCGGATGTTTTAGACCTAATGGTGTGGTCCGTTAATCCTAAATAAACTCCAAAAAACATTAACTGACAACTGAGGTAATACCTACTACGTCCCGAACAATTAATTAGCTATTAAAGGAAATTAGAAATAGAAGGCGGGACCCAACTTTAAGCTTAAGGCTACAAAATTATAAGTAACTAATAGAAATGCCTCAATTATATTCTAATACATGGTTATATATATTTGACTTATGATATAGGAGCCACAGATAAAGGAAAAGGAGTTAGCATAGCTAACTAAAGGTTTGAGGTGAGTAATCCCGTGTCTTGGATCAACGGTACTTTTATATCCTATCTGAAAAATGCCAAATGTGTTTTGTGAGTAACCCTGTATTCTGGATCCATGCTTTTATATCCTACTTGGAAAATGCTAAATGTTTTATGTCCTGCTCAAAATGCTATGTTATCTTTTATGAGTAACGTTGTACCTTGAAATCAGTGATTTTATCTTCTACTTGGAACATGCCTAAATGTTTTATATCTCTTCAAATGTTTATCTGTAATTTGTGATTTCATGTCTAGATTTTGAAATGGCATGTGTATACTGATTTGAAAGACAACTGTAAACCATGGCACCCCTTAAATGAGAAAAATGATTAATGTGATCTAGTTTTAACTATGAAACCTAAAATGTATGTGTTTTAAATTCGATTATGTGTCTGGTCTGAGGTTTACCCATATGGTGCTCCAACTCTATTGAGACTTACCCACATGCTGGCGTGCCCATGTGGCGCTCCGATTCTTTTGAAACTTACCCACATGCTGGCGTGCCCATTTGGCGCTCCAACTCTTTTGAAATTTATCCACATGGTGCTCTTACTCTATTCTTGTGTTTACACGAGACTTACCCATGTGGCGCTCTGACTCTTTGAGACTTACCCATGTGGCACTTCGACTCTTTTGAGACTTACCCATATGGCGCTTTGACTCTTTTGAGACATACCCATATGGCGCTCTAACTCGTTGTAGATTTCATGTATGTGAATCTTCAATGTGTGCCATATGTAGCTGTTATCTGTTATTTGAAATCAGATTTTAAAACCATCTTTTTATGTATATCTATCATTTGTAATCATGTTATCTGTTCCGTAATCTGAATCATGTTTAAGTTATCCTGATATATATGTTATTTGTTTGAGAAACTTAGTGCCCATAGTATTTTGTGCAAAACTCTGTCTTGCAAAACCTATGATAGATTGCAGGAATTACTCACGAGCTTAGTGAAGCTCACATGGATTTATTTAATATATTTCAAGTAATTGACTTAGCTAGGAGGTAACAAGTATATGCAAGATAGCCGAGGAAGTGGATATAATAAATTTTGTACAGGATTTGGGTTGGATATGATGTGGAATCTTTTGGGTAACTACATGATATATTTTTAGAACTGATGACAACCTAAATTGTTGGGAATTATCTTTTATAATTTTGTGGATACATATATGATGTGTATATAAATGTTGATGACTCATGATGAATAGTGGTGAATGATCTTATTTTGAGCAGATTTTATAAATGACTGATCTCGAAATGGTTATCGAATGAATTGCATTTGGTATAACTTTTGTATTAAATGATTCTATGATTATAATTTATTGAAATGAAGAAAAGAAAACTTTATTTATCATTCTACACGATTCATTTGATTCTGTACGGTCTGTCCAAGTGGCAGTGTCGGTCACGGGTTTTAAATCTGCGTAGGGTGGGTTTGGGGGTTGTGACAGAGTGGTATCAGAGCAAATGTTAATGGTTTTTGGGAAAGACCAAATTGTGACTGATGTTAATGGTTTTTGAGTGATTAGGATGATCTAATAATCAATAATTCTTGGGAGACAATAGTATGATTACGAGTGAAGTTGATGATCTTGAGAATTTGAGGACATTAGAAGAGTGATTTTAGGGAGACTATGAATGACTTGAAGTTGGCGGATATTGACTCTAAATGTTGTGAGAAGTAGGAATGATGTGTTTAAATGACTTGATTTACTTGTTTAAGTTTACGTGATTATGAGTACGTAATATTGTAAGCTATGTTAGAAACTCAAGGATAATGATATATTACTTTATTGTGAATTCTGTAGGTAAGGATGGCAGGGAATAGGAACAACACACTTGTAGTTGGGGCACGTATGGATCAAATAGAATGAGCACTAGAAAGAATGGTGGCAGTGATGAATGACATCAGAATTAATCAAGATCTCCCTAGAGCACCCCCAGATGAAAGAAGGGAAACTGTCACCTACAAACGCTTTCAAGAGCTTAAGCCCCCTTCGTTTAAAGGCACCACAGATCCGACAGAGGTAGAAGAATGGATATTGGAGATGGACAAAATATTTAGAGTACTACCTTGTATGGAAAAATAGAAGGTTGCATTTGCAACATTTGCATTCAAGGGTGCCGCTCATCGATAGTGGTTGCTAGAAGTAGAGAGAGAGCCTAATCTGGTTTGGACACGATTCTTAGAAGTCTTTTATGAGAAGTATTTCCCTGCATCAGATAGAGATCAGAAGATTGTCGAATTCTTAGTCCTCAAGCAAGAAAATATGACAGTGGTAGAGTATGAACTTAAATTTACTGAGTTGGCTCATTTTGTTCCTCATGTGATATGTATAGAGAGTCAAAAAGCCCGTAAGTTTGAAGGTGGACTGCACTGGGAGATAAAGGGGAATGTAGAGGCACTTTTCCTGCACACCTATACTGATGTGGTGGATAAAGCAAAAATTTTTGAAAGAGCAATGAAAAAGAAATCCCAACGCAAGGAAAAGTTTAAAAAGAGATTGAGTGAAGATTAGAACAAGAGGCCAGTGTCAAAGAGGACCAGAAATGATTGGTCAGTCGTAAGAAAGGGAAGAAATACCAAGATGAGTAGTAAGACCCAACCCTGCTCCATATGCCATAACCTTCATAGAGGCCCATGTCGTCGAGGTATTGGGGCATGCTACAAGTGTGGCAAAAAAGGTCATTTCATTAAAGATTGTCCCATGCTTAATTCTAAGAACATGAACACTCCTATACCTAGCAAGATTGTTTAGAAATCTGTAGTAGAAAAGAGTGACCAACAGAGGCCAGGTATTTCAACTTCTTGAATTTTAATACTAAAAGAACTATACTTAATGATATATAAGTGAATAGACAATGAAATTATGATACCACAAGACGTAATACTGTAGGAAGTAATGATAGTAAATTAGAACGACTTCTGAGAATAGACCCTATATATGATAGTCCGAGTTTTGAGGACAAAACTCTTTGAAGGAGGGGATAATATAACAACCCGACCCAATTATCGGGAATTAATTTACTAATTTAAATATTAAAACCTGTAAGGGCTAAAATGAAAATAATTATGAAAATTAGATCACGAGAAAAATAAAAGCCATAAAATAATATGAGAAAAATGAAAAACCGTAAAATAACGAAGCCAAAAGTGTTGGCCAAGGGATTTGATCCTGAGATCCAAAAATTAGAAACGACTTATGTTTAAAACAAAATAAGCCAACGTGGCTGAAGCACATGCGTCCTACATATTTTACCAAATATATGTCTATGCTCAAATAAGCCTGAATGTTGGCACGCTCAAAACTGAAATGGTAGCCTACCTTTGGACCCCTCCTATACCCTTATTATTTTATATGAATATATATATATATATCTTATATATAATGTTAATATATAAAAAGGATAAATGTTATATACATATATATATATATACACATACACGAATAAAAATGATATATATGACAAATATATATGTGAGAGGAGTGTGCTGTGTATATATATATATATATATATATATATATCATACTTATTGATGCTGCACTTTTCAGCTCGCAATAAATCTGGGCTCCGCGACTTGTAGAACACTCAAAAAGGGGGATCAGAGGACCACTGGATTGGCTCCGGCGGTAGCCGCTCCAATGCTTAAGTAAGTAAACTGAATTGAAAGACTGTATTGAAAGCTAAAGAATGAGCATAAAAATAAAGCGTACCTTTAGGGTTTAATTTATAGACTGCGACCTTCCTAAGTTGATTAGGATTCGGAATCGTGAATATAGGGATTTGATCATCGGAGATTGCAGTTACCTTGTGGATTATTGTATCGTAGATAGAGATAATCATAGATAGTAGTTTCCTTGTTTAAGACTGTTTTCGTGTTGAAGACCGCTTCCTTACTCCCTGCTTGGCAGTTGTTAAGGAAACCATAAGGTCGGAACCATACGAAATACTGAGTGAATATTGCCCAGAGCATAAGGTCTAGAGGATATTTGCATGAGAATGCCTTGGAGGCTCCGCCTGCTCTGTATGACCGAGTTTATCGGCTCTGTAGGATATGTATATGAGAATGCCCTAAAGGCTATGACTGCTCTGTATAACCGAGTTTATCAGTTCTATAAGCACACGTGTCTCAAGGTGATTGGTGTGTTTACTTGTGGTATATCAGCTACTCCCCCCCGAGCCCTAGTTAAGTGCTAGGGCGTAACTAGGGCTATGGGCTTTATGAAGAGTCACACGTTTTGTTTCTCCATTTTTTGAGATGTCTGTTTAATGGGTCATTTATTGTGCAGCCGATACTTGAGAAGCCATCATTACCTTCAACCGTTGTGTTGAATCGTCTTGGGGGGCTCATATTTCGAATGTGTATATAAAGAGGGGGAAATGACTTTTATGCCTTTCTTTTGCACTTGCTTCTACAGTATCAGAGATTGCCACCGCCAGTTGACGTATTTTGAAGGTCGAAGGATATCCGGTGTTCATAGCCTTTCTTGATTTCAGGTTTGATTTTAGCCCCTTTTACATTCCCTTTCCATTTGCTTCTTTACTTTCTCTTGTCCACCATGTCTGGCCCTGGGTCACATTCTGGTTCGGGAAATTCTTCTAGGACCATTCCTCAACTACAACTCGTGAATCTTCCTTCCGTTAATGATGCTGAGAATAGATTGGTAGAGCCCCCCTCTAGTCCAGGGGTCAGGATAGTTGACGCATTCGATGAGCCCCCGAATAGGGCCGGTGAGACCTCTAGTCGATTTGGCCATAGAGAGGAGGGTGAGAGTGCGATTACTGAGAGGATGTTGGTAGAGTTGTGGGAGAAATTCAATCTCCCTTCAAACGTTACTTTTAGGGTCCCGGATCCTTTGGATCGCCCACACGATGTTAGAGCGGGGAAAATCTGTGCCTATCTGGCTTGGTTTGAAATGGGACTGACACTCCCCCTTCCTGACCTTGTAAAAAAATTCTTCTGTTGGTTCAACCTTTGCCCTACAGACCTTAATTTTAATAGTTGGAGACATCTGTTAAGTTTCATAGTGTTGGGGCATATGAATAATGTCGACGTGTCCCTTGACCTGATCCGTAGTAATATGGATCTAAAATACATGAGGGCGGAAGGCCTCTATTATATGTCTTTTGATAGTGGGTTCAGACCCCTTACTTCCGTGCCCTCCTCTAACAAGACCTGGAAGAAGTGGTATTTCTTCATAAAAGGAGGATGGGAATACGAGGACTTGTAAGACCAATTCTCAACATTGCCTCGAACCACTGGGCGAAAGGGTGAGACCCGATTTTTCCCGTGGCTACTTTGATTTTGTTTTGTGCATCAATTACAGAGCTGATTAATCTTTGTATCTTTTATGCAGTTAGGAGTGTGTGGAAGAGACCGAGCTTTTCTCCCGTGCTTCAGAAACAATACAAGAAGCTTTTACAGCCCAGTAACCGAGACCATTCCTCCATTGTTAACCGTAATAAGTTGATGGCTGCCAGGGGAATTGTTGAGGAGCTTGCAAAAGATATGATGGCAAGGTGGGAGACCGAGCCATCTTCATATGTGGCAGTGGGGGAGGCTTCTTCCCCAACGGACCCTCCCCTCCAAACAAAAAGGTGGTGGTTACTTTCGATCTCTCTTGAACCCACTTAGGGGGAGAGAGAGGCACCTGCCCCCATTTCTGTGGTCCCTCCAGCCCCATCCAAACAAGTGGGCACGGGGGCGTCATCCTTGGTGGCCCTTGGTGCTGTCAATTAGGGGGCCAAAAAGATTCTGAGGGACTTTTGGGCCAAAGGCTCAATCAAACCTAGACCCCAAAAGTCGGAGAAGCTTCTTGTTGACCTGGCTTCTTTTCAGGTTAAGGTAAGTTCTTCGGGTCTTTATCTCTTTTCCATTTTTTCCAAGTGTTTTGGTTGGGTACTGAACTGTTTGCTTTGTACACTGTAGACCCTGCACACCCTTTCTGCTCTGACGGAGGTCTCTCCCCCTTCAGAGGAGGTTGAAAAACTTCAGGCCGAGCTAGACGAGGTCAGGCTTTAGCTCGGTACTGCTAAGTCTGAGGCTCACGACTCTGCGGAGAGGCTGAAGGAGTCCCAAAATTCTCTGGCTGTCATGGAGTTAGAGAAGAACCTTGCCGTTCAGCAGGCAAAGAGGCTATAGAGGGAGATGGACAGCATGTGATACCAATATAATCAAAAGCTTGAGGATGCAGTGGAGCAGGCCAAGCTGGAGAACGAGACGGAGATGAAGATGGAACTGGAAGGAATGGCCAACACCCTGATCATGTTTGGCTTCAATAACTTCCGGTCTAGGTTTCTTGCTAAATTTCCCGATTTCGACATATCCTCGATTGTGCCTCCTGGGGTTACCCCTCCCGAGGTTGTCGTTCCGAGCAAGGTGGTCGATGTTCTCCCTATCGATCCCACTGAAGTTGTCGTCCTGAGTGAGATGGTTGATGTTGCTCCTGCCGATCCTTCCCCAACCATTGAGCCTGCTTCTGTTGATCAGGCTTAGGATATATGTTTTTAGTTAGCTTCTTTTTTTTTTTTTTTTGAACTTCTAGTGTAACAGGCCATTTTGTTGAATGAAACAATATTTCTTTCTCAGATGTCTTCATCCCATTTCTTTTGTGTTTGGTTAACCCATGTAGTATTTCCTTTGAATTTGTGGTTGATATGAGAAATTGCTGCAAGTGAGGCTGTTTTGGATCCTTCCAGATCAACTTTTTTAACGGTTGACAGCTATCTTCCGAGTTGTATTTGTAATAAGATGATGACTGTAGGCTAGTTCTGATTGCTTCTCCCTCTTCGGATAAGATAGGAAGGCAATTTCAATCTGACATGTAGGGATCTGATATTGATCTTGTGTCACATATATTGAGAGTAAATTTTGAAGAATTCTGAGGCAGTTTGTTCTGAACCCAAGTTTTGTAGCAGAAATTTGGTGTCTCATGTTTGTCATTCTGATGATTGAGACTTTTGCCTCTTAAGTCATTCAGACTAGGACTGAGATATATTTGAACTGATGGTCTTTTGTCGTACACGTGGTCCGTCAGGGATCAACGGAATGGCTAAGATTGAAAGGTCTATATGTTGGACCGAGGGCCTTTGTATAAAGGTGGATCGGACTTTGTTTGCTTGACCAGTATGGTATGCTTGGGGGAGCCTTGCATCTCGTCTTCTAGGTATCTGAAAGGACAGTTTTATACGTCATTCATTTATACAGCTGTCTTTTGGGTTTTTGAGGCCAACCCTTTATTTAACCGTTGCGACAGTTCAACTGGGTGACTTTTGGGCTTCGAAGGTCTATATATATGAACGAGGAGCATACGGTTGTGCCCCATCTTTTTACTTTTGCTCTTAGACTAATCCCTTGTTGGAGAGAATTTGAATGTTTTTTAGAGGCTTATCATTTGCCCGGAGATGATTGACGATTTTCAGTTTGAGTTGGGAATGATTAAACTGTGGCTGAGAGTTAATCTTCCCTTTGATTCAGTCTCCAAGGAAGGATTAGAGGAGGCGAAGATCTTCTTGTCCATCTTAGCATCCGGTCGAGATTTCTCCGATTGGAGGTGGACCCTCCTTGATTCAACCGAGGCTTAGAGCATTGGTGATGAAAACGAAGGTGGGATGCCTCCTTCCCTTTGTGTCTGGCAGAGACCCTTGCTCAAATCGGCTGGGGTGTCATGCTGGATTTGAGAGAAACGAAGGTGGAGAATGGAGGTCTCTTGAGACCCAGAGCCCTCATCATCCGTTGGTCTTGAGATCAATGATAGTGATGATGAAATGGCTTGGGTGCTTCTTGCTGTAGATTGGGGTTCAGGGTTCCTTCCTTTCAAATGGAGCCGGCGACGGCGGTAATGGAGGTTTGGAACCTGGGTCCCTTTCTCATTCAAGGAAGAAAGCCATGATGTTGTAAAAGCGTAGTGATGCCTTTGTTGTAGCTTTTGTGTACTTGTTTTATTTCTAGTCTTCTTGTACTTATGTAAATTTTCTGAATCATCAATAAAATTGAGTTCCTTCTTCTCAGATATGATGTTCTTTGTATTTGAATGTGTTCTTTTGGAGTTAAAACACCTTTTCGTGCACTTCTAATGAACAACTCTTCTGTATGTTCTAAGAGTAGATCAAAGAAACTTGTATAAAACTTGAAGTCTTAAACCAATGTACTTTAAGCCTGCTTAGTACCGTAGTATTCATTGGTTGTTGGTACATAAGCCAAATAATCTAAGTATCAGCTTTAAGGTATTCCGATCTAGGAAACTTGTGTAGATAGTAGTTGGACTTTGGTTGAAGATGCTTGGAACTTCTATCTTTAGATGGACTGGATCATAGAGTCTGTGTATTGAAGATGGACCAGGCTCAAAAGGCCTGTGCATTATAGATGGACCAGGCTCTGGAGGCCTGTGCATTAAAGGATGGACCAAGCACTAAGGCTTGTGCATTGTAGATGGACCAGGCTCTGGAGGCCTGTGCATTAAAAGATGGACCAAGTACTAAGACTTGTGCATTATAGATGGACCAGGCTCTGGAGGCCTGTGCATTAAAAGATGGACCAAGTACTAAGACTTGTGCATTATAGATGGACCAGGCTCTAGAGGCCTGTGCATTAAAAGATGGTCCAAGTACTAAGACTTGTGTGTTATAGATGGACCAGACTCTGGAGGCCTGTGCATTCTAAATGGACCAGGCTCTGGAGGCCTGTGCATTAAAAGATGGACCAAGTACTAAGACTTGTGCATTATAGATGGACCAGGCTCTAGAGGCCTGTGTATTAAAAGATGGACCAAGTACTAAGACTTGTGCATTATAGATAGACCAAGCACTAAGGCTTGTGCATTGTAGATGGACCACTCTATGGAGGTATTACAAAGAAAGAAACGTCTCTATTGATAATACTTTCGTAAATGTTCCACGTTCCACGGCCTAGGAATAGGCTTCCCAGTCATGTCTTCTAGCCAGTAGGTGGTAGGCCTAACAACCTTCGTCACTTTGTAGGGGCCTTCCCAGTTCGGTGAAAACTTTCCCATAGTGGGATCCTTGGTGTTTGGAAAGAATCTTCTTAAGACAAAGTCTCCGACTTGAAAGCTGACCGTTTTGAGCCTCACCTTGGATTTGTTGACCATTCTCTACTGATAGGCTTCTATCCTGATGCTGGCTTCATCCTTTTTTCTTCAAGCAGATCCAAATTTTCTGTCAACTGCTGATCATTGGATTCTTGCTCGAAGGCTTCAGTCCTCAGAGTTGGCATACCAATCTCAATCGGGATTACTGCTTCTATACCATAGGCCAGTGAGAAGGGAGTTTCAGATGTGGGAGTTCTTCTGGTTGTTCTATAGGCCTAAAGGACTCCAGGGAGTTCCTCTGCCCACTTTCCTTTGGCCTGCTCTAGCCTTTTCTTTAATCCATCAAGGATTGTACGGTTGGTGACCTTTACTTGCCCATTTGCTTGTGGATGGCCTGGAGAGGTAAAGTGTTGCCTAATGTTGAGATTTTCATAGAATTTCTTGAAGCCTTTACCAGTGAACTACGTCCTATTGTTAGAGATAATCACACGTGGTATACCGAACCTGCAAACAATGTTCTTCCAGATGAAGTTCTCAACTTCCTTCTCTGTGATGTGTGTTAGAGGTTCAACTTCGGCCCATTTAGAGAAGTAGTTAATGGCTACCAAGAGATACTTCCTGTTTGGTGGGGCTTTGGTAATGGACCCACGATGTCCATCCCCTATTGAGCAAAGGGCCAAGGACTAGTAATCGGGATGAGCTCGTGATGAGGCCGGTGTTGATATGGGGCAAATCTTTGGCATTTGTCGCACTTCTGGACATACTCCTTAGCCTGCCTTAGCATGCTAGGCCAGTAATAGCCCTGAGTCAGAGCTCGGTGAGCTATTGTTCTGCCCCCATTATGATTCCCGCAAATATCCTCGTGTATTTCAGCCAAGCCATATCATGATTCTTCTGGAGCTAAGCATTTTAACATAGGTTGAGAATAAGACCTTCTATAAAGCTTGTTGTTCAGGATCAGGTACCAAGCCGCTCTGATTCGGATTCTCTTGGCTTTGTTTTTGTCTTCTGGGAGGAGCCCGGATTCTAGGTACTGGAGGATTGGAGTTATCCAGTTCTGGGGCTGTTCAGCAATTTGGGCAACTTGGGCTTCCTTTATGCTGGGTCCTGGCTGGTAGGAAATTTTTACTGTGGAGTTTGCTTAGACTTTAGGCAGGACGCCATGTTTGCCAAAGCATCTGCTCTGCAGTTCTGGCTTCTTTCTATTTCTGGATAGTGAACGTCTGGAAGGAGTGCTTCAAGTGGTTCACCAGTTCGGAGTATCGAAGCATCCTATCGTCTTTAATGGAGAATTCTCCCAAGACTTGGCTTACCACCAGTTAGGAGTCTGAGAAGACTTTAAGGTTCAGAACCTCGCATTCTAGAGCCAATTTCATGCCTAGGATTTGGGCTTCATATTCTGCTTCATTGTTGGAGCTCTGAATCCCAAGCTGATTGCTTTTTCTGACGAGAGCCCATCAGGGGATTGTAATATCAGGCCCACTCTTGAGCCCTGATCGGTTGACGATCCATCAATATAAAGTAACCAGGTTCCTGTAGTTTCGATGAGCTGTGCCTTGTCTTGAAGTGCCGAGGTGAACTAGGCAACGAAATCAGCCAAGGCCTGCCCCTTGATGGAGTTTTGTGGCACATATGATATGTCAAATTCCCCTAGCTCCACAGGCCACTTCACTAATCTTCTCGACACCTCAGGCTTCCTCAATATTGACTTCAGAGGATAGGCGGTTGGGATTTCAATTGGATGAGCTTGGAAATAGGGCCGGAGCTTCCGAGCTGATATTACCAAAGCAAAGGCTAGTTTCTCAACCTCTGGGTATCTCTTTTCTGTGTCGAGTAGTGCCCTACTGACGTAGAATATGGGCCTCTGTACTCCCTTGTCTTGTCTGACTAATGCAGAGCTGACCGCGTTTTCAGAGTCTGCAAGGTACAAGAGTAGTTTTTCCCCCTGTACCGGTTTTGACAAAAGCTCTGGAGAGGCAAGATACTCCTTCAGTTCTTGAAAAGCTTTTTCACATTCTTCCGTCCATTGTAAAACTTTTTTGCCCTTTAAAGCTTTGAAGAAGGGTAGGCAGCGATTAGTGGATTTGGAAATAAATCTGCTTAGTGCCGCGATTTTACCATTCAGCGCCTGAATGTCTTTCCTGGTTTTTGGTGACTTCAGTCCAATCAGAGCTTGGATCTGAGTGGGGTCTGCTTCGATACCCCTCTGAGAGACAATGTATCCCAAGAATTTTCCCTTCGTCACCCCGAAGGTACATTTCGAGGGATTGAGGTTCATCTTGTGCTGTCTTAGGATATCGAAGGTCTGGGCTAAATACTGGAGGTGACTACCTTTTTGCAGAATTTTGACCAGCATATCATCGATGTATACCTCTATGGTACTGCCGAGCAGTGGGCTGAACATCTTGTTAACCAACCACTGGTATGTGGCTCCAGCATTCTTCAAACCGAAAGGCATTACTCTGTAGCAGTAGAGACCTCGTTTGGTTATGAAGGCTGTCTTCTCCTGGTCTGGAGGGTACATCTGAATTTGGTTATACCCAGAGTAGGCATCCATAAAACTCATGAGTTCGTGCCCTGTAGTAGCGTCAACCAGTTGATCTATTCTGGGCAGTGGAAAGCTGTCTTTGGGGCACGCCTTATTGATGTCTGTATAATCAACGCAGACCCTCCACTTGCCATTTTTCTTCTTGACCAGGACGGTGTTGGCTAGCCACTCGGGGTAGAACACTTCACGTATCATTTTGGCTTCAAACAGCCTCTGGACTTCTTCATTTATGATCTGATGCCGCTCTGGGGCTAGCAGCCTTCTTTTCTGTCTCACTGGTGGGTGATCTGGATCCACCATTAGTTTGTGAGTTATTAGATTGGGATCTATACCCTCCATGTCTTTGGTTTCCCACGCAAACATAGAGAGGTTGTCTTTTAGAAACTTGACTATTTTCTCTTGCTCAGCGCGTGTCAGGTTTGGGCCGATGTACAAATAGCGCCCCTTTGATTCTGTACTGACCAATACTTTGACAGGCTCACCAATGGGTTTGGCCCTGCTGTCTCGCCCCCTTGGGCTTAGGGGTTCTTCGATTCTGGAAGGGCAACTTTCCTCCTTGGGAGTGTGGGAGAGAATTGGATCTGCACAGTCTCGGGTGTATTGTAATTGTTATTTGACAGTCTTCTCCTTGAGTGCAATGGCATGGCACTCTCGAGAAGTTGGCTGGCACCCTCTGACAGAATAAACATTCTGGTTGTGAACATACTTTAGACATTGATGGAGGGTCGAGGTGACCGCCCCTATCTGGTGCAACCATGGTCTCCCAATTATGACATTGTAGGGAGATTTCATATTCAAAACCATGTACTCTGAGATGGTGGTTTTCTGCCCTTCACCTTTCCCCACAATGGTGGGTAGGCCAATCCTTCCCAATGGGGTACTGAGATTACCGTCAAATGCTGCCATTATGGCAGTAGTAGGCTTGATGCTGTCATGGTCCATTCCCATCTCTTTGAGTGGCTCATGGAACAGTATATTGATGGAGCTGTCGGTGTCAACCAGGACTCTTCTGATCTCGAAGTTGGAAATTTTGAGAGTGATGACGAGGGCATCACTGTGAGGGCAGTGCATCCCTGCCAGATCCTATTCAGTGAATTGGATCTCCGGTGCTGGTCTGAGCTTGTTTTCAACGTTGGAGATCTGCAATACATCTGGGGCAACCCTGGCCTCCCGAGCATACCTCTTCCTTGCCTTGTTAGACATCTCTATAGTAGAGGAGTATGCATGGAGGACATAAATGACATGGTTGTTCTGTCTTTGAGGCTCGTTTCGAACTTCCCTTTACTTCTGTCTTTGCTCAGGCCTCTAGTCTATCTGCTGCTGAGGCTTGTCTTCATGGGGATTTTGCCTCCCGTCCTGCTTAAGGAACTCCCGGAGACGTCCTTTCTTTATGAGCTGCTCAATCTCATATCGAAGGGTCCTGCATGAGTTAGTCGTATGTCCATGATCTTTGTGGAAATTGCAGTACTTACTTTGGTCCCGAAGGCTGGGATCTCCTTTAATCGGTTCTGGCCATCGTAGGTTTTCCCGATCTCGGATCTGCCGAAGTACTTGGTTGGGTGTAGTGTTCAAAGGGGTAAAGTTAGTGAACTTCCTTGGTCCGAAATTGTAAACAGCCTTGGGTGCCGTTCTCTTTTCTGGACTCCTGGCTCTTTTCTTGCTAGGGTCTCTTCTGTGGTCCTCCTTCTTGTGATCCTCACTCTTCGGATTATCCCTTTGGTTCTGCTCTTTGCCCTTCTGGGATGTGCAGTTGGCTTCTTCCAAGTTGATGTACTTCTTGGCCCGGTCCATTAATGCCGCCATGTCGGTAGGAGGGCTTTTGGTCAAGGAATCTCTGAAGCCACCGTGAGCAAGTCCAGCAGTTAAGGCAGCTACAAGGAATCTTGGGCTGTAATCGGTGATCTCTGTAAGTTCGGCATTAAAGCACGCAATGTAGGCTCTGAGGGACTCCTCCTTAGTCTGCCTGACATTTAACAGGAACTCTGGTCCCCTTTTGAGCCGTTTGCTGGTCATAAATCTGTCCAGGAATTGTCTACCGAGCTCATAGAAGCCGGTAATTGAGTTCGGAGGGAGGTGGTGGAACCATTTCAGAGCAGTTCCCTTCAAGCTGGTAATGAAAGTTCGGCACATAAAAGCATCAGAGGCTCCGGGAGGGCCATCGTATGCTGGTAGTGTGATAGGTGATCTCCTGGGTCTCCAGTCCCATCGTACAGGATGAACTTTGGCACCATGAACTTTCTGGGCCTTTCTTCTGACATGATGGCCTGAGTGAATGGGGTGGCAAGTCTTCCGAGCAGCCTGGCCAACTCGTCTTGCTCTGGAGGGTTCTGGGCACCTCTCAAAGCTATTGTTCGGTCCATAGATTCGACAATTTCTTCTACCCTCCGTGGGTCTCTGAACCGGACATCTTGTGAACCTTGTCTTACAGCCTCGGCTTTAGGGTAGTCGGGCTGAGTACGTCCCTCGGACGGAAGAGGGTTCCGAACTGGAGGGATTGGTGCTACTTGGGGACGAGGCTCCTGTGGTGCCAGATGTGCTCCCGAAGCCCTTGGAGTCGGGGCTCTAGTAGTGCTTCGATAGTGGACATCAGGGATGAAGGCTGATGTTCCCCAGCCTAGGGCTGCCAACGACTGTGGATCTCTACCAATGTGAGCAACTCCTTGGGGGTGCCCAGGCTGGTTAGTTGGAGCTTGCTCATGGGGCTCTTCATTCTCAGTGGTAATAGGGGGTTGTGTTCCGCATCAATGTTGACCGGCGAGTTGGGAGGACTCGTCCCTTAATTCTGTGTGAGCATTGCCAGAGTTCTAGATATGGCAAGTAGTTGTTCCTGCACCAGTTCGTTGTGTCGTTTGATTAATTCAATCTCTTGTCACATGGGATCAACCGTCGGCCCTCTTGCTCATGGAACAAGCGGCCGACGTTGAGAGCCTTGTGGGTTTCGAGCGTTCTGTCTCGATCGGAGATTTGGGGCCATGGTTTTCTAGTGAGGAAAAAGATTAGTTTGTGAATAGAGCACTTGGAGATTAGTCGTTTCCCACATACGGCGCCAAACTGATGCTGCACTTTTCGGCTCGCAATAAATTTGGGCTCCGCGACCTGGAACACTCAAAAAGGGGGATAAGAGGACCACCGGATTGGCTCCGGCGGTAGCCGCTCCGATGCTTAAGTAAGTAAACTGAATTGAAAGACTGTATTGAAAGCCAAAGAATGAGCATAAAAATAAAGTGTACCTTTAGGGTTTAATTTATAGACTGCGACCTTCCTAAGTTGACTAGGATTCGGAGCCGTGAATATAGGGATTTAATCATCGGAGATTGCAGTTACCTTGTGGAGTATTGTATCGTAGATAGAGATAATCATAGATAGTAGTTTCCTTGTTGAAGACTGTTTCCGTGTTGAAGACCGCTTCCTTACTCCCTGCTTGGCAGTTGTTAAGGAAACCATAAGGTCGAAACCATACGAAATACTGAGTGAATATTGCCCAGACCATAAGGTTTGGAGGATATGTGCATGAGAATGCCCTGGAGGCTCCGCCTACTCTGTATGACCGAGTTTATCGGTTCTGTAAGCACACGTGTATCAAGGTAATTGGTGTGTCTGTTTGTGGTATATCACTTATCTTTTATATATATATATATATAAAAAAAAAGATAAGTATGATATATAAATATATATATATATATATATATATAAATGCATGAGTCAACAAATATATTTGACATGTGGGTGTTGTGTTTAAACAGGTGTGTGTGTTGTGATATATATGAACCGACCTTATGTATACACAGTGTATGTGCGGTTGTGTGTAGAGAGAAAGTGAGATAAAGAGAAGAAGAAGAAGAAGAAGAAGAAGAGGGGAGAAACAGAAAGCTAAGACAGGTAAGGCTTTAAATTCGAGGTTTATAAATTTGAACTCTTATTCAACTGGGTCTATAAAAACTTACGTAAAACTCTGAACTAATTATAGGGTCCAAAAGTATACAAAATATGGTGAATATAGGAGGAAACAAGGAGTGATTTGGTAGAGAAATGGAGGAGTAAGGGTGAGATGCAGGTGATATGATATTTCGGGTGGTAAGGAATTTTGATGGACTTAATTGGTTTAAGGATGGTGGAAGTGTTCTCCTAAATCCTAGAATTGTGTAGGAAGAAAAAAAGGAGGAAAAAGTGTGTAAAACATCACAAAAAAGGAAAACTAAGCGTCGTCAGAAAGTCGGGCTCTCGTCGGAGCCCAACTGAAAAGATCTATTTTGAGCACTACTGAGCATCAAACCCAACTTTGGAAACTATTGAAGGAATCCTTAGGGAAAATAGAATTTAATCCCACTGAAAAGATGCCAGAATTCCATCGACGATGAATCACCGGCACTAGAGAAGACACTAGAGGTACGCCGGAGAAGAAGTAGTGTAGGTTCGGTTATGGGTCGGAGTCGGGTCGGGCCCCGACTGAAATTATATGGGTTTGGTTTTTTAACTAGAATGACGAAAATGAAATGGTGTGTTTGGCTATGAGGTTGGGAGATTGATCTAATACCCCTATTATGAATAAGGGATACCCTATCCATGAATTAGATCCCTGTCCGCCACTTGGCTTAAGGAAAATGAGAAAATAATGTAAGGCCGTGGTCCCAAGGACTCGAACACTAATCTGTGTGCGTGTGTATAGCACCTAAACCCATATGTATAACCAATGTGCCACTGAGGCACTTGGTTAAATTATGAACTGAATATATATATATATATATATATAATATACAATAAAGGAATTAAATTTGGTAAAATGGATCCGGTGTCCAAATAAAATAAAAAGATAGTGTAACCCAATATTTTTGGGCATTCCGGACTCAATGGCGGAGTTCGTTTTGTGAGAATAAGTCTCAAAAAATTAAGACACGTAAAATATAAATTACATTTTTACCCTTAATAATACCTAGAGCCAATTTAATGCAAAAGGTAGTCTATTTTAACTATTTCGAATGTTTCAGACTCAATGGTGAGGTCCTTTAAGCTTAAATAAACTCCAAAAAACATGAAATGGCAACTGAGGTAATACCCACTATGTCTCGAACAATTATTTAGCTATTAAAGGAAATTAGAAATAGAAGGCGGGACCCAACTCTAAGCTTAAGGCTTTAAAATAATAAGTAGCTAATAGAAATTCCTCAATTATGTTCTAATATATGGTTATATATATTGGACTTATGATATAAGTAAAGAACTGAAAAATCAGGGTAAATTTTTCGTTTCGTCTGTAGGACACTATTCATGCACTATTTGAAGGTAGGGTACTACACATGCATCATTTAGACATAAGTTATGTTTAGAAGTATATTGTGAGTATGCCATAGAAGGGAAATATAATTATAATGTTAAAATACACCTCTTGTGAGAATTTGATCCTATTCGGAGATAGTTTGAAAATTAGACCATAAAGGGCATCCCGGGTGGACCCGGCCATACCTGCCAACGGGCGAAAATAAATTTTTCAGAAAAATATCATTTAAATAATTTTAAGAACTTTGGTTAAAGCGGAATATCGAATTGAGGCATTTCGGGACGGGTTGTAGTGTAATGGGGTCCCGAACTCATTAAGGGCAAAATAGTATTTTCACCCCTTAGCCCCTTTAATATAAATACAGCCCTTTAGTGTTAAAAATCATAGAATTTGGTCTGAGAAGAAACAGAAAGTCGTGCATAGAGAGAAAAGGTAAAGAAAACCTAGGTTTTTTCAACTTTTTACCTTCCAAAACTCATCTCTAGGCTTGGAATTTCATAAGGCTTCCTTCTAAGAAGTTGTTCCCCACAGCTAGCACAACTCCCTAGGATTGAGAAAAATCCTTTTAGGTATGATATTTTGCTAATTAAAGAATAGGGATAAGTTTAGGAGTGTTTTTATATGTTAATTGTATGACTTATATGCTTAATTGTTATTAGAGAATCACCTAACTTATAGTTACTTTGAAAACCTAGTGTTGGTACCTTATGTACCTATGTATTCTTTGGGAATTTGTTGGAGTGATGAACATGTAATATGACTATATGTATAATTCATTGCATTCTAGCTTATGTTCATGTAGACAAAGTCTTGTAGTTGAAGTTATGATTTATTCAATGTGTTGGTACTTTATATATTTTGTAATCTTTGAGAATTTCGTAAGGTTGTGAATATGTAATATGTTTATATTTGTAATTGATTAGATTACATGCTAGGTTCATGTAGACAAAGTTTTGTGATTCAAAAATTATAGTTGTTTTAAGTATAATACATTATTTAAGGCATACTCCATGTGTTTGATAAAATGTCTTATTCAAATTGCATAGAAAAATCATGGCATCTTGGCATACTTGAATTTTTGGAAACATGGTGTGGGTTGAGCACTTTGGTGCTATATATTATGAGGGTGTAGATCCTGTGGTGAAAAACTCAAAATTTGGCCAATGACAGTACTCGCGTACTGACTGGGGCGAACCCTGAAGCGAGACGTACGACAGTACTCGCGGGCTTACGGGGAAGGACCGTGAAGCGAGACATGTGTTGGGCATAGAGTTACATGTGTGTGTCATGCATATTGCCATTGCATTGCATTGATGAATTGGAAGACATATAGCTTATAAATGTACACTTTGCACATGCCACGCCTTAACTTTGTTATTTATATTAGCATTATGTCATACAAGCCGTCATGCTTATCATTTATGGGATTACATATTACAGATGAGGCTCCCGGTACTTGAGACTTGACGAAGTCATTGGAGCACGGAGGAGAAAGTAGATTTTAAAGCATATTTGGCCTAAGGGCCACATTTTGTATGTATGAGCATAAACCCAATTAACTTGTGTTTTAATTTGGAAAAATGATGGATTATAGGCTTTGGGCCATTTTGTAATGTAAGGGTTTAAACCCAAATGACAAATAGGGTATTTTGTTTAATGTGCATCACATGTATATGTTGAGAACAATAAGTGTATGCTTAAATCCTATGAACTTGTGGCCATTGAGTAAGGATGGAATGTATATACGCTTGTATTTATAAATTATTGTAAAATATTAGGTGAAAAATGCTTAAAAACAAAGGAAACCATGTCAAAATTTTGTGAGTTAAAAAGAGCCATTAGGTGTGTAAAATGCCCATGCATAAGTGGAAAAAGTGCCAAAAAGTGGGGGTTAAAAACCTTGAAGAAGTAGGTTAAAAATTCGAAAAAATCAACTTTCAACACTTTGGAAAAAAATTCAGAAAATGGGAAAATCAGCTTGCATACACTGTCGTTATAGTGTCCAAGCCTGCACCTGACCAGACTTGCCCAACCGTGTGCCCCTCGCGCAAGCGCGCCCCATGCTTGCCCATGCCCTATGCACGCGCCCATGCACGCCATGCCCCCCCTCACACGCGTGCACATGCGTGCATTGCCTTTTGCACGCCAGCCTCTTGACACCTCCTTGACATTAGCCCTTGGCCACCCTTTTGAGCTATGTTTGGCCACCCTTTTAAGCCATGTTTGGTCACCCTTTTGAACCACGTTTGGCCATCCTATTGGGCCATGTTTGGCCACTCTTTTGGGCCATGTTTGGCCACTCTTTTGAGCCATGTTTGGCCACTTCCTTAGACAAGTTCTTGGCCTATGTCTTAGGATATTTTATCACAACCTGAGACCCACCCTCTGCGGATCCTGGATCGCGCACCTGATCCGACATTTCTACCGAACTAAGGGTTCTTAACTTATTGCATAAACCGTGCTCTTAACATGCAACAACATAATTACGGAAGATTTGAAAAATATTTAGTTACAAAAGTTGCATGTTATACATATTGTTCTCAAAAGTGCGAAATACAAAAATAATTTTTCATACATCTGATCTACCCAAGACGTGGACCACATGGGAGTACTATAAGACTGTCTGTACTAAGTATTATACTACAATTTCAAAAGTAATGTCCACTGCTATCTAGCTGACTGCTACTGCTCTTCTACATCTTCATTTCCTAAAAGGGGTGGTAAGTTTGGGGTGAGCTAACTAAAGCTTAATAAGTAATTCTCCTTTGCTCTGCCATGTGTACATGAATATAGAAAGCATTATCCATAAAAGAACTAGGATAGATGCAGATGTGCTAGCCAGTCAATGAATATAGAACTCAATATCAAATGATAGAAGCTCAAATGATAAAGCAATGAAATTTGTCTGATAATATAATCATACAAGCTACAGTCATGAGCTGCCTCAAGTATAATCATATGCACTCAAAAAGCTGTGAAATCTCATGATCATTCATAATGGTATAACATAATCAAGCTATGATAATCAATAAGAGATACTAATAACAACAATGTGGATGCACTTTAACTTGGGGCCCGGCATACCCCTTAATTCATTTTATTCTCTTTTCCTCGATCTCTCAGCCAAGCACTAACCCGTCGGTTCAGTACTCGCCTCGCAGATCCCAGTTTAGCTACCATTTTAAATACCACTTTTTATTCCGTTTTCTCGACCTGTAGGTCTAGTAAGCATCAGATGGAGTTTGTGACTGAGCACAAATCCGGCTACGATATAATATATCAAGATCATGCTAAATCCAATGAATAGTAAATGCAATAACACTATCTCAGCAGCGAAACGAAACTGTTGCCTTAGCAGGCCAATATAAACTGGGCTGCTGAGATCTTGCCCCTTGAGGCCTATGTACAGAACGTATAGAAATCATGATCAAGATATACAACAGTCAATAAATACTTTCCACAAGATAAAGCAATATCAATGTGGACTTGATAAACGTTCTGGTATGTATGGAGTACAATAAGTGATATAGGAAAAACTGTTGACATGGCTTGGAATGTAACATAAGTAGAGATCAGAGATTACTTACCTTTTAACTTTCCTTGAACTACAATGATTTAGACTGCTTTTTCCATGCCTTTTCGTGTTCCTATAATCCAAGAAACATATCTCAGTCTATCACCATTTGAATGATGCTATTCATCAAATTTTATGTCTTTATTTGATAAGTTTCCCTTTTCCTAAAATAGACTCTACCATTGAGTCCGGAATGTCCAAGAAAGTCGGTTTAGGCTTTTACTGATCTCAAATCGGACTCCTAGATCGAAAAGGGCAAAACTGTCTTTTGTACTTTATAAGTACTTTTATTCCCGGGACCTCTTTTTATAATTTTGACCTCACCGTTGGATTCAATGGGCCCGAGATAGTAAGAATACCCATATAACTTGCCTTGTTAGGACACAGGGGTATTTTGGTCATTTTAGGATTTGTTTTCATTGTATTTTAATGTTCGGAGTCCTGTCTCGTAAAACAAACCTCACCATTGGATCTGGAATGCCCGAGATAATAAAGTTTGACTATTTATTCGCCCTATTTGGACTTCGTTTGACTTAGTTGTGACTCAAAGGTAAAATAGTAATTTTACCTATTTAATAAATTATTCAAATAATTTATTTTATTATTTTATTATTTTTTCAGGAGTGCATTTGAAATTTATTTTCAAAGTTTGGGCCAGATTTGAATTAGGGTAAACAGTTGGGGTCACTTTATCATTTCCCATAGTTCCGATCTGAACCAGTGGGTTCAAGACCAAAAACCCTAAATCGGTTTACCCTTCTACTGAACCGACCGGTTCAGGCTTGCCTACAAAACCGGAATAAGATGCTCCTCCTATTCCCCTTATCCACGGTTTGGTTAAACCTAATCCCAATTCCAATTTATTACCCTTGTAGCCAAACAACCCCAAACCATTTTTAAATTTCAACTCAAACGACGCCGTGTCAAGCCCCTTTAAATCCGGTCGGGTCCCGACCCGATCCAGACCCGAACCAGATTCTGTTTTAACTCGGTCTCTCCCCCGATAATCCGGTCATTTTCTCCGGCAGTTCTTCCGGTGACAGTGCCGGAATTGCTACAGTGTTCCAACTGATTTTCATCATTTTAACGTCCAACCTCCATTATTTTTGTATCAAATGAAATCTAGGATTTTAAGAAACATTTTAGGATGGATTTCTAGACCTCAAACAGCCAAATTTTTGAGTATCTACTTAAGTTTTCTGGCCACTGCCCAGTTTCCGGTGAGTTTGGTTTTCCCTATGATTTTCTCATGGTTTTAATTCAAATCTTTTTCTAATAATCTCCTGCACTTTATAGGATCAATTCTAGGTTATTTAAATTAAGTTTTATGCATGAAATATAAAAAACCCCATTATTCTCTAACACTTGTAACTACTGTTTTCTCCCTCATTTCTACATGGTTTTCTATGATTTTTGTTGCGTTTGAAACCTCGTGACATGTTCTTTAAGGCCCTATGTTCAGATTTAAACGAATCATAACACAAAAGTTTGAAACAGAATGAATCACTTACTGTATTTTTTTGATTTTCTCTCCCACGGTTTGACCTCAGCTCTTCTTCTTCCTTCCAGCTTTTCCTCGATTCTTCTCTTTCCTTTCTTCCAATTCTCTCTCTCTTTTGATTTCTTTTTCCGTGAATAGGAGATCATGTGCATATATATATATATATATCATATCATGCGCATTCCTTCCTTCCTTCTTTTCCTCTCTTCCTCTCATTTTCTGACCTGCTCCATACCTCTACTGACTTCCACCTTACCCCTCTCTATTTCCCCCCCTCCTTTTCTGATTTTCACCATGCCTCCCTTACTTGTTAGGTTAGATTAGGTTAGATATTTTATTACTATAATATATATATATATATATATATTCATATATATATATATGTATATATATACATATATAACTATCACACTCACGGCTGCTTTGGCAGCCTACTTACCTCCCCCTTTTCTTTTCTCTTTTGTTTTATTTTAATTTAATTTATGCATGTATGTGTACCTTTATATGTGTTATTATCTACACATACATGTGTACACATGAGTATATACTATATTAAGTCCATACATGTATATGATTTTATGTTTCCTTAATTCACAATTGCACATGTGCACTTTAATATTTATATAAATATTGCTTGCGCTTATGTATGCATGCATGCATAGACCGCATGCGTTCATGCATTACGAGGTTGAGTTCCGGGTCACCTGTCTGGACCCGGCAGTGGTCATACCTAGTCAAGGTCTCTATTTAAGATAGTGCAATGCAATTGGTATTTCATAAAATATAGAGTTTAATGGTTCTGAGTATAATTGATAAAGTATTGCCCGACCTTGTTGCCTCGATATACGTGCTAACCCGGGTCAGGGTATTACATATTTGGGGCCCATTTGGGCCATTGTTCCAAGGTATATTTAGAGACCTTTTGGGGTTATTTTGGAGGCTATACTTGAACACCACTTCGACTAATTTTGACTATTAGTTGGGGGGATATTTGATTGGTATTTAAAACCCATCTTGGATAAGTCTAGTAGAAAATTTTCATTCTGAATTTTAGAGAAATATGGAGAAACAAATGAGTAATCAACTAAATCTATTTAATTGCTTATTTTTTATTTTTCTTAATTCATTTCACTCACTCCCCGAGTTTATGAAAATTTGGGGCGTGACAATATAGGAGCCACAGATAAAAGAAGAGGAGTTAACATAACTGACTAAGGGTTTGAGGTGAGTAATCCTATATCTTGGATCAACAGTACTTTTATATCCTATTTGAAAAATGCCAAATGTGTTTTGTAAGTAACCCTGTATTCTGGATTAGTGCTTTCATATCCTACTTGGAAAATGCTAAATGTTTTATGTCTTGCTCAAAACGCTAAGTTGTGTTTTATGAGTTATCCTGTACCTTGAAATCAGTGATTTTATCTTCTACTTGGAACATGTCTAAATGTTTTATATCTGCTCAAATGTTTATCTGCAATACATGATTTCATGTCTAGATTTTGAAATGGCATGTGTATACTGATTTGAAAGACAACTGTAAACTATGGCATCCTTTAAATGAGGAAAATAATTTATGTATCCACATGGTGCTCGAGACTTACCCATGTGGCGCTCTAACTTTTTGAGACCTACCCATGTGGCGCTCCAACTCTTTTGAGACTTACCCACATGGCGCTCCGACTCGTGGTGGATTTCATGTATGTGAATCTTCGATGTGTATCATATGTGTCTGTTATCCGTTATTTGAAATCAGATTTTAAAAGTATCCTTTCACTTATATCTCTCATTTGTAATCATGTTATCTATTCCGTAATCTGAATCATATTTAAGTTATCCTAATATATATGTTATTTGTTTAAGAAACTTGGTGCCCATAGTATTTTGTACAAAACTCTGTCTTGCAAAACCTGTGACAGGATGCAGGAATTACTCATAAGCTTAGTGAAGCTCACATGGATTTATCCAATATATTTTAGGTAATTGACTTAGCGAGAAGGTAACAAGTTTATGTAGCATAGCCGATGATGTGGGTATAATGAATCTTGTACAGGATTAGGGTTAGTTATGATGGGGAATCTTTCGGGTAACTACATGATGTATTTTTGGGACTGATGATGACCTGGATTGTTGGAAACTATCTTTTGTACATTTTTGGATACATATATGATGTGTATATAAATGTTGATGACTCATGATGAATAGTGGTGAATGATCTTATTTTGAGCAGATTTTATAAATTACTGATGTGGAGATGGTTATTAAATGAATTGCATTTGGTATAACTTCTGCATTAAATGGTTCAATGATTTATGATTTATTGAAATGAAGAAAAAAAATTTATTTATCATTCTATGAAATTCATTTGATTCTGTATAGCCTGTCTAAGTGATAATGTCGGTCATGAGTTCTAAATTAGCGTAGGGTGGGTTTGGGGGTCGTGACAGACAGGCCATACAGAATCAAATGAATCACACAAAATGATAAATAAATTTTTCTTTTCTTCATATCAATAAATCATAAATCATTGAATCATTTAATGTGGAAGCTACACCAATGCAAATGAGTCAAGAATACCCAAAAATGTTGGGTTACACTAACTTCTTATTTTATTCAGACACCAAAAATATTTTCTTAATTTAAATTAATTTAGTTATTTTATTTCATTTTATATATTTATTTAAGTATTATTTTAACCAATTGCCTCAGTGGCACAGTGGTTCGCACATGTGGGTTTAGGGTTTACACACGCACAAGGTTGGGGGTTCGAATCCTGCTGATCGTAGCTTATTTTATATATATATATATATATATATATATTTTTTTTTCTGATTTATTGTATGCCAAACAGTGGACAAGGCTAAACCAGGGATAAGATATCCCTAGGTCTGAACAGGTTTATCAAATTGGGGATTACTATACCTGTTGCCAAACAACCCCAAACTGATTTAAATTTAAAACCCAAACCCTTTATGGCGTCGTTCCAATTACCCGAATAGGTCTTCATCTCTCGCATTTTTTTGGTGACCTTCTCTGGCACCGGTCACCGGATTCTACAAAAAATTTTAATTTCTAACTTATTTTTCCTACTATTGTAATTTTATTTTTTGATCTTAAACAAGTCCCCATCAATATTGGGACCATTAGGGTTAAACTTGGCCCTTTAGATTGCAATGATTGGACAATTTTTCTTCGATTCATGCTTTTTCGACCACTATGAAAATTTCATTGTTTTTTTCTCATTTCTCCACCAAAATGGCTCATTTTTGAACCATTGTATTCCATAGCTCAAGGGTTACAACTCCATGGCTTCAAAATGAAGCTTTGTGTTCATTTTTTGAGTTGGCCAATTATTCCCTAAACCTGCAACTCTCTGTTAAATGTTCATTTTTGGGCCAAAACATGTGATTTTTGCTTCTTTGTGATCCATTTATAGTCTAGATTTGGTCCCCGATCACCAAACATTATTTGGCTTAAGTCAAAAGCTTGACCCACTTTCAAGTTATCGTCAATGGCATTTTTAGGTTTCTTAGGGTTTTCCTTACTATTTTTCTCGTATTTCTTCATTAAACTTCTAGTTTTTCATAAAAGTAACGAATTAAATCTTTAAGAAAAGGATTCATACCTCTATAGTCAATGGCCCAAATTTTCTTTTTTTGGTCTCCCTCTTTCCAGCTTTTCCATCTCCTTCTTACCTTATCTTTTTCTCTCTACTCTTTCTTTAGCCGACCCTCTCTGTCGGTTATAGCACACCACTCAAACAACATAGAGCACATATGTCTACACCATACTCACACACGTCATATATGTACATGACTGATGACATATCGTTATATATATGTATATATATATATATTCACGTCCTGTATATATATCTATATATATATTGATACATATATATGGGTTCAATAGCATGCTGCTATCTCCATTTTGAGTGTGTAGCAATTAGACTTATTAGAGCATATATGTATAGTTGGTGGAATATATAGCACAAAGTGCTCACAGCCCAAATGGTATTCTTTTTGGGCTTTAAGTGTCTCTCTATTTTGGTCTAAGGTTTAAACCTTTTTGGCTTCATTTTTCCCTTTTTCCCTCTTTTGCCTTGTTTGGGCTTTTTCAGCATTATTTTATTCTCTCTTTTTGCTTTATTTCCATTTGTTTCCTCTTTTTGCTTTGTTATTTTGTGACTTTTGTTTTTCTTGGTCTAATTTTCACAATTGTCATTTTATTCCTTAAAGTCTTTAATATTTAAATTAGTAACTTAATTCTCGATAATCGAATTGGGATGTTATATGTGATATGAAGGTGGGGTATGGGACCCCAACTATAGTGAAGTACAGGTTCAGAAGTGCGTGAGGTATGAGACTCACAGGTGAAATGATATGAAGTTTAGAAATGTGTGAGATATGGACTCACGGGTAAGGTAATGTGAAGTTCAGATGTAAACGTGGGGTATGGGATCCACAGTGATTGTAATGATGAAAGTAATGTATGTTTCAAAAAAATTCTAGGCAATTCTAGATGTTGTAAAGATCATAGTAACATGTGTAATTGCTTCTGCTGCAATAATTGAACTTGATGAGATGTATGAATGGAACGAATTTGGTTTTAGAAAGAAATTCCACGATCACGGTCCCCCAATCTGCATAAGGTGGGTTTTGGGTTGTGACAGAGTGGTATTAGGTGAAGGTTAAGGATTTTCAGACTTTGGAATGGGTGAAGTTTTGAGGATATTGGAAGACATGAGTATACATGACAGATAAGACTTGAGGATTATAAGTAGTTCAAGGATCTAAGCTAGAACTACAAGTCAAATAGTGATTATGGAGATTAGAAATGTGACGAAGTTAAGAAGTTGAAGTTCGACATCGAGAGGAAACTAGAAAATTGAATGGAGATCTTTGAAGACTCGATTTCTAGAGTTATTTTCTGACAATTGATGACTTAATGGAGACATGTAGTGACACATAATGCGCTCAAGTTTTGAACGTAGACTGTGAAAGTGAATAATTGTGATCATAAAAGGATAAAAGGGAAATGGGGGATTACGATAGTTACTAGTGTGCTATCAGGACCTCTATTACAGGTAAGGAACGACCTTCTTATCATGTGACTAAGGGAACTGAGAAACACGTAGTGCTACCCCATCCAACCACATCGATGAAATCCTTGGGTAGTTGAGAGACATGAATCAAGTATGCAACATGAAAAGTTAGAAATCGTATGTTAATGACTTGGAAGTAAGGACTGGAACAAGTAAACACTGTTAAGTTATATGATTGATTGAGTTTTGAGGACAAAACTATTTCAAGGAGGGGAGAATGTAACACCCCAAACCTATTATTGATAACTAAGTCGCTAATTAAATATTAGGGACCTAAAGAAGAGAAATAATAGTTAAGAAAAATTAGATCAAGAAAATAAAGGCTATAAAAAAAATAAGACATCGATTTATGAAATTGGCACAAGAAGAAAATAAATAAATAATATGAGTACATGAGGAAGAAATAAAATAATGTAATAAGAAAAATGGGATAAAATATAAAAGCCTAACTAAAGGCAAATAAAAAGAGAAAATAAGGAAAAATTGGCCAAAAGTGGTGGCCCAAGGTCTTGAACCCAAGACCAAGAAAATGGGGAAACACTTATACCAAAAAATATAACCACTAGGTTACAAGCACTTTTATGCTATATATCCCACAAGATATATATATATATATATAACCTATATAATTCTACTAGTCTGCATGCTCAAAAGCTGAGGTGTCAACACCCCATTAGACCCTCACCTCACCCAATCACATTTCATGCAAAAACCTAATTATGTTAATAGTATATTGCGTGTATGTTAGAAAAAAAATTAGACACTCCACCTTAGAGTGCGGCTAGAGAGAGAGAGAAAGAGAGAGAGAGAGAGAGAGAGATAGAGAGAGAAAGAAGAAGAAGAAGAGAGGGAGAAGAAGAAGGAAGGGACCAAACCTTGTGCATGCATGTCTGAAACTGAGTGAAGATTCAGAATCAAACCTAGGAGGAAGAGAAAACACTGCAATTAGAAGGTAAACACTCAAAACTTAGTTTTTCCCTTTTAAGAAATTTTACTATTAACATGCAATTTAATGGGATTAGAATACATGCATGGCTCTTATTGATAGAGTACGAGGGTTAGGGAGTGGAAGTGAGGTTGATAGGGCTTGAAATTGTGGGAACAATGAGAGTGCCATTAAAAAGGGCTTAGAAGGTTCTGAGTTTGAAAGAAAAGTTGAACTAAACTTAGTTTTGGGAATGGGGATCAAAAGTAGAAAGCAAATGGAGCATAATGAGTTAGGTTAAATGGCTAAAAAATGAGCATTATATAAGGAGTTGCAAGTGTGGAAAAATAATTGGGATGAAAGGGTTTTTGGCCATTTTGCCTCATTTAATGAATGAGAAATGATCCCTTGAAGATTTAGAAGGTCAAAGGAATAAAAAATGAGTAAAAATAGTAGCTAAAACATCACGAAATAGAAAAATGGATAGCGCGCCGAAAAATCGGGCCCTCGTTGGAGCCCGACTGTGACCCTCTATTTCGTGTTCATGAACAAACCCAATCAAAAAATAAACACTAGAATTGGAATCCTCATGAGAAAATGATTCAAACCCCATTGGCCTCATCATCGGAAGTGGTCAGCAATGGTCGCCAGTGCCAAAGAAGGTGACAGGAGCCCTCGCTAGAGACTTGGGGACGAAGACTGTTCACGGGTTAGGTCTTGAGCCGGATCTCAAGTCGGGTCCTGACCCACTGTTAATTGGATTTGAACTTTAATTAAAACATCTTCGTTTTGCCAAAGAATTTAAAAAATATAAAAATAGGGCTGACGTCAGCATGATGCAATGGACCAGACTGAATCAATTGGTTCACCTCTGTTTTGGACCAGTTCTCTTGGAACTTAACTGAACCAAATGGTTTAGGGTTTTAAAGTTTCTGAAATTATAGTTTGAACCCCAAATGTTTCTATTAATTAAGAAATGACGCCCAACAGTTTGAGTTAATTACAAAATGGCCTAGGAAATTAATTAAATATTAATTTTAAATCCTTTTAATTATAAGAAAAATTACCAAAATACCCTTAGGCCAAATGAATGCCAATTAAAATAAAAGAATAGCGTAACCCAATGTTTTTAGGCGTTCCGAACTCAATGGCAGAGTCGGATTTGTGAAATTAAATCTCAAAAAATATGAACGGGCAAATGGGAATAATTTTAATTATATCCTAATGACCAATTAAGCTATCAATTAGACTCCGATGACTATGAAAATATATAATTTAACATTTTGAGACATTTTGAACCCAATGGTGGGATCCGTTTTGTGAAATGAAGTTATGAAAATATAGACAAGTGAAATGTCATAATTGCCATTTTACCCTTAATGATGACCGAAGCTAATTAAATATAAAAAGTGGTCTATCTTGACTATTTGGATGTTTTGGACCCAACAATGAGGTCCGTATTATCAAATTGGGTACTAAAAATATGACACGTAAAAGTGTAAAATTATAAAAATGCCCATAAGCTATAAAGACGCAAAGTAAGATCCGAAAAAGCTTAAACCGGTTATCTTCGACACACCGGACCTAATGGTGACGTTCTTTCAAGAAAAATGAGACCCGATAACAAACCAAAAAATGACGAATATGTCCCTACGACTGAATGAAGCTACCAAAAGAATATAGAATAAATTAAAAGGTATATGTTAATGTTTTAAAGATTGCCTGGACTAAAAAATGATATCTGCATAGGCAAATGATGAACCAAATGAAATAAGACGTAAAAGATAAAATTACTAAAGTACCCTTTGTCACGACCCGAAACCCACCCTATGAGGATCTTGTGTCGCGGGGCCGACCCTAAGGCCGTCCCTACTTTTTCCATTCCTATATCATAGTATGCAAGGTACTAAAATTTTAAAACAATGATGAGTGGAAGTTTTATCAATACAGTAATCAGCAGAAGTCTATAACATACATCATATGGTTTTACAACGTCGAGTCAAAACTAACATAACCAGCACCCGTACGTGGTGAATACATAGGAAAACTAAAACATAAACTGATACAGTTCCTCAAAATGCCCTTCTACGCTTTCAAACTCCTATTAGGGTCTTGTAACGTCATTACCTGAAAAAGGGTAAGTAGGGTGGAATGAGCTACAAAAGCTCAGCAAGTAATACAGATCTCCGACACTAGTATCGATGATCATAAAGAATATAAATCTATAAATAAGAATGTGATAGCCAATCATAAGAAGCAAGATGCTGTGATAGCCAATGAGAACAGTTGCCATGATGGCCAATGGACAGTGGGGTCACAATGTACAGTCAGAAGTAATGGATATAACATCGACATGGAATTCTCAAGGATAATATAACCACAATAATGTACTGCCACAATAAACCGATCACAACAAAATCAATAAGGGAATATCTCTCAATACAAGATAATCACAAGAATAGTGCAATTCAACAATCGTAGTCGATTAATCATATAAGAGATGCTTTTATTCTGTGTTAGGGCTTGGCACACCCTCGGTCTTTGGGGCCCGGCATACCCCCAGTGAATTCTAGTATATTTTCATATGTCCGTTCACGTACTTAACCCGTAGGTCTCTAGTGTATCAGAAAGCATCAGGTGGATATTATGACTGAGCACAAATCCAGTATACATAAACATATCATGATTATAAGTGATTCCATAAGAGTATATAAATAGAATATTGTATATACAGTAAAAACATAACAGTAGGCCTTTCAAGGCATGGTGTAACATGGTAACAATGATATAGTAGCCAATCAACGCCCACAAGATAGAACAATATCACATTGTGGGAAACAATAATATCAGACACGTTCAAGAGTACAAGGTTGGCAGTAAAGAGAATAAATTTGGCTTTGGAAATACCACATGAAAGAGAAAGGGAATTTACTTACCTCTAAATGCAGTCCTATATCAGAAATCCGTGAGTTTGCCTTTCCCTTTCGAGTTCCCTATATGTCAACAGATCCGTCTCAAAATTAATGCTATTCATCAAATTTTATGTCTTGTTATCTTAAGTATCTCTAATACTAATTTAGACCTTACCATTGAGTCTGGAATGTCGAATAAATTTGGTTTAGGCTTTCGCGGAATTCCATTTGGACTTTGGGATTGAAAAGGGCAAAACTGTCATTTTGTATTTTTACTTGTCTTTTATTCCCGGGACCCTTTTTCATAATTTTGACATCACTATTGGATTCAAAATAGCCGACATAATAAAAATTGACTATTCACTTGCCTCGTTTGAACTTCATTTGACCCATTTTTGATTTAGGGGTATTTTCGTAATAAAATTAATATTTTATTAATTTTTTGTTAGGCCTTAGTATAATTTTCCAAAAATTCTGGGGTTCAAATGTAATTTCCAACAGTCCCGGTCTGAACTAGTGGGTTCACTAGGCAAAACCCTAAACCGGTCTGAGCCTTCACTGAACCAATCGGTTCAGTTTATCTTAAAGAACCGGAATAAGATATTTACTATATCTACCTTATCCACAGTTTAGTTATACCCAAACCTAATTTCAATTTCCTTATTGCTATAGCCAAATAATCCAAATTCACTTTTAAATTTAAATTCTTTAAACTCAAAACAACGTAATAGCCACTACCCATTCATAACCGGTCGGGTTCCGACCCAAACCCGATTCAAGACTCAAGTTAACCCGACCCACTTTTGGTACTATTCATCATCTTCCCCAGGATGATGAACAGTAACCTTAAACCCATAAATTTCTACAATTAATTTTCATGATCTTTTGGCCATTGAATCATGCTGTTTTTGCTTCTATTACATTTCTAGAAGAGTTTTACTCATTTCGGTATTTGTTTCATGGCTTGAAACAAGCTCAAAAGCTTGATTCAGCCTTTGATGGCCGACTGGATAATCAAGTTGTATGCCTTTATTTCTCAACCAATTCTAATGATTTTTGGTTTGTTGTGATCGTGGAACCATAAGGGTTACTATCCCATTCACAAAACTAAAGTTAAAACTCATTATTAACCTTCCATATTGCACCTGTAACCTGTAAATTCATATTTTTCTCTCCTCCTTAACATTTTGGATTTGATTTTTAGATTTTTGAGATCCTTATAAGGTCTAGTTTTGGACCCTAACTATTAGAGCGTGTTTGTTTAAACTTGATTCAGACCCAGTTTTCAGGTTTAACAATAGTAGTTTCTTCACAATTTATTCCATTTTCTTACAATTTTGGAAACTTAAACATTTAACAATGGTTCTAACATTATGAGACTTATTTAGGAGTTAAAATGAATGAATAAGGTTGAGTTTTGTTACCTGGTTTGCCACCCTTTTCCTCTTTCAGAATTTCCTTTTTTCTCTTCTCGGTTTCTTATTCCCTTATTCTTTCTTTCTATTTCCTCCCAACATACGCACGTGACTTGCTCCATATACATACATATATATATATATATATATATATATATATATATATATACATGAACCGCTTGTATTCAGGTGTCGGTAGCCTTGCTGCCTTCACCATATGCACCCACATCATACACACGACATGCAATACAGTACACACACACCTCACACTTGACACCCACTTGACACATGTACACTGATCACGTGCACACAGCACTCCCCTTTTTGTTTCTTTCTCCCTTTTGTATTTTATTCCAAAATACATATTTATATATATACATTATACAATACCTTGTACATTATATATACCTATTTTTACACCTTATTTATACATATTTTATACACCCGTATATATCCATATCCATACTTATTTCCATGAGCATTTACATACACTTTATTCCACTCAAGCTACGCGTGCATGCAAACCTTCACGTGCATGGAAATATGTGCGTGCACGTATTGCGATGCCTGGTCCTAAGGCGCTCGGGTGTTGCCTGGTACTAACGGTACAAAATAGACCATTTAGATTCATGATCGTTTAGTCCAATGAGATACAATAATATAGAACTTAACAGCTCGGTTTACAACTGGTGATATTCTCTCTACTGTTCTACCTCAGTATACGTGCCATATCTCGGGTCAAGATATTACACCCTTAATGGAGGAATAAGTTTCAGATGGGACCCGAGGGAGAGTATAGGATCTACCTCAGGGTTTAGAGGGCCACCAAATTCAAAAATGGAATCGGTCATGGCTAATAACAACGAAGAGATATTGATTAAATAAGGATCTTATGTTTATTCAGATATTAAGTTCAATCGAAACAGTGAACTAGTATTCACCTGGTCTAAGAATAAATTAAGAACACCAAATAGGTGGTGATTTAAGTTAAATGTGGAATTAGTTAGATTCTTCATAAATTGTTCTTAGGAACTACAAGGGAAAGGAAAAGGCACACCATTAGCGTCAACCCCTAGAATCAAGGTGTATAATCCTGTACTTTAAAGTAGAGTTTTTAACTCCATAATTCCTGAAGTGTTTTAAGTTCAAATTCCTGTATTTACATGAGTCATGTTTCAAATGTGCTATTTGTTTCCATTTTTAAATACTATCTTGACATGTAAGTAAGCTTGTTTAAATGTTGACTATTTATAAGTTTCGTACCGCGACATGTCTATTTTAAATTGAAAATTTATATTAAATGCCCCTCTAAAAGAAAATATTTTTCATTCTAGCCATGTTTTAAATATTCCTAAACTATGTGATTAAGTATTTTGAAGGTTATGTCTTAAATGCTCCTAAATTTTATGTTCCAAGTATTCTGAAGGCTCTGTTAAAATACTTATAAAAGTTCTATTAAATGCTCTTGAAAAACATGTATCGAAAAAGCTACGTTTAAATGCTCTTGAAAAGCATCTATTTGAAAAGTTATGTTTTAAATGCTCTTGAAAAGCATATACTTGGAAGGTTATGTTTAAATTCTCTTGAATAGCATTTATTTGTAAAGAAATGTTTTAAATGCTTCATGTTTGCAAACTGGTAATGCAAGATAATTACGCATAAGCACCACGAGCTCGTGAGGCCCTATAAGACTCACATACGAGAAAAAAATACCCGTAGTAGGTTTATCCCTCAGGCATGAGATATCTTTAGGAGAAGTTAAGCTTGGAGTCTGGTTCAAAATGGATTCTAGTAAAATAAAAGTGAAAAGATGTTACGTTTATAAATGACAGAAGTTTTATCCCCCATTTTTTTAAATATGATTTTTTTTGCTTTGATTTCATGATCAAAGGATTTATAAAAAAAAAAAAAGTATGGCAATAAATGGTAGAAGGTTTTCGAACCCCCATTTACATGAAAAGTGTTTTTTTAAAATGGCCCCGCTTTTAAAATGATAAAGGGTCATACCCTCCTATTGACAAGAAAATGATTTCATCCTCCAGTTTATAAGTAAAAGATTTAAATTTCCTTGGCCACCAAATGGCCATCCTATACATGTTTACAAGTTTTCTACTACATATTAAATGCTTTACTCAAATGCTTTAAATGTTTCGTGTTATATGTGTTTTGAAGATTCATGTATTCTGTATTTGATGAACTAAATGTTTTAGTCGAATGGCTTGAATGCTTCGTGTTACATGATTTGAAGATTCCTGTATTCCGTATTTGAGGAACTAAATGTTTTACTCCAATGCCTTGAATGCTTTGTGTTACATGATTTGAAGATTCTTGTATTCTGTATTTGATGAACTAAATGTTTTACTCGAATGCCTTGAATGCTTCGTGTTACATGATTTGAAGTTTCTTATATTTTGTAATTAAAGTATACGAGCGATTGGTAGTGACTATTTTATAAGATCTGTTATACTTAACTCACTACCAATTGAAAACCATGACAAAGTACTAGAATTACTCACGAGCTTAGTGAAGCTCACATAGATTTATTCATGATATGTACAAGTGATATGAAGGTGGGGTATGGGAGCCACAACGACAGTGAAGTACAGGTTCAGAAGTGCGTGAGGTATGGGACTTATGGGTGAAACGATATGAAGTTTAGAAGTTCAAAAGTGCGTAGGGTATGGGATTCATGGGTAAGGTAATATGAAGTTCAGATGTAAACTTGGGGTATGGGACCCACGGTGATTGTAATGATGAATGTAATGTATGTTTTTTTAAAAAAATCTAGGCAATTCTAGATACTGTAAAGATCATAGTAACATGTTTAATTGCTTCTGCTGCAATAATTGAACTTGATGTGATGTATAAATGGAATGGATTTGGTTTTAGAAAGAAATTCCACGATCACTGTCACGCCCCAAATTTCTACAAACCCGAGGCGCAACTGACGAGATAGAAAATAAAATAAATAAAAGGACAAATGTAAATAAATCCACTAAACAAGCATCCATTCCCATCAATACATATAATAACATAAGTACATCTCACAACTGCATTGTTCATAGGTCATTCGGGCTTAAGCCTTTACATTACAAAATACAAGTCCCGTGGACCAAAATATACCACGTGCTTCACCCTATCTGGATATCACAGAGTCTCAAGTGGCTGGAGAATCCTCATTTGAAAAATGTTGCCCACGAATGAGTCAGCTCAACTGCTGGTATGATGAAATGCTAATGCAAGAAATAAAGCTAAGGCGTGGCATGTGCAAAGTGTACATTTATATCTAAATGACATTCAAAGCATCGCAGTAATATATGAATGGTATGCGTGACACACCTATGCACAACTCTATGCCACACCCATGTCTCGTTTACGGGTACTCCCCGATGGCACGGAGTACCAATGCAATGGCCAATTTTGGGTTTTTCACCACAGGATCTACACCCTCATAATGCATAACACCACGTGCTCAACCCACGCTATGTTCTCAAGGAATTCATCGTATGCCAATGCAATCTCAATGAAACATGTTTTCCACAATATAGCATGCTCGAGACAATAATACAAAAATCATCAGTTGATTCAACATGTAAGCATAGCTCATATAATCAACTTAAACACATGTCATGATTCACGTTCATCATTTACTAAATTTTCATAAGATACAAGTAACATGTAAGCATGTGAACAACCAACTCTAAATCATCAAGTGAACACATTCCACATAAACACATAAGTCATTCCAGTCATTCACAGAACATTCTTAACTTAACTTCATTTCTAACATTAGCAAAACACCATACCTGACGGGTTGGTCTCAACCCTAGAAGATCGTGTACGACACGTAACTGAACTGATCAATGAAAATGCAGGAGATCAGATCGCCCTCTCCTGTCCTGTCAGTGTCCCTAAGAGCATAAATTACGACTCAGTCTATTGTCATTTGAATTTATGCTATTCATCAAATTTTATGTCTTTTATTTCATAGGTTTCTATTATACTAAATTAAACCTTGCCATTGAGTCTAGGACGTCGAAGAAAATAAGTTTAGGTTCTCGTAGAACTCAATTCGGACATCTGGGTTCAAAAGGGCAAAACAGTCATTTTGCACTTTTCACGGGTCCTTACATTTTGTGACCTCTTTTCAAAAATCAGACTCCACGATTGAGTTCAGAATGTTCGAGATAATAAAGTTTCACTATTTGTTTACTTAATTCGGGGTTCGTTTGACTGTACTTCAATTCGGGGGCATTTTTGGTAATTTTATATGTTACTACGGGTCTTTTATTTTTTGGGACTCCGTCTCATAAAACGGACCTCACCATTGGTCTCAGAATGGTCGAGATATTCAAAATACACTAATGACTTGTCCCATTTGGACTTCGGATTATTTTAGCATATTTCAATAATTAAATTAATTAAATTAACTAATTAATTAATTAATTTAATTAATATTTTGTTAATATTTATTCAGGAGGGTCAGATCATAATTTTCCTAAAGTTCAGGGGTCAAAGTGGAATTTCAAAAAGTTCTGGGTCAAAGTTTAATTTCCACAAAGTCTGGCAATCTTGTAATTTTGAAAACCCTTATCCCATATTCGGATAACCAAACAGGGATCATACCAGAACAGGCATAGGATATCCCTGTTCTTGTTTCAATTTAAATTTCTTAATTTCTTAAATTTGCAACCAAACAGTCCCAATCTCCTTTTAATTTAAAACCTTAGACCGACACGTGGCAGGGGTGGGTCGGCCTTGACCCGACCCGAACCCAAACCCGACCCGAGACCCGAACCGAACCCGAGTGCACAGTGCCTTCTTCCCCGTTTTTTTGGTGAACCTCCGGTAGGGTTCCGGCGCCTTCTCCGGCGCCGGCAACTATTTTTCGGTGAGTTTTTCACGTTTTTAAAATACAATTTTCTTCATTTTCTCCCAAGGATTTCATATATAGGTTCAGTTTTGGATTCAACCCATTAGATTTTCACGAAACAGAGGGTTAACCCCTTGGTCAAACCTCCGGCCGACTCCTTCCCTTTCATTTTCGTGACTCCTCGGTCACGGTTTAACCCCCATTTCAATCCCAAATGGTTTCTGCACCTCCTAGGGTTCATTCCCTATCATTTAAACTAAGTTTTACACATAAAATGACAAGACCCATTTCTTATAACCGAGACCTGCAACTCACATTTTCTATCTCATTTCTTAACCATTTTCTTTCATTCTTTTTGCAAAATAAACCCTACAACATGCTCTCTAAGATCATATACATTAAATCAATTATCATGCTTTAAAAAAAATTAAAACAGAACGGTCACTTACGGTTTTTCTGTTGGTTTCTCTATCTAGCCGTGCACCTCTTTCACCTTCTGGTTCCAAGCTCGATTCAGGCTTCCAAGATCCTGTCTCCTTTCAGAACTCTCTCTCTCTCCCTTGCTCTCAGTTTTTCTTTCCTTTCTTTCCTTCCCAACTGAGACCAACAATATAGCCTAACACTCCACCCTCACACGTCTCTCTCTCACCAGCCTCTTTTCTTGACTTTTCCCCCTCTATTCAGCCACCCTGCTCTCTTCCACCATGCAGCTTTGCATTTAATGCAAAGCTGCCCTATACACCCTACATATATATATATATATCATCATCATCACACACACACTAGACACACACACACACAGCCGACACCTCACACACACACTCAGTTGGTCACAAACACACACACACACACCCATTCGGTTGCACCCACACACATTCGGTTGCACCCACACACAGTGCACACATGCACTGTTCTATACACATATATATATATATATATATACATATACGTGCACATATATTACTCTACACATATATACATACATACCATACATACACCATGCATATATATAACACATGCATAAAAAATTTAACAATAATAATGATAATAAAAAAAAATTTCCATGTCATTACATCCTTCCCTCCTTATAGAAATTTCGTCCCGAAATTTAAAATAACATAAAACAAAAGAAAATACATCACTGATCAAACAACTCGGGATACCTAGCACGGACATCGGCCTCACGCTCCCAAGTAGCCTCTTCGACCCTATGATGGTTCCAACGAACCTTGACCAAAGGGATGGTCCTACCTCGCAAAACCTGGTCCCTCGAGTCCAATATCTCTACGGGTCTCTGGTCATAAGAAGTGTTGCTTTCTAGCTGAAGATCTACCCAATCTAACACATGGGAGGGGTCGGGATGGTACTTCCTCAACATAGATGCATGTAAGATGTCGTGGACTCCAGATAGCTGCGGTGGTAATGCCAGCTTATAAGCCACCTCACCAACTCTCCCAAGAATCTCAAAGGGGCCTATAAATCATGGTGACAGCTTCCCACCGCGCCCAAATCTCCTCAAACCTCGTCTGGGAGATACCTTGAGGAACACATGGTCCCCCACCTCAAATGACAAGGACCGCCGCTTCCTATCTGCATAACTCCTCTGGCGACTCTGGGCTGTCAACAATCGCTGCCTGATCACCAGTATCTTGTCCGTGGTCTCACGGACTATATTAGGCCCCAAGGCAGCTGTCTCTCCCACCTCAGTCCAACACACCGAGGAACGGCACGGCCTACCATACAACGCATCAAATGGTGCCATCTCAATACTGGACTGGTAGCTATTGTTGTAGGCAAACTCGACCAAGGCAAGGTGATCCTCCCAGCTACCCCTAAAGTCCATGACACAGGCCCTGAGCATATCCTCCAAGATCTGAATAGTGCGCTCTGACTGGCCATCCGTCTGTGGGTGGAAGGCAGTACTAAACTGCAGCTGGGTCCCCAAGGCTGTCTGGAAGCTCTGCCAGAACCGTGCAGTGAAACGTGGGTCTCTGTCAGAAACAATGGATCATGGAACCCCATGTAGTCGCACTATCTCTCGAATGTACAACCTACTGAGGGCGTCTGATGAGTCGGTCACTTTGATCGATAAGAAATGGGCGGACTTCGTCAGTTTGTCCACAATAACCCAAACTGCATCATGGCCCTTAGGCGACTTCGGAAAACCCATCACAAAATCCATGGTAACATGCTCCCACTTCCACTCGGCTACCGGCAATGGCTGTAGCAAACCTCCAGGCCTCTGGTGCTCAGCCTTCACCTGCTGGCACGTGAGACACCTAGCCACAAACTGTGCCACATCTGCCTTCATCCCAGTCCACCAATACTGACGGCGCAAATCATGATACATCTTGGTGCCCCCTAGGTGCACCGGTAGGCGTGAATGATGGGAATCCCTAAGAACATCAGTCCTAAGAGACTCGGGAACGAAGACTCTACCCCTGTATCTCAAGCCAAGGTCAGAATGGACTGCCCATCCCTCAAATCCCTCAGGATTGGCAATCCATGCTCTAATCTGCTCGGCCTCAGTATCCTGCAACTATGCCTCTATGACTCTGGTCAGAAGGGTAGGCTGTACACACAAGCCGAATAGAGTAGCGTGTCCCTCAAACTCGGTAAGCTCTAAGTCAAACTCCTCAATAGCTCCCATCATCTCCCACTCTCTAATGGCTAGGCTGGCCAAGGTGCTCTTCGACCTCCGACTGAGCGCATCAACTACGACGTTGGCCTTCTGTGGATGGTACTGAAGGTCAAAATCATAATCCTCTAGATACTCCATCCATCTCCTCTGTCGAAGGTTCAGATCCTTCTATGTAAAAATATACCTGAGGCTCTTGTGATCCGAGAACACCTCAAATCTCACCCCATATAAATAGTGTCGCCAACTCTTAAGTGCAAAGATGACGGCAGCTAACTCTAAATCGTGGGTGGGGTAGTTCTTCTCATGGCTCTTCAACTGGCGAGAACCATAAGTTACTACCCTGCCTTCCTGCATCAGTACACAACCCAATCCCTCTCAGGAAGCATCACAGTACACAGTATAACCTAGGCCCCCCTCAGGGATAATCAGGACTAGAGCTAAAGTCAGTCTCCTCTTCAGCTCCTGAAATGACTGCTCACAGTCGTCGGTCTACTGAAACCTGATGCCCTTGCACGTCAGACGGGTTATCGGCGCGGCAAGGCGAGAAAATCCCTCCACAAAAAGGCGGTAGTACCCTGCTAACCCCAAGAAACTCCGTATCTCAAACACATTCCTCGGCCTCTCCCAGCTCATAACAGAGTCAATCTTAGAAGGTCAACAGATACTCTACTCCCAGACACAACATGGCCCAAGAACTGTACCTCCTGAAGCCAGAACTCGCACTTCGAGAGCTTGGCAAATAGCCTGTGCTCTCTCAAAATCTGTAACACAGTCCGTAGGTGGAAGGCATGCTTATCCTCAGAAGGTGAGTAAATCAAAATATCATCCACAAACACCACTACGAATTGATCTATGTACTAGCCGAAAACACAGTGCATCAAGTCCATGAATGCCACTGGGGCATTCGTCACACCAAATGGCATCACCATGAACTCATAGTGACCATAGCGAGTGCGGAAGGCTATCTTCGCTATGTCCTCCTCTCGCACCCTCAACTGGTGATACCCCGATTGAAAATCAATCTTCGAGAAGCATCTCGAACCTCTCAACTGATCAAACAAGTCATCGATCCTGGGTAACGGGTACTTGTTCTTAATAGTCACCCGGTTCAGCCTCCGGTAGTCCACACATAACCGCAATGTCCCGTCCTTCTTCTTCGCAAAGAGTGCTGAGGCACCCCAAGGAGAAGTGCTAGGACGGATAAATCCCTTACCTTGTAGGTCAGTTAGCTGCTCCTTCAGCTCTCTCAACTCTGCTGGAGCCATGCGGTAAGGTGGGATAGAAATGGGTACAGTACCGGGGATAAGCTCAATGGTAAACTCTACCTCCCGCCTCGGTGGCAAACTAGTCAAGTTGTCGGGAAAAACGTCGGGAAACTCGTCTACTACCTGTGGTAACACAACCCCTGTAGCCTCACTATCCCCTGCAATCAAACTAGCCAACATATAGCTATGGGCTCCCCAACTCCTAGAGTCGTACAAGGGTGGTACCAGGAAATCTCCACGGTCTCCCGTGAAATAAAAACAATCCCCCTCCGGGGTGCACACCGTAACTCTCCCCTTGTAACAGTCGATACTAGCCCGGAAAGTAAACAGCCAATCCATAACCAGAATAACATCGAAACCAGTCATATCAAGCACAATAAAGTTAAAACAGAGAGTACGATCAGCTATCTCAAGTGAACAACCCCTACAGATCCTGGTTAATGTCACACTACCTCCAACAGAGGTATCAGCGGTGGATCCAACCGATCTATAGTCAACCCCAATGACATGGCAAACACAGTGGATATGAATGAATGCGATACAACTGAGTCTATCAACACGCTAGCCCATGAACTGAACATAAGAAAAGTACCTCGGACTACAGATGGCCCAGCAGTAGAAGCCTCTGGGGTGGCAACTGCATACACTCGGCCCTGTACGGTCTGACCCTGTCTGCCTCCCCCTCTCTGCCCCTGCTGTCCTCCTCCTCTCGGGGCTGGAGCTTTAACACTCAATGCTGAAGATGCTGGCTGATAGTAAGGTGCTGGGGGTCTATAGCCTGACTGTGACTGGGGTAAAGGTACCTGGGTGTGCTGGTAATAGTGGGGCCTCGGTGCGCTCTGTGAAGTCTGCCCCTGAGGACAGTGGGCCTTGATATGGCCCAGCTGATGACAAGTATAGCACACCGGTGGGGCCCTCCCGGCCTGACTCTAGATCTGGGGTGGAAGTGGCATCTGGCTCGGTCCAGTCCTTGACCCCTGACTAGGATCTCTCTGTGGGCAATCGGCCATCTTGTGGCCAGGCTGTCCACACTGGTAACATGTAATGGTCATCTGTGGTGCCCCTCCTCAAGGAGTGATAGACATAGTAGGCTGGGGAGCTAAAAACTGAATAGGCCTCTAAGATGTCGATAGAAAAGAGGTACTGCCCCAGAACCTCTTCTGTGGCCTCCTATTAGAGTGAGCTGGGGTGGTCATGGTAGGCTGAGCGGGTGTAAGTGTCAGTGCTGTGGCTGGCCTGGTCTGAGCCCGGGACTCCCTGATCCCTCTGAGAGCGGCCAACTCTCTCTCTACCCTCGTGGCCCTAATCACCGCCTCCCCATAGGTATCAATGATGTGACCCACCAGCTTCTCCCTAATAGAGGTCTTCAGCCCCTCGATAAAATGGTAAACTCTCAGCTCCTCCAGTCTAGTGATGTGTGGGGCAAACCTGCCTAATGCGGTAAACTGGGACTCATACTGTGTCACAGTCATGTCCCTCTAGAGCAATGTCTCAAACTCTCTCCTGAATCCAACCCTAGCAGTGGCTGGAAAGTAGTGGTCATTGAACATGGCCACAAATGCATCCCACCCCTCTCCAAATCTGTTAATCCTCCCCGCAAATACCTTCCACCACTGGCTCGCTAGTCCGGTGAACTGGAAGGTGGCACATCGGATCCTCAAGTGTGGCTCGACAATCCCCTACGAGTCCAGGATCCTAACGATCTGGTCCAGCCACTCCTCGGCCACTAAAGGATCAAGCTGCCCTGCAAATGATGGGGGCCTCATCCGCTGAAACGCCTTCATGACGAAGGTGTCTCTAGTCTCCCTACCTGCCGCTCTGGCCTCAGCATCAGCAGCCCTGGCCTCAGCATCAGTGGTCCTGGCCTCCTGCATGGCACGGAAACACTCCTGTATAATGGCTGCCAAATCTCTGGCGCCAATAGTCTGCCCCACCTCCTCCACAGGGCTGGAGCAATATCCTCCTCAGCTGCACTGTGCTCAGGTGTGTCAGCTGGGGCAACAACCTCCTCAACTACATCAGGAATAGGGGCAGCAGCTCTAGATCTGCCACGACGAGGCTGGGCAGCACCTCTAGGCGTACCCCTACCCCTACCCCTTCCCCGTCGAGGTGGTCCGGCTCTCGTAGGAGCTCGTCTAGGAGGCATATCTACAAATCCAGGAGAAAAATTCAATATCACTTTTTCACATTCAGATATAGGCATTTTAAATGTGATCTCAATCATGTTCTTGTCAATAACCTATACTTTAACGGGTGGTACATGTGGCAAGTCATGATATATACACTTAACAAGTTTCTCACACATCATACATGTCATGCCTCCAAACATAGCATCAATCAGCATGTAATTTCAACAAATCATGCTTCAAGTATATAAAATCACATAGCACATAAGATCCTATCACATGCCGCTAAAGGTTCACACTAAGTCTCATTCTTTTCTCTAGGGTCTCATGGTGTTAAACAATACCCCACAGTCTCTAGGTATTCGAACCTATGCTCTGATACCACGTTGTCACGCCCCGAATTTCTACAAACCCGAGGCGCAACTGACGAGACAGAAAATAAAATAAATAAAAGGACAAATGTAAATAAATCCACTAAACAGGCATCCATTCCCATCAATATATATAATAACATAAGTACATCTCACAATTGCATTGTTCATAGGTCATTCGGGCTTAAGCCCTTACATTACAAAATACAAGTCCCATGGACCAAAATATACCACGTGCTTCACCCTACCAGGATATCACAGAGTCTCAAATGGCTGGAGGATCCTCATCTGAAAAAAGTTACCCACGAATGGGTCAGCTCAACTGCTGGTATAATGAAATGCTAATGCAAGAAATAAAGCTAAGGCGTGGCATGTGCAAAGTGTACATTTATATCTAAATGACATTCAAAGCATCGCAGTAATATATGAATGGTATGCGTGACACACCCATGCACAACTCTATGCCACACCCATGTCTCGTTTACGGGTACTCCCCGATGGCACGGAGTACCAATGCAATGGCCAATTTTGGGTTTTTCACCACAGGATCTACACCCTCAGAATGCATAGCACCACGTGCTCAACCCACGCTATGTTCTCAAGGAATTCATCGTATGCCAATATGCCAATGCAATCTCAATGAAACATGTTTTCCACAATATAGCATGCTCGAGACAATAATACATAAATCATCAGCTGATTCCACATGTAAGCATAGCTCATATAATCAACTTAAACACATGTCATGATTCACGTTCATAATTTACTAAATTTTCATAAGATACAAGTAACATGTAAGCATGTGAACAACCAACTCTAAATCATCAAGTGAACACATTCCACATAAACACATAAGTCATTCCAGTCATTCACAGAACATTCCTAACTTAACTTCATTTCTAACATTAGCAAAACACCATACCTGACGGGTTGGTCTCAACCCTAGAAGATCGTGTACGACACATAACTGAACTGGTCAATGAAAATGCAAGAGATCAGATCGCCCTCTCCTATCTTGTCAGTGTCCCTAAGAGCATAAATTACAACTTAGTCTATTGTCATTTGAATTTATGCTATTCATCAAATTTTATGTCTTTTATTTCATAGGTTTATATTCTACTAAATTAAACCTTGCCATTGAGTTTAGGACGTCGAAGAAAATAATTTTAGGTTCTCGTAGAACTCAATTCGGACATCTGGGTTCAAAAGGGCAAAATAGTCATTTTGTACTTTTCACGGGTCCTTACATTTCGTGACCTCTTTTCACAAATCGGACTCCACGGTTGAGTCCGGAATGTTCGAGATAATAAAGTTTCACTATTTGTTTACTTAATTCGGGGTTCGTTTGACTGTACTTCAATTCGGGGGCATTTTTGGTAATTTTATATGTTACTACGGGTCTTTTATTTTTTGGGACCCCGTCTCATAAAACGGACCTCACCATTGGTCTCAGAATGGTCGAGATAGTCAAAATACACTAATGACTTGTCCCATTTGGACTCCGGATTATTTTAGCATATTTAAATAATTTAATTAATTTAATTAACTAATTAATTAATTAATTTAATTAATATTTATTCAGGAGGGTCAGATCATAATTTTCCTAAAGTTCAGGGGTCAAAGTGGAATTTCAAAAAGTTCTAGGTCAAAGTTTAATTTCCACAAAGTCCAGGGGCACTGTTCTATACACATATATATATATATATACATATACATGCACATATATTACTCTACACATATACACATAGATACCATACATACACCATGCATATTTATAACACATGCATAAAAAATTTAACAATAATAATGATAATAATAAAAACAATTAATAATAAATAGAAAAAAAATTTCAATGTCATTACAATCACGATCCCCTAATCCGCACAAGGTGGGTTTTGGGGCGTGACAGAAGAACCCATACCAGTGTTTATAGGGGTTTATGAGTCTGGAAATGAGCTTTCTTTAAGATAATTGGGTACCGAAAATAAGACATAAGAATAGTAAGATTACCAAACTACCCCTAGAGCTTAATTAAGCAACCATATGAACTAAGAAAGTAAAAGAGAGACATGTTTTATGATTAAAAAACCCTTTGGACTCATAGATGAAGTCTGATAAGATGAATGATGTATCGAACAATACAAGACATATAAAGGGCAAATGACCAAAATGCTCCTAGAGGTTAAAGTAAGTCACATGATGAACTAAGAAGTATTAAGAACCCTAATTAAAGACTATAAGGGAATCCTAAATAGTAAGACTAAGTCTATAAGAAACTAAGTACATTAAGAAAACAAAGATTAAGCCGAATATCTATACTAATATAGTATCGATGTATTCTGATCTGTGCTTTAGGATTACTAACAAAGAAATAGAGATAAGAGGAATGTCAAGGCAAGCCGAGCAAACAAGTAACTATGGACTATGAACCACAATTGAATTTCCTTGAACCTTAAAATGAAGATTTTACATTAAATATAGTTCTTATAGTTTTACGATACTACATGCAATGCCTTTATAGTTTTGTGATGTTACATCAAATATTTTAACTGCATGATAGTTTTCAGAATATAGTGATTGATATTTGAATTATATGCTTTTAAGTAACATCTTTTTAAATGCTTATTAGCATAACTTCAAATGATTTTTATGACATGGATAGCTTAATGAAAAATTTCGCAAGCATAATTTAGCATGAAACTATATGCCTTACAATATTTTTAGTTCATGACGAATAGTCATGCTCAATTGGGGGGTTAAGCTATATTCATGAAAAAGTTATGCTCGATTGGGGGGTTAAGAAAGGTTGTGTAGGCCTAGAGCTCTATATTACACTTAGTCACCGAAGTGACTATACAAGACAAGATTGAATAACAACCCAGGTGGTTATACAAGATGAGATCAAAGAAAGAAAACTTGGCATATACATTGTTTCGTCACCTAGTTTTCAACTATAACTTTATGCTTACTATGTTTTACCTTGCAAAACTATCTGGCAAAAGAATATGCATTTTTGTAAATGCCTTGCAATCAGTTATACGAATATGTTTTAAAGATACCAATACCTTTTAAATATAGCTTTTACAGCTCTTTTAACTGTTATCCATGATAGCTAAGAATGTTTATGAAAGTCATGAATGTTTACGAAAGTCATAAATGTTGCTAAATATTTACAAAAATCTATGAAAGCCAAGAATGTTTATGCAAGCCATGAATGTTTATGAAAGTTATAAATGTTTCTAAATATTTATGAAAATAAATGAAAGCCAAGAATATTTATGAAAGCCATAAATGTTTACGAAAGTCATAAATGTTTCTAAATATTTATAAAAGTATATGAAAGCTTATAAAAACTTATGAAAGGTTTTAAAAAGGGGTTTTTCCAAAAACCCAGAACAAGGAACTTGCGTTACTCACGCGCTTTTCATAAAGCTCATAGGTTTCATCCTGTGTTTTTTCAGGAAAGACTAAGAAGCTACAGGTCCAGATGCTAGTAAGCTATGATGAGCAGAGACTCTAGCTGGAAGAGGATTAGTATCCTAGCTATGGAAGTACCAACCTGAGGTGACAAATACCAAATTATTGTGATAGCTTAGAGTAAGGATGGAATGTGAATGATGTAATTGTTCAAACACTTTTATGTAATGTAATATTGGGCTCATATTATTGCAACTTTGATGTAACATTTCTTATGCTTTACGAAGTGTGACTGTATTCAAACAAAATGTTTTTACAGCCTCAGATTTTCGCTACAAGTTTTTATACGACTAAATGCAATATATTTGGTTATATAAAAAGGCCTTTGTTTAAACATGTCATCGATATGCTAAAAGGAGTTTGCGTATTGGTAAGGTGTGTAACTAGCCGGTCATTATCCCATTTCTATTTAGTGTGGTATTTGGGATGTAACATGCCCAATTTTGGACGTAGACTATGAAAGTGAATAATTGTGATTATGGGAGAAAGAAAAATGAAAGGAAGGATTGTGGCAATTATTAGTATGCTATTAGGACCTTTGTTATCGCTGAGGAACGTCCACCTCATCATGTGACTAGGGGAACTGGGAAACATGCAGTGCTACCCTATCCAACCACACATAGGAAAGTATTTTAGGATAGTCGGAAGACATGAATCAAGCATGTGACATGAAAGGCTCGAGATAGTACATTAGCAACTTTGAAGTGAAGAGTGAAACAAGGAAAACACTATTAAATTATATGAGTGATCAAGTTTTGAGGATAAAACTCATTTAAGGGGGTGAGAATATAACACCCCTGGCCTAAATTGTAATATCCCGACCCAGGATACGATGCGTATATCGAGGTAAGTTGATAAAATAGTGTAACCTGAGCTGTTTGAGCTCTGTATCATGGCAAATTATGAAACTATATAATTTTGAAATATCAATAGATTATTAGAATAGCCAGTGTCAAGCAATAACCAGACATCACAGAATCCAACATCGTAATACGTGCATGCACGCATTTTTGTGCACGAGCATATTTCACGAACATGAAGTATACCCAAAATGAGTGTATGCATACGTTGTTATAAATATACCTATATGCACGTATACAGTTATATATAGTCGGATAATAAAGTGTAATATATATATATATATACGTATATATGTATAAGATTGTGTATACATGTATATGTAAATGGAAATATGAAGGAAAAGACAAAGGGGAAAAGAGGGCTGCACATGCGTAGTGAGCAGTGTGTGCATCACTGTGTGTGTGTGTTGTGTGGCTGAGAGGAGAGCAACAAGGCTGCTCACAGCCATGGTGCAAGTGAAGGCTGCCATATATGGTATACATGTATGGTGTGAGATTAAATCAAGGGTGGAGGATCAAAGGGCGGTGCCAAACAGTCAAGAATGACTGCAGAGAAAGAGAGAGAGAGAGAGAGAGAGAGAGAGAGAGAGAGAGAGAGAGAGAGAGAAATGAGTTGGTCGTGGGTGCTATACATATATATGTGTGATGCGAGATAGAAAAGGAAGACCAAGAAGAGAACTGAGAGTAGTGGGAGAGGTTCAGAAGTGGAAACAGAGAGGGAGAAGAAGGACTTGTACCAAAAAGAAACAGAAATTGAGGTAAGTTCGTAGGGTTCTGTTTTTAAACATAGGAACCATGATGTCTATTCTTAATAGTAGGATCTTAAAGAGCATGAGAAGGGGTTTAAATTGCAATTTGAATCAACAAAAATGGTCATGGATTGAGTTAGAAATCACTAGTTGCAGGTTTATGTGATAAATTGAGTTAGCATATTTTTGTGCTAAAAACTTGAATTAAATCACAAAGGATTGATCGTGTGAAGTGCAGAAAATAAATAGGAAAAGAACCGAGGCAAAACTGTGAAGAAAACATAGGAAAAATAGGGTCGCCGGAAAATCGGTTTTCGCTTGAAATCCTATATTCGAAGGGTTTTATTAACTGAAAAAGGGTACCGAGGTCATAAATGAAATCTTCATGAGATTTAGAGGAGGATCGCATTCGATTTGGGAGAGAAAATGATCGGGAAAAACTAACCATCACCGGAGAAGACGACTGTGCACACCGGAACCCTAACGGCGCACGACCAAAGAAAAAGAAGATTGTTTGGCCTCGGGTCGGGTGGATCACGGGTCAGATCCTGGTCGGGACCTGACCGAAAATAAAGGGGTAGTAATACTATGTCGTTTTGTGTTAAAATTAAATGAAATTTGGTTGTTTGGTTGTAGGGATAGAAAATGTGAAATTGGGTTTGGGGTTATCCAAACCATGGATAGGATAAGGGAGGGGTTATTCAGTTTCGGTTCTCTGAATTTAACTGAACCGGTTGGTTCAGTGAAGGGTCAGGCCGGTTTAGGGTTTTGCCTAGTGAACCCACTGGTTCAAACCAGAACTGTTGGAAATTATGAACCGACCCTAGAAGTTTTAGAAAATTTCACTATGGCCCAAACAGAAAAATTAATAAAATGTAAATTTTTACAAAAATACCCCTAATTCAAATATGGGTCAAACGAAGTCCAAACGAGGCAAATGAATAGTCAATTCTTATTATCTCGGACATTCTGAGCCCGATGGTAAGGTCTGTTTCATGAGACAGGGTCACAAAAGATAAAATACAGTAAAAATGCAAAATGACTATTTTGCCCTTTTTAATACAAAAGTCCAAACGAAATTTCATGAAAGCCTAAACCAACTTTCTTCAATGTTCCGGACTCAGTGGTAAGGTCTAAATTAGTATTAGAGATACTTATTATAGCAAGGCATAAAATTTGATGAATAGCATTTATTCTGAAACGTAATTACTGATATATAGGGGACGCGACAAAAAAGGGCAACTCACGGGATACCGATTTAAGAACGCATATTTAGAAGTAAGTAAATTCCCTTTCTCTTCCATGTGGTGTTTCCAAGCCAAGTTATTCTATTTTACTGCCAAATTTGTTTTCATGAACACGCCAAATATTCTTGTTTTCCACAATGTGATATTGATCTATCTTGTGGACATTGATTGACTGTTATATCATTGTTATCGTGTTGAACTGTGCCCTGAAAGACCTATTGTTATATCTTTCACTGTATATTTGATATTCCATTTTATATTCTATAGAATTACATATGATCATGATATGTTTATATATACCAGAATTGTGCTCAGACACAATATCCATCCGATGCTTTTTGATACACTAGAAACCTACGGGTCAAGTCCGTGAATGGATATGTAGCAACACATTGGAATTCACTAGGGGTATGTCGGGCCCCAAAAGACAGAGGGTGTGCTAAACCCTGACACAGAATAAAGGCATCTCTAATATGATTAATATAACTATGATTGTTGATCGACATTACTCTTCATGACTTATCTTATACTAAGTGAACATCTCTTATTGATTTGATTATGATCGGTTCATTGTGGCAGTATTTTCCTTATGGTTACATTGTTATTGAAAGATCCATGTTAACATCATATCTATTACTCCTGATTTTATATTGTACTCGCTTGTATATTGGCCATCACGACAATTGTTCTCATTGGCTATCACAGCATCTCTTTTGTTATGATTGGCTATCATAATCTTATTCATGGATTCATATCTCACTGATACCAGTGTCGGAGATCTGTTTTTACTTGTTGGGCTTTCATAGCTCATTCCACCCTACTTACCCTTTTCATGTGATGACGCTACAAGACCCCAGTAGGAGTCTGAAAACATAGGAGGACGTTTTGAGGAATTATACCAGTCTATGTTTAGTTCTCCTATATATTCACTACCCCGGGTGCTGGTTACGTCTGGTTCTTACTTTGTTTATTGTAGAACCATATCATGTAATGAATAGACTTCTGCTGACATTATATACTGATAAGACTTCCACTGTTTATTGTTTTAAATTTTAGTACATTTCATATTAGTGCTATGATACAGGAATGGAAAAAGTAGGGACGGCCTTAGTGTCGGCCCCGCGACACGAGATCCGCATAGGGTGGGTTTCGGGTCGTGACATAAATACTTAGTAATTAGCGTCAATCAAAAGATACTAATATTAGTTAGTGTATAATTACATCATGTTAAGTACTAGGAAACAATACTTCCTAAAATGTCAATAAATGACACATGTTATGATATGATGAAAAAATCAAGAAGACTAGTACTAGTGACAAAAATAATGTTAGCTAGCAAACAGAAATTAATAAATAAATAACAAAGGAAACTTAATGTATGATAAATAAAAGAAAAAAATGAAAAATGAGGCGAGAAAAAGGTTGGCTAAGACTTGAACCTTACACCTTTTGCAAGCAAATAATTAACTTTCAAAAGGAAAATCCACTAGGCTACAAGGAGTTTTGTGCTATGATGGCCACAAGAAATATACCTAAAGTAAAATAAATAGGAAAATGCCATAAAGAAATGAGGCATCCTCACCTTAGTAGACCAAACACCAATCAATGAAAATTTATGGACCAGCAAGGGAATAAGGATAAAACAAGTGTCGAGGCATGTTAAGTAAGCAAATAAGGAGATGACTGTGGACATTGGACCACACGTGAGTAATCTTGGACTTTGAAGTAGAGAATTTAACTCTATGATTACTTAAATGTTTTAATAAATTCATGTATTTTCATAACTGCTGTTTTGAACATTCTACCTATTCTATTTTCAAATTGTTATCTTAAACTGAAAATGTGCTTATTTTAAATGCCAGTTGGTTATGTAATTCTTACTTCAAGAGTGCCGATCTTTGATTGTAAATTTGTGTTAAATGTCTTCTTTCATTCTAATTAAGTTTAACTTCTCTTGGAAAACATCTATTTAAAAAAGTAATATTTTAAATGCTTTTGTTCGCGAATCGGTATAGCAAAATATTGTGCATAAGCACCACGAGATTGTGAGATCTTTTGGGACTCACCACGAGTATTGCCCACAAGAAGGCATGGAGATCTCCCACGAGTAATTGGTTTATAAATAAAAATATAGGCCTAAGTGTAAAACTTAAGAGTCCAGATCGATACGGGTTCTCGTAAAAAGTGAAAACAACATAATGAATAAATGGTAAAAGGTTTTCGAACTCCCATTTACGTGAAAAGGATTTTAATAGTCATAAATTTCATGATAAAGGGTTACCCTAATGTTTACAAAAAAAGAAGGGTTTTATCATCTTGTTTAAGAAGTAAAGGATTCAAATTCCTCATCTCTTAGATGAACAAACATTTAAAGCTCTCCTACCACCAAAAGGAAATCCTATATGTGTTTACAAGCTTTCTGCTACGTGAATTATTTCTGCAAAAATTTCCTGTACAAGACTATGTGTTAAATACTACTTGATTAAATGTTTTATTTCGAGTGTCTTGTACCATGTGCTATAAAATGTGATCAGTCGATAGCATATTTTTATCATAAAATACTTTCTGCTTAAAAAATGCTATCGGTTGAAAAACCCATGACAAGGTACCGGAATTATTCATGAGCTTTTTCATAAAGCTAACATGGATTTATCCATGATATGTATAGTGATATAAAGGTAGGGTATGGGACCTACAACTAAAGTGAACCATGAAGTACAAATACGAAGGTGGGGTATAGGACCCATAGCTATAGTAAATTGTAAGGAATTGAAGTGTGCATGAGGTATGGGACTCACAGTTAGGGTAAGTATGAAGTTTAGAAGGGTATGTGTAACACTCCGACCTAATCACTAGGTAATTATGGTCGCTAATTAAATATTAGAGACTTTAATAAGTAAAATAATAGTTAGGGAATAATTAAGCCCTAGCTAACATAAGAAGATAAAGACTACTAAGAGAACTGAAATTATGATTTTACCTACTAGTGATGCCGACACATGTAATTTGAATAATGCTAGTAAATTAGTAAATATAAATTTAATACGTAAAAACTTAATCGAAGGCAAATAAAAGTAAAAAAAGAAAAATAGGCCAAAAACGTTGCCCAATGAATTGAACCCAACAACTTGAACTATAGAGGGACTTACCTAAAGAGTAAACCCAATAGGCTATCAGCACTTATGTGCTACGATGGCCAAAAGATAAGTACATAAAGAAAATTTGGGTAGGAAAAATTCTGAGAAGCTGATGTGTCATCACCCTATTGCACCCTCACTCTAGCCAATGAGAATTCATGCACCAAATCCCTCATGATGTGTATACAGATCTTGAGTGCATAAGGATATAATTCAGACATTGCATATTAAGAAGCTTAGTATGTCAAACCAAGACCATATTGTGACTAGAGAAAGAGAGGGAGGGAGAAGGAAGAAAAAGAAGAAGAGAGGGTGAAGGCTTTGGATGCACCTTGAAACAAACCCGAATTTCTTTCTCTATAAATATTTTCTGTCAACTTGCTGTTAGGATGTGTAGATGGTCCTTATTGATGATATACCATGGTAGGAGTAAAAATGTGACCTAATAGAGCCCAAACAGTAGAGAAACAACCACCCAAACCAGAAAGCCACCATTAATGGAAAGCTTCGATTCGGGTTTGAACCAACTAAAACTAATCTAGGTTTGGTTGGTTGGGGCTTAAACTAGATGCTCTTAGGAGTACGAATCCACAGAGATTATTAGAAATAAACCAAAGAGGAAAGAGAAAGATCAAGTTATAAGTCACAGCCTAAGAATCCGACTTCACGAATCAAGCACCAAGCTTGGTTTAGAATGAGGTTTTGAAGCCACTAGAATAAGGATCATAATAAGCCAAGGACCATGAATTTTCATGGATAAACGACCATGTACGAACTCATTATTCAGAACGGCCATGGAACTTCAACAGAGCTTTTAAGCTTACTTTGATCCCTTAAACCAATGCCAAAACCCTATTTGATGTTCCATAAACCCTTAGACACCAAGAACAGATTGAAAGATTCCTTGAAATTGCACGAAATAGGGCCTTTAAATTTTCTAGAAATTAGGGTTATAATGATCCTCACGACAGGGATTATGAACAGTAACGGGTCATACAGGTTGGGTCGGTCACGGATTTGGGTCAGACCCTGCCTAGGCATAGTGACGTACCATCCAAAGCTACTTCGTTTTGAGCCTTTTGATTTAAATGTTTTAAATAGATTATATCTATTTGGCAGCAAGGATAAGAGCCTGATTTAATAACCCGTTCAGGCTTGGGATATCCTATCTATGTTTCCCTTCCTTATTCGTTGTTTGGCATATTGAACATCAGAAAAATAAAGGGACCCGCATCTCCCCAATTTTGAACCAAGGACCTCCCACACGCGAAGACTTAACACCTACGTGCGTGCCACTGTGCCACCTTGGCACTTGTGTTAATTTATTAATAGAATATATATATATATATATATATATCATATTAGATAAATAATTTAATTAATTTAATTACACTAAATGCTTCCCGTACTCGAATGAAATAAAAGAAGAGTGTATTATGACTTTCATTAACATTCTGGACCCAATGGTGAGGTTCTTTTTACGAGATAAAATCTCAAGAATTAGGACACGTAAAATTTAATAATTACCATTTTACCCTTAGTTACACCCGACCAATTGAAAGTCCGAAAGGGTCTATTTCAACTTTCTTGAATGTTTCAGACCCAACGGTGTGATCCATATTGCCGAAATAGTTGTTGAATAATAATAAATAGGAAAATGTAAGTGACTAAACTACCAATAAGAGTCAGACTTAACTACGAATGGACCTGATTAAAAGAAACAAGATTATTCTAAGAGATTAGCCACCACCAGGTTTAAGAATAAATTAAGAACACCAACTAGGAAGAGACTCAAGTTAAATATAAAATTACACCCTTAGTTACACCCGAAGCCAATTGAAAGTCTGAAAGGGTCTATTTTAACTTTCTTCAATGTTTCAGACCCAACGGTGTGATCCATATTGCCGAAATAGTTATTGAATAATAATAAACATGAAAATGTAAGTGACTAAACTACCAATAAGAGTCAGACTTAACTACGAATGGACCTGATAAAAGAAACAAGATTATTCTAAGAGATTAGCCACCACCAGGTTTAAGAATAAATTAAGAACACGAACTAGGAAGAGACTCAAGTTAAATATGAAATTAATAGGCTTTTTGTGAATTATATTTTTTGGAGCTACAAGGGAAAAGGAAAGGCCCACCAGTAGCACCAAACTGGGAACCCAAGGTGAGTAATCCTGGACTTTGAAGTGGAGGTTTTAACTCCAAGATCTCTTAAATGTTTTAATTCAAAATTCCATATTTATGTAATTCGTGTTTCAAACATGCTACTTGTTTTATTTTCAAAATGCTATCATGAACTGCAAATGTGCTTGATTTAAATGCCAGCTGTTTATAAAATTCTTACTTCAACATGTTTATTTTTAACTTCAAAGTTGTGTTAAATATCTTCTTCAAAAATGAATATTTTCATTCCAGCCATGTTTAAGTACTCTTGAAAGCTTTGTTTAAATACTCTTAAAATTTACGTTTAAGTACTCTGAAAAACATCTATGTTGAAAAATAACATTTCATACACTTCCTGTTTGCGAATTGGTAATTCAAGATAAGTAGTGCATAAGCACTCATGATTAGTGGATCCTTCGAGACTCACTCGTGTAATGCACGCAAGAAGGAAAAAGATCTCTCGTGTTTAGGTCATGTATAATATATATATTGATCTCGTGCTAAACTTAGGTGTCCAAAAAGATACGAGGCCTCGTGAAAAGTTAAAAGATGTTACATTCGAAAATGGTAGAAGGTTTATCTCCTATTACTCTAAACATGATTTATATCTTCATACTTCATTTTTAAAGGATTTATGTTTTCAATTATAGTTAAAACTGAATCCTCGGGCCTTGTTTTAAGAAATTAAATGCTTTACTCGAATGCCTTGAATGCTTCGTGTTTTATGCTTCAATGATTTTGTATTCTATGTTTTGAATTGTACGAACAATTAGTAGTGGTCACTCTTATAAACTCTCTTATACTGAGACCATTATAAGTTGAAAACCTATGAAGATACCGAAATTACTCATGAGATTTTCATAAAGGTCACATGGATTGTTACCCACGTCCTTTTCAACCAATGATGATGAATGAGAGCCTTACCCGTACTAATAAAGGGCGTCGGGAACTCCACTATTTTGGGTAGCATTTTTTTTTGTAATTTAATTAGTTGGAGACAGATCTTCAGCAAGAAAGATTTCAAAAATGACAAGACGAGTGGATCGTCCACCTGTTTTGTAGTAATTTAGTGGGACAAATTATGTAATTAAAATTCTACAAGAACAATGGTTATGTTATGTACTTAAGTTGTCTTAAGTTTAAGTTTAAAAAAAAAAATATTTAACAAGTTTAGAAGAAGCTCTGGTCGAACGGTTGTGCATTTGTCTTCACACTTTTGCAACCTTTTCATTTATTTATGTTATGTTTGCACTATCGCCCGACTCTGTTCCGTCACCTACCGGTCCCCGGGCCGGGGTGATCGCGTTCCCCTAATCCGTACAAGGTGGGTTTCAGAGATCTGACAGTACGTGTGGTATGGGACTTACAGTTAAAGTATGTAACACCCCAAACTTAGTCCCCGGTTAATTAATGTAATGAAGTTCCTTTTGTGAATCTAATACAATATTTTAGCTCTTTAAATCCCATTTTTAACACTAATGGAACTCAAATTAGCTAACTACGGAAATCTTAAGAAAATAATAATCGACATTAGACCTTGGACATTGAAGCTAACCTAAATAGGAAATAACCGGAAGAAACCGTGTCGAAAAAAGAGCAACAGAAAAGAAATTAGAAAGAAAATAGTTGAAACAGAATTCTGCGCTAGCCAAATGAGGCCTAAGCCTAAATGAGGGGAAAATGCCCAAAAGTGAGGCCAAGGGGATTTGAACCTTTGACCAAGTGGGGCAAGATTTTAGTTACCCAAAAAATTACCAAGTGGGTTGCCAACAACTTCATGCCTAATAATACAACAGAATTGTAGATAACACTGAATTATCCAAGTCCACCTCCCAAATTGGCCAATGGCTATACATGCAAACCCTTCATCATTGGCTCACATCATCCCACCTCAACCCTTCCATCAATCATATGATCCCACTTAATTTTTGATATGCATGCATTTATATATATATATAGATGTATATGTATAGGTATGCAACAATATATATATATATATATATATATATATATATATAAATTACACACCTTGGGACCCTCCAAAAATCAGTGTGCTGCATTCAGACGTGAGTGAATGAGCTTCTGTGTGTTGCGCGAGTGTTAGAGAGAGGGAAAAGGGGGCATTGTGTGAGAGGAAGGTGTTCATATACATGTGTGTGTATGCATGTGAGTGTCACCCAAGTGCACGTGAAGGAGACTGGGCAACCTTGAGGAGCATTGAGAGGATCTGAGCCAAGCCATAAGAAGAGAGGAGTTCACTGTTCAGAGGTATAAACCTCAACTGTTGATTTTTCTTGTTTAAATTTTTAGTACTGTTTTTGATGTTGTTGAGCCTTATTATTGCATGCATAGTGTCTAGGAGGTGAAATCCTGATTGAAGCATGAAAATAAGACCTCGAAACAGCCCCCAAAACCACAAACCATGCCCAGGTCGCCATTGATGCACCTTATGATAGCAGGTCTGAGATGACCTGCAAGAAACCAAATTTTAACACTCAGAACCTCAAACAGACCTCATAAGTATTCAAGAATACCCAGACCACGACCTAGAAACACTAGGGAAAGCCTAGAATTTGAAGTTGTAGGTCTCGAGTTTGAAACCCAGACTCTGAAATAGGCCCCTAAACCTTGATTTTTGAATGAGGATAAACGCCCCATGTCACTACGGTCATGACAAACTAAACCATGTGAGTTTTGGTGATGAATTGAGGATTTACAAGCTAGTTGCAGGTTTGACTATCAAACCTTAGACCGAACGATTGAGCTCAAAATGAGGCACAAAACGAATGCCAAATCCTATAATGATGTCCTAGAAACACTTTAAAATTGGAAGCAGAGTGTAAAACGTCCCAAAAACTCATGAAATTGAAAAGAGGTGAAATCGGGAATTAGGGCAATAGTATACCTGTTTGATGAAGAAAATGACGAGTCGACCGAGTCGACTCGCCTAACTCGCTCAAACCTACCGCGTCAACTCGAACAGGCAGCCGCAAGAAAACTGGCTGAAGAAGCACTAAAAGATAAAGAAGAGAAGGAAAACACTGAAACACTAAGTGAAATGCTTCAAAGGTAATATTTATCAATAAATCACTATGAGTTAGTCCAATTCTAAATGAATGAAATCCGTCATAGAATTAGGCTTACTCGGTCCAAGAATAGATTAAGACCACGAGTTGATGGAATCTTCATAAATTGTTTTAGGCTTACTAAAAGAAAGAGGAAGGCACAATCAGTAACACCAACCTCAAAGCTTAAAGGTGAGTAACTTAGAACTTTTGACTTGGTGTATAAGTTACACTGTCTAGATACTGTATTTTGATACACTGTACTGTTTTATATGCTATACTGTTTAAATGCACATACTTAAATGCATACCCTTTCGTACTACATTACACATGATATAATTTTGGTCTTCTTTGATGTATTTGTCTATACTACTGATTGATATACTAGCATCTTGTACTGTTCTGATCTGTTGTTCCATTTAGTTTGGTTCTACTTTATTCTATTTAAACCGCATTTAAAGTGGATTTATAAAACCATTATTTCTGAAATGATTGAATTATCTATGTGATTTATAGGCAAGAGAGGGTTTTGAAACCCTTGACAGGGAACTTGTGTTACTCACTAGGCTTATTTAAGCTCACCCCATTATCCTAACATTTTTCAAGTGAAGGATCCAATGGCTAGGATTAGTGGGTTGCAAACCTAAGGGAACATTTTGAAGAACCCCATGAACATATCCCATTTTTGTATCCCATCTCATTTTTGGATATTTTGTATAACTGAACGTACAATGGCATGAATTTTATAATCAAACTATGTAATACCAACTATGGATGTATTTAGTTGCTCTGCCAAGTGAATATGCATTCTCTATTAATTTTTACTACTTAACTCATGTGTATCGAATGCATTATGCTTGGAGGTTATAAGTGAATGGCATGTGGTTAGGATTACCGTCGGTGTTTTAACCATTAAAAAAAAAATCGATGGGTGCCTAATTGGCCAGTCACATGTCCTAAATTCGCATAAGGTGGGTTTGGGATGTGACAAACTTGGTATCAGAGCTCTAGGGTTATCTTGAAAAAAAAATTCAGTCCTTAGGAAATAAATACTTAAGTCGTAGGATCCTTGAATTAACGAATGACCTGAGTGTCATTTCATTGTGATGCGTTGAGCAAGAATAATAAATATGGCTTTTGTTTTGCCTCAGATGCCGCCACACACTAGAAATGGCAATAGGGAACCTCGAGCTCCGACTGAGGGCCCGACCTTACGCGAGATACGAGCAACCTTGGCTTAGTTCGGCCGAGCAATCGAAGGATTGACGATAACCCTACAGTATAACCAGCCCGGACCAGCTAACAATCTGATTGAACCTCCAGTAGTGCCGCCCTCACCTGCTCCGGTGCAACCCATGGAAGTTGGCATTCGCAACGACTTGCTAGACAGGTTCCATAAACTCAAGCCTCCATCCTTTAATGCTGTAACTGACCTCGAGCAGGCTGAACTATGGGTCATGGCAATGGAAAAGGCCTTTAAGCTCTTGATCTGTACGGAGGAGGAAAAGGTGATGTTGGCCACGTACATGTTACAAGGGGAGGCGTATAAATGGTGGTTGGAGATGCAGAGACAGAACCCCGCCATGACTTGGGTAAACTTTGTAGATAGATTTTACAGTATGTTCATTCCCCCGACTATCCAGGAAAGGAAGATCCAAGAGTTTGGGAACTTACAACAAGGGGAAATGACGGTGATCCAATACGCTGCCAAGTTTTTTGCACTGTCTAGATTTGCCTCTTTCCTGGTATGTGAGGAACACAATAAGGCAAGGAAATTTCTAGGAGGCCTTCGCATGGGAATTGGAACGAGAGTTTCCACTTTTGAATTGCACACTTACTCTAATGTTCTCAACAAGGCCCTTGTCATTGAGAAAGACATGGACGAGTTCAACAGCTCAAGGACTAGGAGCAGAAGAAAAAGGGGAAAAAACTTCAAGAAAGAGCAACCATCTAAGAAACAGAAGACTGAAGGCTCAAGTAAGGGGAACAGGGACCAAAAAAAAGTCAATGAGATACCCAAATACCCTCACTGCCGATTGCCTCACCTAGGGGAGTGTCGCCGATTGACTAGCGCGTGTTACAGGTGTGGAGATAAAGGGCATCAGGTTAGGGACTGTCCACAACAACCACTAGACTCGAGAGCCTCAGCCTCGGTTGCCAACAATGAGGGCCCCAGATCTGTTCCAAAGGCACCTGCAAAGGACAAGGGCAAGGGCAAGGAGCCGCAAGGGCGACTAGGGAGAGTATTCGCACTGGTACCAGGAGATACATCTACTACAAATGTCGTGATGGCAAGTATACTTCCAATCTGTGGAATTTTTACATATGTGTTAATTGATTCTGGGTCCACGCATTCCTTTATGTCTCCACTTTTTGTTGATAAATTTCATAAGATACTTGAACCCATGGATGATCTATTATCGGTGCAAATTCCATCTGGGATATCAGTGGTTGGGTCTACAATCCCTAAGGGTTGCAGCGTGATGATTGGGGATCAAGAGTTATTGGTGGACCTAATACCCTTAGCTATAAAGGGGTTCGACGTGATCTTAGGCATGGATTAGTTGTCTCTCAATCATGCCACCATCGACTGTTTTGAAAAGAAGGTATTATTTCAACCCTCGGGGTGGCCAAAGTTTATGTTCAAAGGAAATGGCATCAACCCTACGCCTTATCTCATCTCTGTCATCCAGGCGGGGAAATTATTGAGGAAAGGGTGTTGTGGTTATCTGTGTAGTGTCTTGGATACCCAAGCTCAAGCTCCCCCATTGTTCGAAGTGCCAATCGTGTGTAAATTTCCCAATGTATTCCCTGAGGATCTACCAAATGAAATAGGTGATCGAGAAATTGAATTTTCCATCGACTTCATTCCCGGGACTCAACCAATATCTAAAGCTCCTTACCGGATGGCCCCATCAGAATTGAAAGAGCTGAAGGCTCAATTACAGGAACTGTTTGGAGAAAGGATTCATCTGACCCAGTGTGTCTCCTTGGGGAGTACCAGTACTGTTCGTGAAGAAGAAAGATGGCTCCCTAAGGCTTTGCATTGACTATCGAGAGCTCAATTAGGTGACGGTGAAAAACAAGTATCCTCTTCCGCGCATCGATGAGTTATTCGACCAATTGCAAAGGGATAGCGTGTTTTCCAAGATTGATTTAAGGGCGGGGTACCATCAACTCAAGATCAAGGACACTGATGTACCGAAAACAGCCTTTTGGACCCGGTACGGTCATTACGAGTTTTTAGTCACGCCTTTTTTCGTAACTAATGCACGGTAGGACCCAAAGTAAAAAAAAAAGAAAAAAAACATGTGTATTGATGTGCTTATATTAATGAAAGAGTGCGTGGTGGGCATTTATAGGCCTTGCTTAAGTGTAAATACTACATAGGGCTTGAAAAAAAAAAACAATTTGCTTGGATGTCTTGAACAAAGGTTAGATTATTCATGCTTTTAAAATTTGATTGAGTTAAATGTTATTTTAAATATGATTTTTATTTTAAAAGCTATCATTCATCTCAATGATTCATATTGTTCCGAATGCACGGTCTAAATTTTGATTAAGTTTTTTTCTTGTTTCAATGCACCAACTGCAACGGTAATTGACAGAAAAAAGTGCATTTTATTATTGGAGTAAAAATGTTAAAAATATCTTTTTAATAATTTACTATTAAAATTTAGTTTTAGCACGACTAAAATAATTTTTACTATTTCGAATAACTTTGATGTCCTAGCATAAATGGCCCTTAACTTTTTTTTTTGCCAATAAAACAAATGCAGGTTGAATTTTTTATCATTAAATGTACATGAAAGCTTTGAAGTTTATACAAGTACTTTGAATATCAAACTTAATATTAATTTCATTCTAACAATTTGATGGTTCACACCAAACACAGGAATGTAATTGTCATTCCATTATTGGGTATTCAGCCAAACAAAAGAATGGAATACCTATTCCCATTCCATTCCTGATGCTATTCCATTCCTGTCTTATTCTGTTCCAGCGTACCAAACGTAGCCTAATTTGTTGAGGGGGGGGGATTGGGATCCCACTGAATCAACCTCTATTTTTTAGGTTAGAGCAAGTTAACTATGTTATTACCATAGAGTGATATTATTGAACTGTCCTGGGAAGGGCAAGACGAAGGTTCTGCTTCGGAAGTCTTTCCTGTACTCCTCTTGTTATGCCGCCACCTTGCAGGAGAAGTTTAGTCATTTTTCTCTTGTTTATGCCAGGTGTCACTTTTAGATGTGTGGGTTGGTTTTGTGCCTGTATAGAGCCAACTTCAGTATTGGTCAAAGTTGTTTGGTATATAGAACTTACAAGCTCTATATATAGTATGTGTTGGCTAGTTTGGGTTCTAAAACTCGGAATTGTAATGTTCAAGTCGAACGTTCATTTTGATTTCAAGTGTGTTGTCCAAAAATATACTCTAAAGAGGGTGATTTGGGTATTTGAAAAATAGTAGGTATTTTTGTAGAAATTTAAAGTAAGCACAAACAATTAATAAAATAAATGTGTGTGTGTGTGTGAGAGAGAGAAAGAGACTATAGAGAGTTCCCCACTGGAGATTTTCACTATGTGAACTCCTTGCAGGTAGAGATCATGTAACACCTCCGACCCTAATTACACTGACCTTTCCCGAGGTTTCTGACACTTACATTGACTGACCCCCCTAAGGTTTATCAAATTACACTAACCTCCCCTACTATACTTGACAATATACAACTACCCCCTTCTAGTCACTTTTTTTTTTCCTTCAAAATGATAAAATTGCCCCTTTCATAATTTATTTTTCAAGTTTTAAAATTTTGACCATTTTTTTTTTCATCTTCCAAATAAATATTGATAAAAACCATAAATTTATTTTTATATAAAATAAAAATAAGTTATTTACCTTAGATTTATTTTTACATAAAATAAAAAAAAAAAAAAAAAACTTCAAAAAAAGTTAGAAAATTTTGGTTAAAATTGAAAAAATAAATTAATAAAAGGGGTTATATATTATTTTTTGTCATTTTGATGAAAACATTTGATTGGATGGGTATTTGTATATTATCAGGTAATATAAAGGAGGTCAGTGCAATTTATCCTTAATTAAAAACCATATAGTTATAGTGCTAGAACAAATTTAATTATATTAAAATAAGTTCAATTAGCTAATGATTAATATATTATAAAATAAAAAAGCAAGAAGAGCATTGTGACACCATTTAGAATAATTAGGCATGCACAAATATAATATGAAAACCAAAGTGTGTAAAATACAAAATAAAGTATTTGTATATACTACAAAAAATAGAGTTTTTTGCAGCATAAAAAAATGTCGCAAATAAGTTAAAAGTATGGTGCAAAAGAGTATTTGCGACATTTATTAAGCTCTGCTAATACCATCGTTAAGGAAACATTTGTAACATTTAAAAAAAGTTTCTACTAATTGGAAGATACTTACAACGATTACAAGCGCTGAGCATAATCACATATTTGCGATGTTTTTAATTGTGCACGAAAAATAATCATTTATTTGCGACACTTTCAAGTGTAGCAAATAATAACTTATTTACGGTGACAAATAAGAACTTTTTTGCAACGCTTTTAAGCATTGCAAATAATATATTTTTTTAGCACTTTATAAATGCTACAAATAATGACTTATTTACGGCAAAAAATAAATATTTGTAACGTTTTCTTGCTCTACAAAAAAAAAAAAAAATCAATTTTTTAAACATATATATAACAGCGTAATTAGCCACAATTACCGAGTTATTTGCAATGCTTTAAAATTGCTAGTACAAATAATTCACAATGAATTAAATAAAATTTTATATTACATTAGAACATTAATTTCAAATATTACATATCACAATGTGTCAAATACAAACCAAATAATTATACAAGAAGAAAAGACTTCTTCATACAGTTAAAAAATCGTGAATGTGTAAAACCAAAAATAGAAAAAATAATGAAATAGTGCATAATAAAATAATTATTCCTTTCCATACATTGGATATTTTTCAATAAACCAACAATTCCCAACACAAGTAGTATGAAGCAATCAAATAATAAAACTCATATATGTGAACAAATGAGACTTTTAGTGACAAATAAAGGCATGCTAAAAGAATAAAAAGAGAGCATAAATTGATGATGCCCATTGCCCAATAAATTAGGTATTCAAATACCATGTTATCAAAAGGCATTGACAACCCAAAATCAACCGACTTCAGGCTGTCGAGTCCCTGTTTGCGAACAAGTAGTTCTCAGGTTTGACATCCTAATGCAAAACCTCATGCTTGTGGCACATCTGCAATACAACAAAGTACAGTAAATTCATATACAGGAGAATGTTAAAAAAATCAATTATTTCAAGAAATAGTAGAAAGGAAGAAATCCTCTTAATCCAATCTTAAGCCAAATATATATATATATATATATATATATATATACAAGTGCAGAAGCATTTGAATAAGATAATCTACATATAAAAAGATGGCAGTCACTGGAACAGTTTGGCTTCAAATACACAAACAAAAAATGAAATTAAGAAGAAAATAATGTAGCAAACTAGTTAAGCATGGACAATATATATAATAACCTAAAAGACCAATTCAAGTTGAACACAAAATTCTAGTTAGCTGACATTAAATTTGAACAAGGTTTCATGTTTTGCAATAATAGCACAAATAACTGATTTATAAATGGACTAACCAAGATATGCAAAAAAACTTATGGTAAACAAATCACTTGAAAAAGAGATTTACAAAAGAGTAAAACCAACATGGGTGTTAGAAGTATAATAGTTTGAAATATATAATATTGTGTAATGCTAGTAGGATTAGGGTTTCATAGTTTGTTTTCTTTATTAACACTTTTCATGTACAACCTCGTGACCCTTGTTTCCTTTGTTAATACTTTCCATCTACAACCTCATAACCCTCTTATATAAGAAGCTCTCTTGTTTTGTTTCTAAATCAACTTATCTAATACAATGTAGTCCTTCAGTTTTTTCATTCTCTCTCTTCTCTCTTTCTTTTCTATTTCTTTTCTCTTTTATGTTATTCCACCAAATCTAACATGGTATCATAGCCAAGTTCGATCCCTTGTCTTGTTCATCTTTATTGACACAATAGCGCCATTGTCATTGGAAAGCTCACACTCACTACTAACTCTTGGTATTGGTCCAATATCTCTGTGTTCTCTCTTGGGCGTAATCTTTGATTCCACACGGAAATCAGAATTAATCTTTATTTCCTCAACCACAATAGCATTACTATTGTTGTGTTTGATCTTTGAATCATCTGCCCCACATATTTCTAATGTAGCTTTAGATGTATTGGTTGTAGTAGTAGAAGCCGAGTCATTAGACAACTCTATTGATTGTGTATGATATTTCATCGTAAGCTAAAGTTGCTTCAGTAGCTATAGAAAGGGAACCCAGCAAAATTCGATTTGGCTTAGTGGGTTTAATGCTTTTATAAATTGGTTCTCGAATTTCAGCAACCCACTTTCCCCAAGTTCTCTGTTTAACTCCTTTATATATGCAACCCATGTTCTTAGGCCCTCATTTACCTTGCATACAACGTTACTCGAACCTTTGAATGGAACTTGACGCTTTCTCTTCACTTTACCAAGTTTGTTGTAATTCTTCCACTTTAGTAAAGTGTTTTCTATAGAATCACACCTATTACGTGTCCTTCACAATTTCCTATTCCTAGAATAATGCATAATGAAGAGAGAGGTCTGCTATCACTACTACCTTTCTGGTGGCCCTTCTTTTAACCAACCCTAGGTGGTGACTCTTATCATCACCAACTCACCATGGTGTCTACTATCACCACTGTTTCTCGGTGTCGCAAATACACTGCCATTACCATCACTAACGGCCACTATGGGCAAATCTGAGAGCCCAACCCATTAGCCACTAATTTCACCATAATTAAACTAGCCTTCATTCCCAAATCTAGGCCCATGTTCTAAACCTGCCACCAAGAACATGTTCTCAACGGGCACTTATATTCCATGTGTGATAACCTGACCTGGGATACGACACGTATACAGAGGTTGGTCGACTGAATGGTGTAATCTGAACTATTTAAGCTTTATATCATGGTAATTATGAAACTATACGATTGTGGAATATGAATGGTTTATTTAGTATAGCCAGTGCCGAGCAACACCCGAGCACCCAAAGACCTAACACTGTAATGCGTGCACGCATGTATTTCCATACACGACCATATTTCGTGAACATGTAATATACCTAAAATAAGTGTATGTAAATGCCATTAGAACACGGAATATATGTATATATATATATATAAATGCATATGGCTATATAAATTAGGTATAACTATACGTATATCAATACAAATTATGGATAAGATATTTTATATGTAATTGTGAGATGTATATATATATAAGTATGAGGTATTGAAATAGAAATGAAAATGAAAATGAAAGTGAAAAGAAAGAAGGAAAAAGGAAAGGGAGAGGAAGGTGGCAGTGTGTCACTGTGTGTGTGTATGTGTTATTGTATGTGTGTTGTGTGGATATGGTGAAGGCAGCAAGGCTGCCGACACCAAGGTGAATGAAGGGTGTGTTACATATATATATATATATAATGTGACATAATGGAAAGCAAAAAGGCAGTGAAGGGCAGTCAATAATGGCTGCAAAGAAGTAAGAGAAAGTAGAGAGAGAAAGAGGACGGTGGAAAATTATATATATATATATATATACGTAGGCTTAAGGAAATATAGAAGAAGAATAAGAAGCTAGAAACTGAGGTAGAAAAGAAGAGGTTTCAAGGATTCAGAAGAGCAGGTCAAGTGGTTCAGAAGAAACTGCAAAAGAAAAATGTAGAAATTATAGGTAAGTGACTGAATTTCTGTTTTTCAATTTTAAAACCTAAAAGCTTGGTTTAATGCTAGGGACTTAAACGGTATGAAAATTGAAACCTAATGCAAAAAGAAGCACCTAAAATGGTTGAGAAACCAGGTAGAAAAATTGAGTTGCAGGTTTTATGATAATTAGGGTTTCTATAATTCTATGCTTCAAAATCGGTTTGCATGATAGGAAAATACTTATATATGATGCAGAAAAGGATTTGAAAGAAATCGAAGTTAAAACAGTCATGAAATAGGCAAGAAAATACAGAATATACAGGTCGCCGAAATTTCGTGCTCACCAGAAAACCGCGACTGTGTTGGTCTGTTTCGACGACCGAGAGACACTCAATTTCATTTTAAATGTTAGAAATAGAATCCTCATGACTAATGGATTCGAATCTCATTGAAAAAGGTAAAGAAAACGGTCACCGGAGAGTCACCGTTGTCGAAAGGGACAACGGAACCTTACTGGGTCTCACCGGAATGTCGTGGGGAAGACGATGATGGCGTTGGTCCAAACGGCGTCGCATAAGGGCATTGGAGCTCGAAGCTACGTCATTTCAGTTTAAGTTTTGGTTTAATTAAAGGGGAATAAGGGCGTTTGGCTACGGGTTTATGGAAATGGGATGGGAACTAAATTGAGAATGGGGGATACGCTATTCCGGTTTTAAGGGATTGTCTGTTTTTTGGTTTTAAAACAGTTTGAAAATAAAAAAAAAAAGGGGCACGCACAGTGGCGGCCCTTGGGAATCGAACCGTGGTGGCGCGTGTGGAAAGGGACACGTGTGACCATGTTGACAGGACAATCCTGTGTCAAGTTTGGTGCACAAAAATAGATATATATAAATATATTATGTTGTAACCTTATTTAATAAATTAAATTAAATATCACAAAATGGCCCGGAGTCCAAATGGGACAAGTTATTAGTGTGTTTTGACTATCTCGACCCTTTTGAGTCCAACGGTGAGGTCCGTGACATGAGACGAGGTCCCAAAAAATAAAAGACCTATAGGAACATCAAAACTTACCAAAATGCCCCTGAGTTAGAGAGCAGTCATACGAATTCAGATTAAAGTAAACAAATAGTGAATTTTTATTATTTCGAGCATTCTGGACTCAACCGTGGAGTCCAATTTGTGAAAAGCGGTCTCGAGATGTAAGAATCTTAAAAGTGTAAAATGACAGTTTTGCCCTTTTTAATCTAGAAGTCCAAACGCAATTCCGCGAAAGCCTAAACCAACTTTCTTCGGCATTCTGTACTTAATGGTAAAGTCTAAATTAGTATTAGAGATACTTAAGATCAAAAGACATAAAATTTGATGAATATCATTAATTCTGAGACGGATCCATTGACATATAGGGAACTTAACAGGAAAGGGCAAACTCACGGGATACTGATTTAGGAACGCATATTTAGAGGTAAGTAAATTCCCTTTCTCTTCCATGTGGTGTTTCCAAGCCAAGTTTATATTCTTTACTACCAAAGCTTGTACTCTTGAACGTACCTGATGCTATTGTTTTCCACAAAATGATATTGTCCTATCTTGTGGACATTGAATTGACTGTTATATCATTGTTATCGTGTTGAACCATGCCTTGAAAGGCCTACTGTTATATTTCACTGTACACTTGATATTCCATTTTTATATTCTATGGAATCACTTATGATCATGATATGTTTATGAATACGGGATTTGTGCTTAGTCACAATATCCATCCGATGTTATCTGAGTTACTAGGCCTACGGGTTAGTCCGTGAACGGACATAGGGCTAAAGAGGAATGGTACAAAAAGGGGGGTATGCCGGGCCCCAAAAGATCGAGGGTTCCTGCCAAGCCCTGAACAGTATAAATGCATCTCTTATATAATTGATAGGACTATGATTGTTAAATGTTACTATCCCTTATGGTTCATCTACACTGAGAGGACATTCTTCATTGATTGAATTGTGATCGGTTATTATGGCAGTACATTTCATATTGATACATTATTATTGAGAGTTTCATGTTGATGTTATACCCATTACTCCTGATTGTACATTGTAACCCTAATGTTCATTGGCCAACATGGCAACTATTCTCATTGGCTATCACAGCATCTCCTTTCTTATGATTGGCTATCATAATATTATTCATGGATTCATATTTCACCGATGCTAGTGTTGGAGATCTGTATTTACTTGCTGAGCTTTCATAGCTCATTCTACCCTACTTACCTATTTTCAGGTGATACACTACAAGACCCTAGTAGGTGTCTGATAGCGTAGTAAGACATTTTTGAGGAACTGTACTAGTCTATGTTTAGTTCTCCCATGTATTCACCACCCCCGGGTGCTGGTTACGTTTGGTTCTTATTTTGTTTATTGTAGAACCATATTATGTATTGTAAAGACTTTCGTTGATCATTGTATTGAATAGACTTCCACTGACATTGTGTACAGAATAGACTTTCGCTGATTTACTGTCATTGATAAGACTTCTGCTGTTCATTGTTTTAGATTTTAGTACATTTCATATTAGTACTATGACACAAGAATGGAAAAAGTAGGGACTGCCTTAGGGTCGGCCCCACGATTCGAAATCCTCATAGGGTGGGTTTCGGGTCGGGACAGCTTGGTATTAGAGCTATAGGTTCGATTATGAGTCATAGGAGATAGGACTAGAGTTAGAGTTAATAGATAAGACTGATGTTTTATTTAGTACAATCATTGACTGCTTACCTTATACATTGACTGGTCATCTCATTGGTTGTCTTCACTGGTTATCTTCACAGACATGGTTATCACAAGGAATACATCGATAGTTATAGATTGTATAAATCGCTTAGAACGACTGATAGAAAGGGTTCTTGAGGCTTTCTCTGGGAGTCAGCCGTGGATAATGCTTAATTATTACGCTAGACCCATATATGAATGCTTACTGCCTACCTTACATAAATACTAACTGTTATCTTTTACAGCAAATAGTAAACACCAGGAAATGATTAAGCCACTATAGTGGTAGTTACAAGTACTTTTCTAGTTATTCATGACATTTATAGACTACTGAGATTTTATGTAACTCTATGCACTTATTAATGTCCCCACATTTTTATTAAGATGAACTTAGCAACTGGACACTTGGATGATTGATTTACTGATTCTATTACATCGGGAAGGTTATTGTTGGAGAATATTAGATTAAAAAAGCATGTGAACTCTATGCTATTTATTGAACCATTTTATGGTTACCATGAAGATCATTGTTTATAAAAGTTAAACGTAGAACACACCAGATACAGATCAGGTGCACAGGTATTCTCAATGATTGGCCTATACTTGGAAGTTAGGCTTAGGAACATAGAAGAATGACATTTAGAAATCAACACAGATATACAAGTGTTAGAACGACATACTGTTATCTCGTAGAATTTGAAAGACATTGATGAGTTGAGTAATTTCATGAATTGATAACTTCGAAGGGCAATAACAGATTTAAATGTTAAGATTTACAATCTTTAGAATGCACTACATACTGTTATAATGATTACTTGATAGACGAGATAGAATGAACAGCGACTCTTAGAAGAGTCATTATCACTGAATATAGAGACTAAACACTTAAATTATTTGGCTCATTGCTTACATGTCCGTTAACAGAATTATCATTGAACCATGTTAAATACAGGACACATGAATTACAGATCAGGGACATAGATATTCTTAAACAGTTGACTTGAAGTCAAAGAACAATTAGTTGAATGACAGATCTATTATAGAGGAATGATAGTTAGAAACTGATATGAGCCCTATGAGTTCCAAATGACATTGTTAAAATGATATATACCCAATTATATTAGTAGACTGAATGGATAGGATTTTATAGCTATGTTTAGAAATGTTATAAATTGTTTAGCTGATGATGTCTTATATCACGGAGAACTAGGAGAACCGTAAAAAGCAATTGAGAATTTCACATGAGGGTTTCGAAAAGCACTTGAAAAATTTAGAAAGGGTAAAACTTGATCTGATGTGACGGTAAAACTTGATTCTCAACAGAAAATTTTTATCTACTTAAATGCAAATGCCTATTTAAGTTATACCACAATGATAGAAGAACCACGGGAACCACCAGAGTTAGAACCGCTAAGTTTGGGGACAAACTTATTTTTAAGGGGGTAAGAATGTGATATCCCAACCCGGGATATGACACGTATACCGAGGTAGGTTGACTGAATGGTGTAATCTGAACTGTTTAAGCTCTATATCATGGTAATTATGAAACTGTATGATTGTGGAATATGAATGGTTTGTATAGTATAGCTAGTGCCGGGCAACACCCGAGCACCCCAAGACACAACACCGTAATGCGTGCATGCACGACCATATTTCGTGAACATGTAATATACCTAAAATAAGTGTATGCAAATGCCATTAGAACGCGGAATATATGTGTATACATGAATGTATATGGATATATAAATTAGGTATAACTATACGTATATAAATACATATTTAAGTATAAGATATTATTTATGTAATTGTGAGATATATATATATATATATATATAAGTATGAGGTATTGAAATAGAAATGAAAATGAAAATGAAAAGAAAGAAGGAAAAAGGAAAGGGAGAGGAAAGTGGCAATGTGTCACTCGGTGTGTGTTGTGTGGATATGGTGAAAGCAGCAAGGCTACCGACACAAAGGTGCATGAAGGGTGTGTTATATATATATATATATATATAATGTGACATGATGGAAAGCAGAAAGGCAGTGAAGGGCAGTCAATAATGGCTACAAAGAAGAGAGAGAAAGTAGAGAGAGAAAGAGGACGGTGGAAAATCATATATATATATATATATATACATAGGCTTAAGGCAATATAGAAGAAGAATAAGAAGCTAGAAATTGAGGTAGAAAAGAAGAGGTTTCAAGGATTCAGAAGAGGAGGTCAAGTGGTTCAGAAGAAGCTGCAAAAGAAAAATACAGAAATTATAGGTAAGTGACTGAATTTATATTTTTCAGTTTTAAAGCCTGAAAGCTTGGTCTAATGATAGGGACTTGTAGGGTATGAAAATTGAAACTTAATGCAAAAGGAAGCACTTAAAATGGTTGAGAAACCAAGTAGAAAAATTGAGTTGCAAGTCTTATGATAATTCGGGTTTCTATAATTCTATGCTTCAAAATTGGTTTGCATGATAGGAAAATACTTATATAAGATGCAGAAAAGGATTTGAAAGAAATCGAAGTTAAAACAATCATGAAATAGGCAAGAAAATACAGAATATTAAGGTCGCCGGAATTTCGTGCTTACATAAAAACCGCGACTGTGTTGGTCTGTTTCGACGACTGAGAGACACTCAATTTCATTTTAAAAGTTAGAAATAGAATCCTCATGACTAATGGATTCGAATCTCATTGAAAAAGGTAAAGAAAACAGTCACCGGAGAGTCACCATTGCCGGAAAGGACAACGAAACCCTACTGGGTCTCACCGGAATGTCGTGCGGAAGACGATGATGGGGTTGGTCCAAACGATGTCGCATAAGGGCATTGGGGCTCGAAGCTACGTCGTTTCAGTTTAAGTTTTGGTTTAATTAAAGGGGAATAAGGGCCTTTGCCTACGGGTTTATGGAGAATGGGATGGGAACTAAATTGAGAATGGAGGATACGTTATTCCGGTTTTAAGGGATTGTCCGTTGTTTGGTTTTAAAACAATTTGAAAATAAAAAAAGGGGTACGCACAGTGGCGGCCCATGGGAATCGAACCGTGGTGGCGCGTGTGGAAAGGGGCATGTGTGACCAAGTTAACAGGACAATCCCGTGTCAACTTTGGTGCACAAATATATAGATATATATATATATATATTATGTTGTAACCTTGTTTAATAAATTAAATTAAATATTACAAAATGGCCCGGAGTACAAATGGGACAAGTCATTAGTGTGTTTTGACTATCTCAACCCTTCTAAGTCCAAAGATGAGGTTCGTGACATGAGACGAGGTCCTGAAAAATAAAAGACCCATAGGAACATGAAAAATTACCAAAATGCCCCTGAGTTAGAGAGCAATTATACGAACTCCGATTAAAGTAAACAAATAGTGAATTTTTATTATTTCCAGCATTCTGGACTCAACCGTGGAGTCCGATTTGCGAAAAGAGATCTTCGAGATGTAAGAACCCGTAAAAGTGCAAAATGATAGTTTTGCCCTTTTTAATCTAGAAGTCCAAACGCAATTCCGCGAAAGCCTAAGCCAACTTTTTTCGGCGTTCCGGACTCAATGGTAAATTATAAATTAGTGTTAGAGATACTTAAGATAACAAGACATAAAATTTGATGAATATCATTAATTTTGAGACGGGTCCATTGACATATAGAGAACTCGACAAGAAAGGGCAAACTCACGGGATACTGACTTAAGAACGCATATTTAGAGGTAAGTAAATTCCCTTTCTCTTCCATGTGGTGTTTCCAAGCCAAGTTTATATTCTTTACAGCCAAAACTTGTACACTTGAACGTACCTGATGTTATTGTTTTCCATAAAATGATATTGTTCTATCTTACGGACATTGAATTAACTGTTATATCATTGTTATCGTGTTGAACCATGCCTTGAAAGGCCTACTGTTATATTTCACTGTACACTTGATATTCCATTTTTATATTCTGTGGAATCACTTATGATCATGATATGTTTATGAATACGGGATTTGTGCTCAGTCACAATTTCCATCCGATACTATCTGAGTTACTAGGCCTACGGGTCAGACCGTGAACGGACATAGGGCTAAAGAGGAATGGTACAAAGAGGGGGGTATGTCGGGCCCCAAAAGATCGAGGGTTCTTGCCAAGCCCTGAACAGTATAAATGCATCTCTTATATAATTGACAAGACTGTGATTGTTGAATGTTACTATCCCTTATGGTTCATCTACACTGAGAGGACATTCTTCATTGATTTGATTGTGATCGGTTATTGTGGCAGTACATTTCATATTGATACATTATTATTGAGAGTTTCATGTTGATGTTATACCCATTACTCCTGATTGTACATTGTAACCCCATTGTTCATTGGCTAACATGGCAACTGTTCTCATTGGCTATCACAACATCTCCTTTCTTATGATTGGCTATCATAATCTTATTCATGAATTCATATTTTACCGATACTAGTGTCGAAGATCTGTATTTACTTGCTGAGCTTTTATAGCTCATTCCACCCTACTTATCTCTTTTCAGGTGATGACGTTGCAAGACCCCATTACTCCTAATTGTGCATTGTAACCCCATTGTTCATTGGCCAACATGGCAACTGTTCTCATTGGCTATCACAGCATCTCCTTTCTTATGATTGGCTATCATAATCTTATTCATGGATTCATATTTTACCAGTACCAGTGTCAGAGATTTGTATTTACTTGCTGAGCTTTCATAGCTCATTCTACCCTACTTACCTCTTTTCAGGTGATGACGTTACAAGACCCCAGTAGGAGTCTGATAGCGTAGGAGGACATTTTTTAGGAACTGTACTAGTCTATGTTTAGTTCTCCCATGTATTCACCACCTTCGGGTGCTGGTTACGTCTGGTTCTTATTTTGTTTATTGTAGAACCATATTATGTATTATAAAAACTTCCGCTGATCATTGTATTGAATAGACTTCCACTGATATTGTATACAGAACAGACTTTCGCTGATTTACTATCATTGATAAGACTTCTGCTATTTATTGTTTTAGATTTTAGTACATTTCATACTAGCACTATGACACAGGAATGGAAAAAGTAGGGACGGCCTTAGGGTCGACCCCGCGATACGAAATTCGCATAGGGTGGGTTTCAGATCGTGACACTGTGTACACTCGATCAGAAGCTCATTTAGGCACATGTTCTGCCACATGTCCAATATCTCATATGTTATTTTGATGAGGCATGTGTTCTACCAGGTGTCTAGCATCTTCAGTTATGTGTTCCGTTACTTAAGTTCAATCCCAACAACTCTAGAACGTGTTACACCATATGTCCAACTCCGGAACATGTTACGCCATGTTCCAACTCCATCAGATACGTAGTCTTCCACATAGGCCCTTACACGTGTTACACCACGGAAGCCCTCACACGTGTTACGCCACATGCCTAGTGTACTCAATTACATGTTATGCCACATAATCTCTCACACGTGTTCCGTCACGTGTTCAACATGTGTTCCTGCCCTACCAACTACATGTTCCATCACATTAACCGTTACACGTGTTCCGTCACGTGGTCAGCTCAATCAAAATTAGGTCCACGCTTCCATGTATCACTGTCAGAATCGATTATGCATTTTCATACGTTGCCTTCAATACTAGTTCCGCGCTTCCATGCGCCGTCATTGACAAAGTCCAACTCCACGTCCATGTCAACTTGGGTCACATCTATATTTCAGACACAATGCCACCAAATCAACCAGTCCACTTCTAGATTTTGTCTACAAACTCAAGTTGGTCTACCTCCCACCTTGAGTTTGAGGAGGGGGTGTTAGAAGTATACATGTACTTAGACACATAAATATATATTTTTCTCAATTTTTCTTCACTTCTCTTCTTTTCATTTTTTAATTTAGGACTCTATAATTTTGAAGTCATTTTTAAAATTTTAATTAATAAAAAGTATAATTAAAAAATGTCCTGTGACGTGGATTTCATAAAGTTTAGCTTGTCGTCATTTTAGCCTACATTATTAGTGAATTCGATTTAGCCTAAAATTAATTGCAACATTAAATATATTATGACAAATATTTAATTATTAATAATGCTTTCTTGGAGTGTTGCTAGTATTTCATTATTTTCCATACTTTATTTGGCTAGTTATCATATGTACTTTATAATTGGCAAACTCTTGTTACCATGTATCTTTAGACTCTTTCTTATGTAATTTAGCAAGCATAGAATTTTGATTAGGGCTTAGATTGTCACGCCTCTGACCTGTAACGCCGGACTACGAGGTCATTGGACACCGATAAGTTGGGTAATAAGGCTAACCATCCTAATCAAGTACATAAAATACAAGCCATTTTAAATTTTGTTTTAATTGATTTAGTTCCTTTAATTGGTTTTGGTTCGGTTCCCTAATTAGACTTGTTCAAGTCCTGTAACGGGATTAAATGAAAATAATTACATTCAAAGGCACTATACTAATCATCCATCAACAGTGTATATTGTAGTAATGTTCTGTGTTGACTCTATAGTCCAATATATATATAACCCATGTACATGAATATTTGAGATGGGTACAGGCACCCTTAATAAATAAATCAATAAATACATGAATGTAACCAAGTCTTATAGTGACTTTAGTCCATCCTGTACTACTCCTGCAACTATCTTCCATCAAGTCAATACCTGTCATTCCCATGAACATTAGGGGTGAGCCATAACGCTCAGTAGGGTTTCCCAAAACACACAAGCAAGTAGCATGCCAAAAACTAATCCAAGTCCGAAGAGGACACACCCTATAGTTCAGTATGCACCACAAAAAAATAATAACAACATATCTCAACATAGGCTTAATCACAAGTATCGAGATGGTACAACACTACTACATGTGGTTTACCAATAATGGTCGATATATGGAGGTCGAACGCATATCATAAGTAAAAACATGTAATTTCATGAAGCACCTCCATTTCTTGTTTTAATGCCACAAGAACAATGTATATAAACACACAACCAATCACAAGATATAAGTATAAGCTTACTAACCCCACTAAGCACCTCCATTTTTTGTTTAAAAGAAAAAATAATGTATACATTCACAGCTAAGCAACCATCCACAAGTGTCATAGTATTACAACTAGGAGCATACAATGTCGCGACCCAAAACCCACCCTATGCGGATTAGGTGCTAGTGACCGAAACTATCACTCAGACAGGCAGTACAAAATCAAATAAATTGCATGAGATGGTAAAAATTTTTCTTTTATTTTATCAAGCGCGGAAGCCACACACATACAACTCATCTGATAACAAATCAACTTTAACAATCATCAAAAAGATTATCTCCTAAGTACAAATTTACATCACCATTAATCATCGTTCCTGCCTAATAGTATCTTCTAGTATTACTAAGTCACAATGTCTATATTGGTATCATCTTTACATGATCATTTTGAATTAAGTCTTAGAGCCGTACATTATCAACGTTGCTTACAACACATCACTAGCTCCATCAGTCACCATCACTGCCTTTCTTCCATATTGTGTTACCTGAAATTTGTTTGGATAATCCATGTAAGCTTCACTAAGCTCGTGAGTAATTCTTGCATCTTGTCATAGATTTTGCAAGGGCAGTATTTTGCACAATATACCATGGGCACCAAGTTTATTCAAACAGATAACATATATACAAGAATATCTTAAAATTCATTTTCAAAATGAATCACGTGTAAAACATACTGAAACTTTAAACAAATATAATATATGCATTTCTAAAACACGTCATTTTCAATAGCACGGTTTGAATATCAAAACACAAAGCAGATGATAAAGAGTTGTTCACAAAACATATAATAGGACATGCATTTCTTAAAGCATGGTTCAGATAATTAATGCAGAATAGATAACATAATATCGAATAAAAAATGCACATGATAGGGTAATCTTGAAATCTGATTACGAATAATGGATAACACGAGACGAATGATGGACACATGTTACACATATCTAAGAATCACATATTGAGTCAGAGCACTACGTGGGTAAGTTTCATCAAGAGTCGGAGCGCCACATAAGTCTCATCAAGAGTCAGAGCGCCACATGGGTAAACCTCGTGTAGATACAAGAATTGAGTTAGAGCGCCATATAGGTAAGTCTCATCACCAGACTCAGAGCGCCACATGGGTAGGCCTCAAATAGATATAATAATCGAATTGCACATTGAGTAAGAGCACCATGTGGGTTGGTCTCATTACAAGAGTCAAAGCATTATATGGGTAGGTTTCATACAGACGCATGATCAGATCAAAACAAGTACGATTCGATTTACATAGTCAAGATTGGTTCACACAAATCATTTTTCTCATTAATAGGGGTGCCATGGTTTACAGACATTTTTGCTAAAGAATTTAGTCGGGATTCAAGCACACAACATCTTTTAAATTAGTACATAAGAATGTTATTTCAAGATATAGTCATGAAGATTATGGTTCTCGTATATTTCATAAAGTGCAGAATAGACATTTTGAGCAGATATAGAAATTCACTGATTCAAAGTACAAGATTACTCATAAAAATAAATGAAATATTTTTCAAATAAGAGCTAAAACACTTAAGCATTTTCAAATAGGAGATAAAATGTCATGCCCCAAATTTTCACAGACTCGGGGAGCGAGTGGAATGAAATAAGAAACGTAACTAGAAGGTCATTAAGGTGGGTTAATTGATTATTCATTCATTTTCCCAAGTTTCCCAAAATTTAAAATGAAGACTTGCTAAATGACTTAACCAAAATAATCTCCTAATGTCACTCAAACGTCCCTCCCAATTTATGTTCAAAATAGTTTAAGTCATGTTAAAAAATGGCTCCCAAAATGGCCCCAAGGTCTCTTTAAACATGCCATGAAATAATGGCCCAAATGGGCCCCAAATGCCCTAGGACATAGGCCAAGAATGGTTCAAGAAGTCCACCAAAAATTGTCTAAAGAAGTGACTCAAATATGGCCCATGAGAGTGGCCAAACATAACTCAATAAGGGGGCAAACATGGCTCAAAAAGGTAAGCAAAAATAGCCCAATAGGGTGGCCAAACATGGCCCAATATGGTGCCCAAACATGGTCCAAAAAGGTACCCAAACATGGCTCAAAAAGGTGGCCAAAAGGGACAGGTGTCAAGGGGTGTAGCAAGCTGTCGGGCATGGGGCAGCAGTGGCATGGCTCGGGCGCACGGCGCAAGCGCGCGGAGGCGTGTGGGGCTGCGGCCAGTTGGGGGCTGGGCTGCTTTGTTTTTTTTTTCTGCATTTTCACTATAGCAACTAAGGCTGATTTTTCCATTTGTTTCTACAGAAACACTGTAGCAACTGCAGCTGAATTTCTTTATTGCCCTAATTTTTTTCCAAGTTTTTAAGGTTACTTTTTCCCATTTTTAGCCAACTTCCTCAAGACTTTTAACTTCCACTTTTGGGCACTTTTCTCACCTATTTAAATGGTGTTTTACACACTTCATTTCCCCCTTAATTTCATAAAAGTTTTAACATAACTCCTTTGTTTTCTAAGCATTTTTGCACCTAATATTTTGCAATCGTTCATATATATAAACACATCACAATCCATCCTCACTCGACGGCTATAATTCATGGAAATTAAACATACATTCATTTCCTTCAACATATATACAGGTAAGGTACATTAAATAAATATATTTTACATGTCATTTGGGCTTAAGCCCTTATATTACAAATTGGCCTAAGGCCTATAGTTCACCATTCTTCTAAATTAAAACACAAGTATTTTGGGCTTATGCCCATACATATATAATATGCCCCAAGGGCTAAATATCCTTCCAAGTTCTTTTCCCTTCTTTCATTCAAGACTTCATCAAGTCTCAAGTACCGGGAGCCTCATCTGTAATATGATATCCCATGAGGGGTTAGCTCAACTACTGGTATGACACAATGCTAATGCAAGGAACAAAGTTAAGGTATGGCATGTGCAAGTGTACATTTTTAATCTACATGCCTTCCAATTCATTAATACAATGCAATGGCAATATGTGTGACACACCCATGCAAGCTCTATGCCCAACACATGTCCCGCTTCACAGTTTTTCCCCGTCAGCCCGTGAGTACTGTAGTATGTCTCGCTTCACGGTCCTCCCGTCAACCCGCGAGTACTGAAATTGGCCAGATTTTGGATTTTTCACCACAAGATGTACACCCTCATAATGCATAGGACCGAAGTGCTCAACCCACACTATGTTTTCAAAGAATCATCATATGCCAATATGCCTTGATTTTTCTATGCAATTTCAATGAGTCATTTTATCAAATACATGGCATACACCTTAAATCATGCATCATCCATAAAGTAAATCATAACTTCCAAACCCCAAAACTTTTTCTACATGAACATATGCTATATACTATCCATTTCAACATATACTCAAGTCACATATTCACCATCTTACCAATTCTCAAAGAATACATAATTTCACAAAGCATCAATGCATTAAACAATCATATCTTCCAAAACACAAGATCTATCTACATGAATATAAGCCACAATGTAATGAATCAAACATATATTCAAGTTACATGTTCATCATTTTGACAAATTCTTAAAGATTACAAAATACATAAATTACCAACACATTGAGTAGATCATAACTTTCTAACTACAAGATTTTGTCTACATGAACATAAGCTAGAATACAATGAATTATACATATAGTCATAGTTCATGTTTATCACTTTACCAAATTCCCAAAGAATACAAAAAACACACAAGTACATAGACAACCAACTCTAGGTTTTCAAAGAAACTACATTCTAAGTGACTTTCTAACAGTAAGTAAACATATAAATCATTCAATCAACTTATAAAACACTCTTAAACTTAATACTATTCCTTAATTAGCAAAATATCATACCTAAAAGGGTTTTTCTCAACCTTTGGGAGTTGTGTTCACTGTACAGCAAAAACCGATTGATGAAAATGTAGCCCTTGATGTGGGGAACAACTTCCTAGAAGGAAGTCTTATGAAAATCCAAGCTTAGAAGTGTGTTTTTGAAGCTTCAAGATTGGAGAAACCTAGGTTTCTTTCTCCCTTTTCTCCATGAACGTGCAGTTGTTGTATCTCAGACCAAAATAATGAAATTATATCACTAAGGGGTCCTATTTATAGTAAAGGGGCCAAGGGGTAAAAAGACCATTTTGCTTTTAATGAGTTTGGGGCCCTATTACACTACAACCCGTCCCGAAACGCCTCAATTCGATATTTTGTTTTAGCCAAAATTCTTAAAATTATTTTAAATGAAATTTTGTAAAAAAATTTATTTTCGCCTGTGGCCGGGTTTGGCCGGATCCACCTGGGCCACCTAGATGCCCTTTAAGGTCCAGTTTTTGAAACTAACTCCGAATAGGTTCTAATTTTTACAGGAGGTGTATTTTAACATTCTAAGCATATTTCACTTCTATGGCATACTCAAAATATTCTTTTAAATATGACTTATGTCTAAATGTGCATGTATAGTGCCCTACGGCAAATGGTGCATGAATAGTGCTCTACCGGTAAAACAAAAAATTTACTCTCATTTTTCAGGTCTCTACATAAAACACCACTGATTCAGGATGTCGGATTACTCACAAAATAGATTAAGCATTTTTCAGATGAAGATAAAACACTTAAGCATTTTTAAAATAGGAGATAGAACACCACTAATTCAATGTGCTGGATTACTCATATTGGGTTCTTAGCATGACATTCCCATACTAGTACCATAGTAACTATCCGACAGCCTTCTTCCATTTTTCCATCATTTGGGTGATCCTATAATATTGGATCAAAAATACATTGCATATTGAATTAGTATTCATTCTAATTCTAAACATCTTTATTCAGCGTTTTAAGTTCATTTTAAACTTAGTCTAATTGTTTAAGAGGTCTTCAAATTCCCAATTTGGGGTTCTTGATACTTTATAGCTTATTTGGCTCTTCAAGGGCATAATGGTAATTTACACTTTTAACGACCCATATTTCTCTGTACATAATTTGTGTATTCAAACTTCATTTTGAGTCCAGTTGGTCCTTATAACATTTACGTGGACCTTCTACTTTCCATTTATACACTTTTGGCAACTTCAATAAGTCTTAAGAACGTATTCGTCATTTTTTAATTTGTTATCGGGTCTTATTTTTCTCAAAAGGACATGTCGTCAAGTCTGGAATATCGACTATAATTAATTTAGGCTTTTTCTGATCTAAATTTGCACATCTATAGCTTATATTAAGCCTAGGGGTATTTTCATAATTTTACATTTTCACGTGTCACTTTTTTTTGGTACCTTGTTTGCTAAAATGGACTCCACCATTGAGTTCAAAATGTCAAGAATAGTTAGAACATGCCATCGCTTACATTTAATTGGCTTTTGGATTACTAACGGCAAAATGGTAATTATGATATTTCACGCGTCTATATTTTCGAGGCTTCGTTTCATAAAATGGATCCTGCCATTAGGTCCAGATTGTCCCAAAATGCTAAGGTATCTATTTTCATAGTCATCGGAGTCTAATTGATAGCTTAATTGATCATTGGGACATAATTATAATTATTTGAGTTTGCCTGTTCATATTTTTCGAAATTCGTAATTAATAGAAGTCTAGGGGTCAAAACATAATTTTAGAAACTTTAAAAGCCTAAACCATCCGGTCTGGCCCTTATCTAAGTGAATCGATCCTATACAGAGGTGAACCAACCGGTTCTATCCGGTTTATGATGTCATGCTGACGTCAGCATGACGTCATCCCTGTTTTTTTATTTTTTTATTCTTAAGGTCAAAATGACGTCATTTCAATAAAGCCCAAACACATTTAAATGTTCGGTCAGGACCCGACCCTAGACTCGACCCGCACAGTGACCATTTTTTTCATTTTTTCGGCGAAGGTTCCAGTTATCCTCTCCAGCGCTAGTGACCATCGCCGATTGCTTTCTAGCGACAAATCCGACGGGGTTCGACCCCTTTTTCCATGGATATTCTATATCCATCTTCAAAAATGAGTTTTATACAATTTTAGGGGTCGAAATATGAGGTTACAGTCAAGCTCTAGCAAGGGCCCGACTTTCCGGCAAAGCTTTGTTTTTCTATTTCATCACATTTTAGCTATTGTTTTAACCTAGTTTTTCTTCCTATCGGTTTCTGGGACCCTAGGTAGTATTTTCTCATTCTTAAAACTAAACGAAACAAGTTAAACTCATGTTTTCAAATCCTCTCTCCTTGGCTATAACCCTCGGTATCTCACTGGTCTTTCGACCATTTTTTGTGCTTTAAGTTGCAGTACACCCCATTTTTCATGCTCTTTCAGTCATGCAATTAGTTTAAAGTTTAATTCATGCTAGTTTGAAAATCCAACTTTCCAATATTTTAGGTGTGGGGTTTCTTAGTGTTTCTCTTAGCTTAAACTTCCCATTTTCTTCCATTTTCAATTTTGAACATATGCATACTATCAAGACTTATACTAGTAGGATTTTTGAAAGAAAAACTAATGAGAGAGAAAATTCTCTCTTTCCACCAATGGTAGTTTCTCCTTTCTCATCCACTGTTTCCTTTCCTAGTTTCGATGGGTGGCCTTCCTTTACTCAGGCAACCATGCAAGAATAGTTTTCTTCCTCATTTTCCTTCTTCTTCCTTCTCTCTTTCTCTCTCTAGTTTCGCTCATTTCTTTCTTTAGATTTTCTTTCTCTCTCTCTAGCCGACACAATACACACACAAGTCTCATCTACCCCATATACACTCAACCCTGTATAGACATCATGGGGCCTTGGCTGCATGAAATTTGGTTAGTTGAGGCTTGGGTCCAAAGGGGTGATGACACCTCAGCTTTTGCATGCAGCCATAATTGCATATTATTATGTATATACATTTTAAGTGGGTTTCATAGTATAAAAGTGTTGCAACCTAGTTGGTATTCCTTTTAGAGACTTAACATTTGCTTGCACAAGGTGTAAGGTTCAAGATTTGATAGGAGCACTTTTGGGCCTTTTTCCTTCTCTTTTCTCTTTTTTATGCATTATATTGCATATTTGGTGTATTTCATAAACTGCCAAAATTTATTATAATTTTTGAAATAATCTTGATTAAACACATTTTATTTACGTATCACACTAGTCTTGCTCAAGTGCACTATTTTTTCCTAACCACTCATGTGTTGATCCTCGATTAATACTAATTGTAACTTGTTATCAAGTTATGACCTTCATCATTAACTCACATACTTAAAATCGGTTGTCTCCAATTTAAAACTTGTTGCTCTCATGCACACATTCGCCTCCATAATTATCATTTTATGACAATCTGCATTATCCTTAATTGCCCCACTTAATTGGGTCGGTATGTTACATACAATCCATCAATAATCATAATGAAATATCACATATGATTCAAGGGAAATAATCTCAAGTAAATCAATCCACAGTAAAAAGGGATAAATTCTTATTCATCTCATTCCATTCTCGAAATAATCTCAATCTCATGAGTATTCATCTAATTTGGCTCTCGATAAGCCTCAGTGCTTTACGGGATACTAAACTGATGGAAACAAATGACCACCTGCATAGGTTTACGGCTCAGAAGCTGAAGGAAGACACCGTCCTTATCATAAATGGAACCTCGAGTAAAATGCAATCTCACCACGCTCAATAGTACACAAAATACGTGACTAATTCCCATCCCAAGTCCTTTTCTCATAAGTGTTCTTCTCCACAATCCCAATATCTCATTCCACACCATACACAATGCTCATCAATATCAATACCCTCTCAAATCTCACACCATTCAAGTATGTTCAATAAGATGTATATTAATATCATCAACATCTATAACAACACTATAAGAGAGGACATATGATTTAACACATATATACAAGAGTAACAATGATCATATATCCATGATAGAAATAGAAATGAAAGACAACATCAATCATAGTGAGAACATTTATCCACTAATATCATACAATGTCTATCGCGACTTGTAACCCACCCTACGCGGATTAGGGGCAACGACCGACGCTACCACTTGGACAGGCCGTACAGAATCAAATGAATTGCACAAAACCATACATTTTTGTTTCTTTTTTTTTTTTCCTTTGCTTCATATCAAAATATAAGAAATCATGGAATCATTTAATGTAGAAGCTACCCCAATGCAATTCATCTAATCACAAACTGAACTCCAACAACCATCAATCAAATATCTCCAAGTACCATTTTGATCATTGTAATTCATTAATCAAGTCTAACATCGCTACTAATGATACAATATTGCAAATACCTATTATTTAAATTAGCTTTCCAAAGTACATGTTCAAATTATGATTTGGAGTTTCCATCATCAATATTGCTCACAAGCACGCCACTACCTCTACTAACCTCCTAATTTTGTTTCATTCCTTATAGAGCTACCTGAAAAATAGTTATAAATATGGAGTAAGCTAACTTAGCTCAGTAAGTAAACTCCTCGCTCAGCCATGGGTCAAGGTTAGTCCAAAAAAAGGATAATGAACAATAGCGAGCAAAGGATAATATCACTGTAGCATGCAAAGGATAGAACATCACTGTAGCCAGTCATAAAGAATGTGAATAAATAAAATGACCCATGGGTCCCAAAGGCACATCTCAAGGTAGGATAACAAATCAACAATAGGGATTGGCCTATACAATAGTTAGCTGCCACAAATCACAAAATAACAATTCGAGTCTAAAGATAGGCAAGCAAGCATATCATCAATCAAATAGCATATTAATAGATAATCCAAGGACAGGCTCACAATGCGTATCTGTAATCAAAGAGTACATCATCAACATATCCAAGGATAGGCTTGCAAAGCATATCAATAATCCAAGAGTGCATCATCATAATATCAATAAACGATATAAGTTACTAACAGAACAGAGGTTGTCACAAATAGGGCCCGACATACCCCCAAAAGCGCACATCCAGGTCCACCCCACTATCAGGCTCCTGAATAGCACTAGAGCTCTTTATCACATATCATGTCCTCCATGGACTAGGTGTTGGGTTTCATTCCTAATCACCGACCCATAGGTTGACAGACAATCTGTGAATCAGATGGACGTTGTGATTGATACCAACTCCAGGCACTCATAATAATATCATGAATGTCAAAATTTCACAGGCGATGTATATATTTGTGGAATAACAAATTCTCAGCAGTGAGAGACATTGTAAATTTCCAATATCCAAGCAAGAATGGAATTGGGAAATAATCATATAAGAATATTGTCAATCAAATTCTGAACGAATCCATAATGTAGAACAAGTATCAAATTATGGAGATCAACAATGATAGGTATGTATGGATTACAAATTAGTAGCATTAAGAAAATAAACTAAGATGGCTAAGAATACCATATGTTAGAGTTCGGGTTTACTTACATTGGGTTTTTAGGATTGCATTCCCATGCGGTTACCATAACAGATATCCCGTAGCTTTCTTTCCATTTTTCATTGTTTGAGTGATCCTATAATCACGGATAAAAAATACATGGCATAATGAACCAATATTCATCCTAATCTCAAACTTTGTTATTCAGTGTTTTAAGTTCTTTTGAACTTAGTTTATTTAATTAAGGGTCTTCAATCTCCCATTTAGGGTTCCCTGATGCCTTATAACTTATTTGGCCCTTCAAGGGCATTATGGTTATTTACCCCGTTTTAATATTTCATATTTCTCCGTATGCGATTTATGTAATTCATAGTCCACTTTGAGTCTATTTGGTCCTTATAACATTTATGTAGACTTATCAATTTCAATTTTATACTTTTGGTAACTCCATTAAGTCCTAAGGACGTATTCGTCATTTTTTAGTTTGTTACCAGGTCTTATTCTCTTCAAAGGAACGTTATCATCAAGTCCAAAATATAGAATATAATTAATTTAGGCTTTTTCGGATCTTAATTTACTTATTTTTGACTTATATTAAGCGTAGGGATATTTTTATAATTTTATGCTTTTACGTGTCATATTTTTCGGTTCTTCATTTATTGAAATGGACTCTACCGTTGAGTCTGAAATGCTCAACAAAGTTAGAATATGTCACCTTAGACATTTAATTGGCTTTTGGATTACTAAGGTATATTGGTACTGTGACATTTCACATGTCTATATTTTCAGGACTTCTTTTCACAAAACGGGTCCTCCCATTGGGTTAGGAGTGTCCCAAAATGTAAGGGTATGTATTTTTACCATCTTCGGAGTTCAATTGATCACTTAACTGATCATTAGGGCGTATTTGAAATTACTCTAGTTTTCTCCTTCGTACATTTCAAGATTTAATTTCACAAATCAAACTCTTCCGTTGAGTCTATAATGCCCAATATTTTGGGTTGCATTATTCTTTTATTTTAATCGGCCTTCATTTGGCCTATTTTTTGGCTTAAGGGCATTTTGGTAATTTCTCATATAATTAAAGGAAATTAAAATTAATATTTAATTAATTTCTGGGTCATTTCATAATTAATCAAAACTGTTGGGGGTAATGTTATAATTAACCAAAGGTCCTGGGGTCCAATTATAGTTTCAGAAACTAGTGGGGGTTAAAATGTAATTTTTGAAAACCATTTAAATAAAACTAATTGGTTCACTTGGATTTTAAGTGAACCAGCCTCAAACAGTATTGAACCAACCGGTTCAGTCTGGTTCAAATGATCATGCTGATGTCAGCCTTATTTTATTTTTAATCTATTTAACTCAAAACGACGTAGTTTTGATAACCTTTTTTAATTTGGTTGGGACCCGACCCGATGACCGACCCAACACTGTGCTTCTTCTCCGGCGAGGTTTCTAGTGTCTTCTCCGGCGCCAGTGATCGTCATCGGTGGAATTTCAATGTATTCTCAACGGGGTTCGAGGCTACTTTGCATGAGGATTCCATCTATAGTGCTAGTTTTGTGATTTTAAGCCTTCTCGATGTTGAAATAAGGAGTTACAAGTCGGGCTCTGGCGAGCCACTACTTTTTGGCCAAGTGCATTTTCCCTATTTCGTGGCTTTCTGCCACTTGTTGTTGCCCCAAATTTTTACTACAAGTTCTTGAAGTCCTAGGGAACATTTTCCCGATCCTAAAACTGAACAAATCAACCATTTTTATGTTGGTTTAATTTATTTCTCTCAGTCTGAAACTTATTGTTTTCTCAATGGTTTCTCAACCATTTTTAGTGATTCAAATTGTTGTATGTTCCATTTTTAATGCTCTTTTGACCTAGGTAAATGGTTTTAAGCTTAAATAAAGTTTGCTAAAAGATTTCATTTTTCACAATTTTGGGTCTTTTAGTTCCTAGGGTTTTCACGCTTCAAAATTTACTAATTTTCTTCCATTTTCTTCCCCCTACATTATACTATACATGCATGCAACATTTTTTCCATAAATAAGCTTGTGTATGGAAGAATTCTAGAGGGAGAAAATTTTACCTTTCTCCCTCTCTCTTTAGCTTCCTCCTCTCTCTGTTGTTTCTCTCTCTTCTTCTTGCCTCTACTGCCTTCTTTCTTCCTCATCTTCTTCTTTTTCTTCATTTCCTTACTTCTCAGCAACTCTCTCTACAAGCACTAAATCACTCACCAACTCCAAGTCTGTTGTTTTTCATGTAGCATAGACACATAGTCTGAATCACAGCACCCACACTCAGGACATGTATTTATACATGTCATCATGTATATATACATATATATATATATATATATGGTTGATGTGGTGCATGTCATGCCATTGGGTGGAGGTGTGGTCCAATAGCATGCTACCACCTCAATTTTGGGTATGCAGAATTGAAGCTTACTTGGGCATATGTATATATCTTATACATTATATAACACAAAAGTGCTTGTATCCTAATTGGTATTCTTTTTGGGCTTTAAGTTTATCCCTCATTTGGTTTAGGGTTCAAAACCTAGACTAAATCGCTCTAAAAATTTTGAAATTGTGCCTTAATTGTTATAAAAATCCCTTAATATTCTTACTTTGCTTTTGATTTTTGTGTGCTAAATTTTTACGCCATAGATCTTATCTTTTGTCATATTATATCATTTTTTATTTGACCAAAAATATTTCATATTTATCGACAAATTTGATTTTAAGTTTGTTTTATTCTCGCATCGCGCTAATTTGCCCAAATTTCTTCTCCGTGTATCGATTTCGTAAATAGAGATTTTATCGGCTTCTATAGCCTTCATTGTTTCGCCTTGATGTATTTAAATGTATTTTAATTATTTTAAGAGTCCATCATAATTATCAGAATAATTTTGATTAAACGCCCTCCCTTTGTGCGTTATGCTAAACTTGCTTAAGTGCACTAATTTCTCACATTCACTTGTGTGTCACTCCTCGATTAACACTTGCCATACCTTTATCGAATCATGGCCCTCGACATTACATTGCATTCTCACATTAGTTGTCTCTAATTAATAATTGATTATTTTCATCATTTATGCCTTTGTTTATGTATTCTGAGTCATTAGTCATATCTAGTATCACCCATAGTTATTAAGCAAATTAACTTATGATAATTGTCATTATCGTTAATTGCTTTGCTTAATTGGGTTGAAGTGTTACATCCTACCCCCCTTAAAATATATTTTGTCCTCAAAACTCAGATGTTCATATCTAGGTAGCTCTATTACCTTTTCATGCCAATTTCATCATCATAGATCCCATTTTAGTCTGTCTCTCGGACTTATCACTAGCATTCAGGACATCATCTCTTCAAACAAGAAGGTTTCTCACATAAGGTTCACAATTCCTTCGTACTTTTTTTTTTTTTAGTTTAGTAGTGATCTTGAAAGTCACATATTTGACTTTCAACTTTCTCGAGACCTTACACTTAAAGTTTCCAAATTCTAGTATTAGTGTTTCAAGCTTATTTCTTTAGTTCTCAGACCTATGGTTATAGGTCTATTATACTTTTATTACTCACTCAGAGTCATTTTTTTAATTACTTGACTATTTTCCACTATTATTCATGCTGTAACTAGCTTCACGTCTAGTCGTCGCATTAGTTTTGTTTGGCACTAAGTCGTGATTACTTTACTGCTCATGGTTTCCCAACTTTCTGTTGGCGTCGTATGGTGCATCACATGCCAGGTAAAGGTATCCAGTACTTTGACCATTTCTTTTCTATCGGTTGTTTTAGTAATGGTCATAGGAAGTTTACGGTGTAACTAGACCGCAACACTTCCATCGTTTAGAGTGTATTGGATTTCTCACTCATGTACTTTAGTCTTTGCTAAGGATAAAGTCTTTGATTGATTTATACTATTCTGCTTGATTTCATATGGAGGCTCAGAATAATGATCAAGTAGGAAAAGATTAGAGTTTCACCTGCCTGAAGCTTATACACAACTCATTTCCTCTCTGGTCACTTTCCTCTCAATTCTCCTCCCTTTTTTTGTCACAAATCCTGCCTTGGATTCACTACATGCATTCAATTGCGTGATTGCAACGTCACTCGTTTAAGTCTCTTTTTATCGATTAGTCTTTATTTGATTATCGCAAACACCGTATTTCCCCTTTGTATTTTCAGTGGCATATTTCCTTTTTATGTTCATGAACATCTTTTGGTGTGTATAAGGATGGTTTACTCACATGCTCTCGTACCACAACATTTTCCTCATGGAAGGGTAACTTTAGATTTATTTGTAATATTCAATGATTGATTTTTGATCGCGTGCCCATTTCTAAGGGTTACTCAAGTTGAAGATTTATCAATCATCTTTCGTTTCATTGTATATATTTCATTGGCACACCTACCTTTGTTTTCGAATTCGTATGCATTCATCCTTTTCATAAATTGGATAGGTTGAGGAATTTAGTCCTTCTATTTTTTTCAAATTATCGACAGGTACGAATACCTTTTCATCTTTTACTCACGATTAAGCCTTTCATAATTTTGATTTCTTATTTCCTTATGAATTAAAGCATAAAAATTATACACAGTTCATTTTTTCTTTAAGTCGTAGTAGACTTATCAAAATTTCTTAGGGTAGTCTTTTACCCCACGCAGTCTACTTTTGAAGGTATTCTTAACTGTAATATTATATTTGGTTCACCTTGAACCTCCCGTATCATTTTTGATCAATTTAATTCTTAAAGTTTTATGACTTTTAATTATAGCCATTATTTTGGTTTCGCTTACCTTTGCTCAAAAGGTCATTCGGTGTTTGATTTTTCATACTCATCATCATATTCGGCTTTTCATCATATGTTGCATTTTTCTCCCCAGTCGTTATTCAATTTTTACAAATTAGTTCTCATAGAGAACTTATTCAACTATATAGGGAGTCCCTTGTACATTTTGTGACTTCAAAGCTATATAGTGAGGTGATTAGTCTCATCTGTAACCAAATATTTAATAACATACTAGCACTTATTCATTTGCAAGTACTGCTATTCACAATCTTGTCCATTCTGGACTTCATATCATATTTTAGGGTTGTTTACATCAATTAGCCATCCCATCATTTTATCGTTACATTTGACACTCAAGGTTTATCAAGATTATGTCAAGTTTTTCCCACCATAGAAGTTCTCAACTTCCTTAGCATCACAGATTTAGTTATTCTTACTTTCTACCTCAATCACAATTGTTCTCATAGTATCTCAAAAAATTATGTATCACTTTATCATAGTCGTTGTCCTCACAAATTTTCCTAGACATTACGCCACAAGTTCCATCTTTTCAATCGTCAAATCACATTGATCCTCAAAAGTCGTTCAGAGTCATTAATCATTTACCTTTTGGAATAAACTCAGCTAACTCAATAAAGTACCGCCCACAATTGGGTCATGTCGTCACCTAGATCGACAAGATCCATTGAATTTTTCCCCAATGATCCCTCATCATGTGTCAGTCTCCTTTTAGAATCATTACATTTCATAATGTTCACTTTGACAGTCTCACTTATTCAATAATTGTCTTCCAAGGCTTTATTTGTCTTTACCCTGTCAGGGTCTATTTATGACTTATTCAAGAATCCTTAAATTTCTAACATATCATCAATCCATCTGAAGTCTTAAACTCCTCAAGCCACTATCCATTAAACCTTCCTCAGACTAATTCTCATATAGATTTGTTGTCAGATCATTGACTTCGCAAGATTTCACAATCCCAACTCTATGTCACCTTATATCTTCCAAAAGAGCAATAACCATTGCCCTTGTTCAAATGATAGTTTCATCAATTCACTGATCAATTTATAGCTCAGATATCTAGGAGTCATCAACCCCGATACTAGTTTGATTCTTCCTAAGAATCCTTAACCTTTACCTTTAAGCATACTATCATCTCCCAAAATTCACTATGCATTTGATCATCTCAATCGCCTTAGAATCATTAAATTCAATCATAACATAGTCTTTCCCAAAGACTATTAACCTTAGTACCTAAACATGCTATTGTCTCCAAAAATCATAGATCATTTAATCATCTAAATCACCCAATAGTCCATAAATCTAATACTGGTATGATCTCTCCCACAGAATCATTAACCTATAGCTCTAATAGAGTCCTCGAATTCTCAAGATCATCAACTTCGCTCATAAGCCTACTATTGTCTCCCAAGAATAATTGATCGTCTGATCATCCTAGTCACCCAAGAAATATCAATTTTAATCATGACTTGGTCTTTCCCATAGACCATTAACCTTTGCTTTGATACCACTCTATCGCGACCCGTAACCCACCCTACGAGGATTAGGGGCAACAACTGACACTGCCACTCGGATAGGCCGTACAGAATCAAATGAATTGCATAGAATGATAATTTTTCTTTTCTTTTCTTCATATAATAGATCAAAAATCATGGAATCATTTAATGCAGAAGCTATACCAATGCAATTCATCTGATCATAAACCAAACCCAAACAACTATCAATCAAATATATCCAAGTACCATTTTGATCATTATGATTCATTGATCAAGTCTAACATCACCACTAATGATACAATATTACAAATACCTATTATTTAGATCAGCCTTATAGAGTACATGTTCAAATTATGACTTGGAGTTCCCATCATCAATTTTTCTTACAAGCACGCCACTAGCTCAACTAGTCGCCTCATTTTGTTTCATTCCTTATAGAGCTACCTGAAAAATAGTTATAAATAAGGAGTGAGCTAACTTAGCTCAGTAAGTAAACTCCTCGCTCTATCATGGGTCAAGATTAGCCCAAAAGAATGATAATGAATAATAGCAAGCAAAGGATAATATCACTGTAGCATGCGAAGGATAAAACATCAAAGTAGCCAGTCACCAAGAATGTGAATCAATAAAATGACACATGGGTCCCAAAGGCACATCCAAAGGTAGGATAACAAATCAACAATAGGGATTGACGGATACAATAGTTAATTACCACAAATCACAAAATAACGATTCGAGTCCAAAGATAGGTAAACAAACATATCATTAATAAAATAGTATATTAATAGACAATCCAAAGGCAGGCTCATAAGGCATATCTATAATCAAAGAGTACATCATCAACATATCCAAGGATAGGCTTGCAAAACAAATCAATAATCAAAACGTGCATCATCAGAATACCAATAAACGATATAAGATACTAACAAAACAGATGTTGTCACAAATAGGACCCGACATAACCCCAAAAGCACACATCTAGGTCTACCCCGCTATCAGGCTCCTGAATAGCACTAGAGCTCTTTATCACATATCATGTCCTCCATGGACTAGGTGTTAGGTTTCATTCCCAATCACCGACCCGTAGGTCCACAAGAAATCTGTGCATCAGATAGACGTTGTGGCTGATCACAACTCCAGGAACTAATAATAATATCATGATTGTCAAAATTCCACAGGCGATGTACAAATTTGTGGAATAACAAATTCTTAACAGTGAGAGGTATAACAAATTTCCAATATCCAAGCAAGTCTATAAATGGACAAATAATCAAACAAGGATATTGGCAATCAAATTCTCAACGAATCCACAATGTAGAACAATCATCAATTTGTGGATATCAACAATAACAGGTATGTATGGATTACAAATTGGCAGCATTAAAAAAATAAACTGTGACATGGCTAGGAATACCACATGTTAGAGTTTGGGTTTACTTACATTGGGTTTTTAGCATTACATTCCCTTGTGGTTACCATAATAGCTATCCCGTAGCTTTCTTTCCATTTTTCATCATTTGGGTGATCCTATAACCACGGATAAAAAATATATGGCATAATGAAATAGTATTCATCCTAATCTCAAACTTTGTTATTCAATGTTTTAAGTTCTTTTGACATTAGTTTATTTAATTAAGGGTCTTCAATTTCCCATTTAGGGTTGCCTGATGCCTTATAACTTATTTGGCCCTTCAATGGCATTATGGTAATTTACCCCTTTTTAATATTTCATATTTCTCCGTATGCAATTTATGTAATTCAGACTCCATTTTGAGTCTATTTGATCCTTATGAAATTTATGCGGACTTATTAATTTTATTTTATAGTTTCGGTAACTTAATTAAGTCCTAAGGACGTATTCCTCATTTTTTAGTTTGTTACCGGGTCTTATTCTCTTCAAAGGAACATTACCGTCAAGTCCGAAATATTGAATATAATTAATTTAGGCTTTTTCGGATCTTAATTTACTCATTTGTGACTTGTATTAAGCTTCGGGGCATTTTTATAATTTTACGCTTTTACGTGTCATATTTTTCGGTACTTCATTTGCTAAAATGAACTCTACCGTTATGTCTAGAATGCTCTACAAAGTCAGAATATGTTACCTTCGACATTTAACTGGCTTTTGGATTACTAAGGGTATATTGGTAATTTGACATTTCACGTGTCAATATTTTTGGGACTTCGTTTCACAACGTGGGTCCCGCCATTGGTTGGGTATGTTCCAAAATGTTAGGACATGTATTTTTACAGTCATTAGAGTACAATTGATCACTTAACAAATCCTTAAAACATATTTGGAATTACTTTAGTTTGCCCGTTGGTAATTTCCTATATAATTAAAAGAAATTAAAATTAATATTTAATTAATTTTTGGGTCATTTCATAATTAATCAAAACTGTTGGAGGTCATTTTATAATTAGCCAAAGGTCTTGGGGGTCCAATTATAGTTTTAGAAACTAGTGGGGGTTAAAATATAATTTTTGAAAACCATTTAAATAAAACCAATTGGTTCACTTGGATTTTAAGTGAATCGGCCCCAAACAGTACTCAACCAACCGGTTCGGTCCAATTCAAACAATTATGCTGATGTCAGCCCTATTTATTTTCAATCTATTTAACTCAAAACGGTGTAGTTTTGATAACCCTTTTTAATTCGGTCAGGGCCCGACCCGAACCCGACCCGATGACCGACCCAACACTGTGCTTCTTCTCTAGCGAGGCTTCTAGTGTCTTCTCCGGTGCTGGCGACCGTCGCGGGTGGAATTTCAGTTTATTCTCAACGGGGTTCGACGCTTCTTTTCATGAGGACTCCACCTATAGTGCTAGTTTTGTGATTTCAAACCTCTTGGATCTCAAAATAGGGAGTTACAGGTCGGGTTCCGGAGAGCCACGACTTTTCGGTTAAGTGCATTTTCCTTATTTCGTGACTTTCTGCCACTTGTGTTTGCCCCAAAATTTACTACAAGTTCCTGAACTCCTAGGGAACACTTTCTCAATCCTAAAATCCAACAAATCAACCATTTTTACGTTGGTTTAATTTCTCTCTCTCAATTTGAAACTTATTGTTTTCTCAATGGTTTCTCAAGCATTTTTAGTGATTCAAATTGTTGCATGTTCCATTTTTAATGCTCTTTTGAGCTAGGTAAATGGTTTGAAGCAGAAATCAAGTTTGCTCAAAAATCCCATTTTTAATGATTTTAGGACTTTTAGTTCCTCAGTTTTCATACTTCAAAATTTACTAATTTTCTTCCATTTCCCCCCTACATTATACTATACATACATGCAACATTTATGCCATAAACAAGCTTGTATATGGAAGAATTCTAGAGAGAAAAAATTTGACCTTTTTCCTCTCTCTTCAACTTCCTCCTCTTTTTACAGTTTCTCTCTCTTCTTCTTGTCTCTGTTGCCTTCTTTCTTCCTCCTCTTCTTCTTCACTTCCCCACTTCACAGCAACTCTCTCTCTCTCTCTCTCTCTATATATATATATATATATATATATATATATATATATATCCACTCAATCACTTACCAACAACAAGTCTGTTGTTTTTCACGCAGCACACACATACACAATCTGAATCACAGAACCCACACTCAAGACATGTATATATATATATATATGGTTGATGTGGTGCATATCGTGCCATTGGGTGGAGGTGTGGTCCAATGGTATGCTGCCACCTCAATTTTGGGTATGCAGAATTGAAGCTTATTTGGGCATATGTATATATCTTATGCATTATATAGCACAAAAGTGCTTGTAACCCAATTGGTGTTCTTTTGGGGCTTTAAGTTTTTCCCTCATTTGGTCTAAAGTTCAAACCCTTTGGCCTTCCTTTTGGCCTCATCTTTCCCCATTTTTCCTGCTTATGCCTCGTTTGTCATTTTAGCTATTTTTCGTCTCGCGACTCGAAACCCACCCTATGCGGATTAGGGTCAACGACCGACACTGCCACTCGGACAGGCCGTACAGAATCAAATGAATTGCATAGAATGATAAATAATTTTTTTTCTTTTTCTTCATATTAATAAATCATAAATAATTTAATTATTTAATGCGGAAGCAACACCAATGCAATTCATCTAATCACGAACCGAACTCCAACAACCATCAATCAAATATCTCTAAATACCATTTTGATCATTATGATTCATTAATCAAGTCTAACATCATTACTAATGATACAATATTACAAATACCTATTATTTAGATCATCCTTACAGAGTACATATTCAAATTATAACTTGGAGTTCCTATCATCAATATTGCTCACAAGCACGCCACTCGCTCCACTAGTCGCCTCATTTTGTTTCATTCCTTATAGAGCTACCTGAAAAATAGTTATAATTATAGAGTGAGCTAACTTAGCTCAGTAAGTAAACTCTTCACTTTACCATGGGTCAAGGTTATTCCAAAAGAAGGATAATGAACAATAGCAAGCAAAGGATAATATCTATCACGACCCGAAACCCACCCTCTGCGGATTACCGGATCGCGACCGCCGCTCCGAGACCCGAAGGCCCTGAGACAAGGCTCGCATCTGCAGCGATATCGAATAGATGTGCAACATACGTTTTGCGGAAACGTGAAAAACTTTTTCTTTTCTTTTCTCATTTTTAAATTATGCACATCCGTCCGGTACTGCCGCTCCATACATAGCATACATGGTTACACATTCAGAGTATAATGAAAACTTAAAGACTTCATACATTCATACAATACATATTCGATTGCCCTGAGGGCTTATTACATATTCTTACATTGTCTATTAATACAAAACGTACTATTAGTGTTCATAGGTTCTTCAAAAGAAACTACTTAACATATCCTTCCAAAAAGACAGCTAGACTCATCGTCGTCGTCCTTAAGACCCTGTCTGCTGCATCACCTGAAAGGGGGGTCCGAACAAAGTCTGGGTAAGCTAATCTAAGCTTGTGAGCAATTCCAGTATTCGTCATGGGGTTTTCAATTAGCAGTGGTTTAGTACATAAGAGTTTGTAAAATAGTCACCGCCAATTGTTCGTATACTTGAATACAGAATATATACATTCCTTAAAACATGTAGCTTTGAAACATTTAAAGTATTCAAGCTAAACTTATACATATGAACTTTAAAACATATAACATATCATGTATTTCTTAAATAGAGTATATAAAACTCAAACATATGCATATTGAAAATGAGAGTAAAAACCTGCTTCCATTTTCAAATCATTTGTCATCTTATCACTTCCGTTAGTGGAATCCGTTTCGAACCAGACTCCCATTTTACTTATAAATAGAGATATCTCATGCCTGGGGGATTAGATCCTGCTACCTGGCATTTTACAGGGCAATTGAGTTCCGTAAAACCCAAAATCCTGCCTATTTTACAGGGCAACTGAAAACTCAGAATCCTGTCTAAGTGCTTATGCACCATTCATCTTGCATTTTAAAATACATTTAACATATGAGTATATCAACATAGATAATTCTCGTGAGTACTTTAAAACATAACATTCATATACTTGAAATAAGCAAATTCAGAATATTGAACAATAATTGCATTTTAACTAGACATGCTGAAAAGTATTTGAAGGAAAAACTGTTGCAGAAACCAATCACTGAGCATGTCACAATGGGGTTATAAAACAGAACAATTAAAAACTGAATCATGTAAACACTGAATTTGAAATTTCAAACATTTCATATCTTTGCATTTAAAACCTTTTTAAATCCATAGAGTTAAATCTCCACTTCAAACACAGGGTTACTCACCTCGTACTTCTGGTTTTCGATCTATTTAGTCGCCTTTCCCTTGGCTTCCTTCAACCTATGAAGCCATTCTTGCAGCGTTTCGGTGTCCTCCTGTTTCTTAATCTTTTTCGCTGCTAGTTGCTCCTTAGTTATAGTCTTGTAAATGAAGGGGCAAACGCTGCACACTTCGTTTGTTTTGGCAATCCGGATATATTTCTGAACTATCTGGAGTTGTTTTTCTAGCTTCTCCCGGAAAACTTTCTGTTTCGGATCATTTGCTATTTGTGCCCTCGTCATCATTGGGGGAACTTCTCGTTCTTGATTCATTTTTGTGTCTATTAAATTCTCTGTTTAAAACACAATTTAACATGTCAAGAAAACAGATTTCTACAATCATATTCTTCTTGGGAGTTCCATTAACTTTAATTTAAAGTTATTTATTTAACATGTTTACGTGTCGTGTCTTTTCGTATTTCATTTCTCGTATTTGCCTCAGTTTAGTTCTTTGGCAATATTTTAGTTCATAGTCATCTAACAGATGCTATTCATCAAATTTTATGTCTTTTTATTTTAGACATTTCTTTTGGTCGAATAGACTCTACCATTGAGTCCGGAGTGTCGAAGAAAGTCGGTTTAGGCTTTCCAAGAATTTAATTTGGGCTTTTATATATAAAAGGGCAAAATGGTCATTTATCATTTTTACGTGTCATATTTTTCTGTACTTCGTTTCGTAATTTGGACTCCATTTTTGAGTCCGGGATGTCAAAGAAAGTTAATTTAGACCTTCCCTGATTTCATTTTGGCTTTAGAGGTACCAGGGGTATTTTGGTCTTTTTACCCCTTTACGTGTCTTTATTTTTCGGGACCCCATTTCGTGTTGTGGACCTCACCATTGGACTCAGAAGGTCCAAGATAGTAAGAATACACTAATAACTTGTCAATTTTTGGTCAAGGGGTATTTTGGTCATTTACCCCTTACGTGTTTTTATTTTTCGAACCCCATCTCGTAAAACGGACCCTACCATTAGTCTTAGAATATCCAAAATAATAAGGATACACTATTCATATGTTTAATTTGGACTTCATTTGCTCTATTTATGACCCAAGGGTAAAATAGTAATTTTATCTTAATTATAAATAATTAAATTTATTATTTAATTATTTTTCAGGGGCTTAATTGCATAAATTCTTCATTAGTTGGGCCACAGTGGAATTTCCCTCAACAGTTGGGGTCAATCCGTAAATAGGTAAAGTGTTGGTTTATTTATTTTTTAAATAATTTAGAAAACCAGATGGTTCGGTCAAGGTATAAGTGAACCGGTCCGGTTCAGTTACAACCCAACCGGTCTAGCCGGTTCTTGACATAATGCTGACGTCATGATGACGTCAGTCCTAGGGTTTTAAAACATTTAAACCAAAATGTCACCGTTTACATAACTGGACCATTGGATCTGGTTCAACCCGGACCCGTAACCGAATCCGACCCGACCCAACCCGAACAGTGTCGTCTTCCCCACGAAGTTGACACTGTTCACTGTAAAACCCTAATTTTTTCCAGTCCAATTTCATAATGTTTTTCAAGCCTATTTTCTCTGTTTTCATTTCCAATCACTTCCTAATGTCTTAATACATGTTTTTGAATCGATTTAGGGCTTCGAATATGGTTCAATCATTGTGTTTAAACTATGATAACCCGAACTATATAACCTATGGTTCATGCTTATTTCTTAACCAAATTTCATGGGATCTCATTTGTTATGATCACCTCTTCATGGGGATTCATATCTCGTTCTTAAATATCGATTTAAACTGAGTTTTAAGGGGTTGGGGTGTAAACCCGTAACCTGTAACTATACATTTGAGGGTCGGTTCTTTTGAGTTTTGGTCGCGTAGTGGTATTTTTGAAACCCTCTTGACCTCAGCTTGAGGTCTTGATAGGCCAGAACCCGTTTAGTTTCACCCATTTCAGACCTGCTTTCTTGAAGGTCATCCATGGCAGTCGATCTTGGGTTTGTCATTTTTCAGTGTTTTTAAAGCTTAAAATCATGCTTGACAGTCTTGTACATGTCTATCTAGCATTATATGATCATATATAACTCAAAACAGTTCATATTCATGCTAATTTATAGAGAGAGAAAATGATAACTTTAAACTTCTCTCACCTTTTTGTTTCGGTTTTCCTTCTCTTTCTTGCTCTAAAAACTTCTTTCTATCTCCTCAGTTCTTCTTCTTTTGGTTTCTTTCGTGAGAGAACAACATGCTTTGCATGTTTTGGTTTTTAAAGCAAGGATAATCGACCTCTCTCTCTCCTCCAAATCTCTCTCTACAGTTCTCTCTCTCTTCATTCTGATTTCTAGCCCTACATAGCACTCCCATCTCATAAATTTTACTTTTTCTCTTTTCTACTTTGCATTTAATTTTGGCAAGATATTTATACATATACACATATATACAAGACACACACATACACACCAGCCAACACACACACACACCATTCACACACTGTTCACACTTTTTCACATTTTACCTTCCTTACATTTACATATATCATTTAATTAATACATATATATATATATATATATATACATTTCTTATACTTAATTACTTAATTAATTAATTTAATAATTAATTAATTATATATATAATTTCCTTTTCCTCGCAATACGGGTCATGTGACCCGGTATCCCGGGTCGGGATATTACAATATCACTGTAGCATGCGAAGGATAGAACATCATAGTAGCCAGTCACCAAGAATGTGACTCAATAAAATGACCCGTGGGTCCCAAAGGCACATCCCAAGGTAGGATAAAAAATCAACAATAGGGACTGGCCTATACAATAGTTAGTTGCCACAAATCACAAGATAACAATTCGAGTCCAAAGATAGGCAAGCAAGCGTATCATCAATCAAATAGTATGTTAACAGATAATCCAAGGACAAGTTCACAAGGCATATCTGTAATCAAATAGTACATCATCAACATATCCAAGGATAAGGATAGGCTTGCAAAGCATATCAATAATTCAAGAGTGCATCATCAAAATATCAATAAACGATATAAGATACTAACAGAACATATGTTATCACAAATAGGGCCTGGCATACCCCCAAAAGCGCACATCCAGGTCCACCCCACTATCAGGCTCCTGATAGCACTAGAGCTCTTTATCACATATCATGTCCTCCATGGACTAGGTGTTGGGTTTCATTCCTAATACTGACTCGTAGGTCCACAAGCAATCTGTGAATCAGATGGACGTTGTCACTGATCCCAACTCCAAGCACTCATAATAATATCATGTTCATCAAAATTTCAGAGGCGATGTACATATTTGTGGAATGACAAATTCTAAGTAGTGAGAGACATAAAAAATTTTCAATATCCAAGCAAGTATAGAAATGGAAAAATAATCATATATGGATATTGGCAATCAAATTCTCAACGAATCCATAATGTAGAACAAGCATCAAATTGTGGAGATCAACAGTGACAAGTATGTATGGATTACAAATTGGCAGCATTGAGGAAATAAACTGTGTCATGGCTAGGAATACTACATGCTAGAGTTCGGATTTACTTACATTGGGTTTTTAGCATTGCATTCCTATACGGTTACCATAATAGCTATCCCGTAGCTTTTTTTTTCATTTTTCATCGTTTGGGTGATCCTATAATCACAGATAAAAAATACCTGGTATAATAAATCAGTATTTTCCTAATCTCAAACTTTGTTATTCAATGTTTTAAGTTCTTTTAAACCTAGTTTATTTAATTAAGGGTCTTCAATTTCTCATTTAAGGTTCCCTGATGCCTTATAACTTATTTGGCCCTTCAAGGGCATTATGGTAATTTACCCTTTTTTAATATTTCATATTTTTCGGTATGCGATTTATGTAATTCATACTCCATTTCGAGTCTATTTGGTCCTTATAAATTTTATGTGGACTTATTAATTTCATTTTTATACTTCTGGTAACTTCATTAAGTCCTAATGACGTATTCATCATTTTTTAGTTTGTTATAGGTTTTATTCTCTTCAAAGGAACGTTACCGCCAAGTCTGGAAGATCTAATATAATTAATTTAGGCTTTTTCGGATATGAATTTACTCATTTGCAACTTATATTAAACCTAGGGGCATTTTTGTAATTTTACACTTTTACGTGTCATATGTTTTGGTACTTCGTTTGTTGAAATGGACTTTACCGTTGAGTCTGAAATGCTCAACAAAGTCAGAATATGTCACCTTTGACATTTAACTGGCTTTTGGATTACTAAGGGTATATTGGTAATTTGACATTTCACGTGTCTATATTTTCGGGACTTCGTTTCACAAAACGGGTCCCTCCATTGGGTCGGGAATGTCCCAACATATTGGGTTGTACTATTCTTTTATTTTAATCGGCCTGCATTTTGCCTATTTTTGGCTTAAGGGAATTTTGGTAATTTCTCATATAATTAAAGGAAATTAAAATTAATATTTAATTAATTTTTGGGTCATTTTGTAATTAATAAAAAATGTTGGGGGTCATTTTATAATTAACCAAAGGTCTTGGGGGTCCAATTATTGTTTCAGAAACTAGTGGGGGTTAAAATGTAATTTTTAAAAATCATTTAAATAAAACCAATTGGTTCACTTGGATTTTAAGTGAACCAGCCCCAAATAGTACTGAACCAACTGGTTCAGTCCAGTTCAAACCATCATGCTGATGTCAGCCCTATTTTATTTTTAATCTATTTAACTCAAAACGACATAGTTTTGATAACCCTTTTTAATTCGGTCGGGGCTCGACCTAATGACTAACCCAACACTATGCTTCTTCTCCGGCGTGGCTTCCGGTGTCTTCTCCGGCGACGGGGACCGTTGCTGGTGGAATTTTAGTGTATTCTCAATGGGGTTCGATGCTACTTTTCATGAGGATTCCACCTATAGTGCTAGTTTTGTGATTTCAAGCCTTCTCGATCTCGAAATAAGGAGTTACAGGTTGGGCTCCGGTGAGCCACGACTTTCTGGCGAAGTGTATTTTCCCTATTTCGTGGCTTTTTGCCCCAAATTTTTACTACAAGATCCTGAACTACTAGGGAAAACTTTCTCAATCCTAAAACCTAACAAATCAACCCTTTTTACGTTGGTTTAATTTCTCTCTCAATCTGAAACTTATTGTTTTCTCAATGGTTTCTCAACCATTTTCAATGATTCAAATTGTTGTATGTTCCATTTTTAATACTCTTTCGAGCTAGGTAAATGGTTTGAAGCTTAAATCAAGTTTGCTCAAAAATCTCATTTTCACGATTTCGGGTCTTTTAGTTCCTAGGGTTTTCACGCTTCAAAATTTACTAATTTTCTTCCATTTTCTTCCCCCTACATTATACTATACATGCATGAAACATTTATGCCATAAACAAGCCTGTATATGGAAGAATGCTAGAGAGAGAAAATTTTACCTTTCTCCCTTGCTCTTCATCCTGTTTTTACTGTTTCCCTCTCTTCTTCTTGCCTCTGTTGCCTTCTTTCTTCCTCTTCTTCTTCTTCACTTCCTCACTTCACATAAACACACACACACTCTCTCTCTCTCTCTCTCTCTCTCTCTCTCTCTACATGCACTCAATCACTCACCAACTCTAAGTCTGTAGTTTTTCATATAACACACATAGAGTTTGAATCACAACACCCACACTCATGACATGTATTTATACATGTCATCCTATATATATATATATATATATATATATATGGCTGATGTGGTGCATGTCATGCCATTGGGTGGAGGTGTGGTCCAATGGTATCCTGCCACCTCAATTTTGGGTGTGCAGAATTGAAGCTTATTTGGGCATATGTATATATCTTATGTATTATATAGCACAAAAGTTCTTGTAGCCCAATTGGTGTTATTTTTGGGCTTTAAGTGTTTCCCTCATTTGGTCTAGGGTTCAAACCCTAGACCAAATTGCTCTAAAAATTTTAAAATTGTGCCTTAATCACTCTACAATTTCTTTAATATTCTGGCCTTGCTTTTAGTTTTTGTGTGCTAAATTTTTATGCTATAGATCTTAATTTTTGTCATATTATATCGTGTTTTATTCGACCAAAAATATTTGGTATTTATTGACAAATTTGATTTTAAGTTTATTTTATTCTCGCATCGCGCTAATTTGCCCAAATTTCCTCTCCGTGTATCGATTCTGTAAATCAAGATTTTATTGGTTTCCATAAACTTCATTGTTCCGCCTTAATGTATTTAAATTTATTTTAATTATTTTAAGAGTCCATCATAATTATCGAAATAATTCCAATTAAACGTGCTCCCTTTGTGCGTTATACTCAACTTGCTTAAGTGCACTAATTTCTCACATGCACTTGTGTGTTACTCCTCGATTAACACTTGTCATACCTTTATCGAATCATGGCCCTTAGCATTACATTGCATTCTCACATCGGTTGTCTCCAATCAATAATTGATTATTTTCATCATTTATGCCTTTGCTTACGTATTCCGAATCATTAGTCATATCTAGCATCACTTATAGTTATTAAACAAATTACCTTATAATAATTGTCATTATAGTTAATTGCTTTTCTTAATTGGGTCGAGTTGTTACAATGTCCAACATTATTATATTTAACATAATAATCACATCATACTGATAAATCAGTCATAAGACAATAAACGATGATAACAATTATTTTATGTAGAACATATAAAAAACACACATCAATAACTATGTGTCTTTCATAATATTTGTCAATTGTCCCAATCATCACTTTACTACAAGGAGACACTACATGTGTCTTTCATAATATTTGTCAATTGTCTTACGTACCTATTGTTCCATCCTCGGGACCACCTTGGCCCATAGCACTAATGTATTGTATCGAGCCTTACGGTTCTCTATGGCCAATTACTCATTAGCCTACACCTCCAGTACCCGTTTACCCAAACGGGCATAAAAAATATGTTCCCAAGTATCAAAAGACCTAAGAAAGCCCTATTGTACTATTTCTAAGTCATTTGACTATATTTTAAACTTATAAGTAAATTTTCATAATTTACTAGACAAGTTACATGTCTATCGAGATTTCGTCTCTCAAAATCGACCTTAGAATTGGATCTAGAAGGTCCAACAATCCTAAAGATGCCCTCTTTATATTTTATTAATGCTTATAGGTATTTGTCCCATGCCTAACGGCATTTTAGTAATTTTACATTTTTATGCGGGACTACCCCATTTCTCATTTCATTAATCTGATTTTATATTTGAATTCTTGGCATCCAAAAATATTGAAAACGCCTCTTCTAGATCTTAATTCGGCTTTTAATTGCTTAATATAGGTCTAGGGCTATAATTATCATTTTTTCACTTTATGTGCGGCCATCACCGAGTCCCAATTTATTCAATTTGATCATATATTTGAATCTCAAGCACCCAACAACTTTGGAATAACCCCTTCTGAATTTTAATTAGCCTTTAAGTTTCTTAAACTATCATTAAGGGCATTTTTATAATTTTTCATATTCATCTGGGACCACCCTGGGTCCCTGAATGTCCAAATCGATTCTGCCATTGAGTCCGAAATGCCCAAAAACCTTAAGAATGCCTCTTTTTGCATTTTAATTGATTTTATATACAATTTTATAAGTAAGTGGCTCTATTTATAATTTCCCAAAATTTTTTCACTGATTCGTAATTATTTCAAATGAATCTGCCTTTTCATAATTTTTAAATTTTTAATTTCTTACTTTTGTAACCAAATAGGACGAATTTGATTTTATTCCCAAATTCTGGAATAGGGTTATCATTTTTCCAATTCCAATTTTAAAATAAAGTTTCCAAATTTTTCTGTAGCCAAACGGACCCTTAGGCCCAAGCTCACTGGACCAGACCCGTGATCCAACCTGACCCGGTCCATAACCTATGACCCGACCTGATTGACTGGTCAACAATCAATCGTTGACCCGATGACTAGTCAACACCGGCGTTGATAGTTGCTGGTGAACTTTCCAATCACTCCAGTGTTTTCTTACGTCATTTTCGCTCATTTTTTTTCTTAATTCATTTTAAACATTTCAAAACATCATTTGAGGCCAGTTTTCTCGATCGAAGGGCCCAAAATCACAGATCTCCAATAGAGATCGTTTTTCCAGCCAAGGTCTGCAACCTGCGTTTTTCCCCCACTTCCGGCCACTATTTTTATCTATTTTTCCTCCCTTCAGCTTCTGGAACTCTCACACACTTGTCCCAACATCCAGAACTCCCCAAATCCCTTTTTTTCTTCCCAACCCAAATTCACCCATATACATATATAAGTCTGTACACACACACAAATATATATATATATATATATATATATATATTAGACACTGAAACACACATATACTCAAGCATGCCTCATTATTTAAAGCCTCTAAAACTAAATGAAAAGTCTCAAGAGTCCCTACCTCAACTTGCCACTTAGAGAGAGAACATCTGAAAGGAGAGAGAGCTTCAATGGCCATCCATGGCTGCCAAGCCTAGTTCAGCCCTCTGTTCCTCTTTTCCTCTTTTCCTTCTCTTATTTTCGTTTCTTTCCTCTTCTTTTTCTTGGTTCGGCCCCACTGTGTGTTTTACACACACATTCAAACACACACTTTCTCATGCTAAAACACACACACGCACTGTCTGCCTCTCTGTCAAACACACAACACGCAACACACATAACACCTTCATTCACAGTGCACTCCCACAGTTCTTCTCTTCCCCTTCCCTAAATACACACACACACACACATACACACTAATATGTACACACACACAGCCACTCTCGGCTAGAGAGAGAAAGGAGGAGGGAGAAAGAGAGATATAGCAGATTTTGAAATGGGGGGGGGAGGGGGTTTCCTTGTTTCTGCCGTACATAAGGGGGGAGAGAAAGAGAGAGAAAGGGAGAAAAAAAAAAAAAAAAAAACCTTGTCCCTTCCATCACTTTCCTTGTTTGGCACAGGCATATTAATATGAGATTGATTAGAAAAAAATAACAATCATGTCAGGCCATTTTAATTTCTTTAATAATCAATGGCCAATTTTAGAAAGTAACCGTCACTTCAGGCAATCGAAACTTAAGGGAATGACAGTCCAATAATCGTTTGAATAATTCATTTAGAACACAGGCACGCTTGTGCTCTAATCAATCTCATATTAATATGCCTGTGCCAAACAATTTGAAAATACGAAAGACAAAAAAATAAAACACAAAATAATTATAAGTGATCCACATACACGATCTGATCGAGAACGAAGTGTTATTAACAATCTTATATTTGAGGAATGAAGTTAATCAAGTAGCTGATGAATTGCAGACGGCATAGGGAAGGTTGATGTTCTCAACGTTCAGTTTGATTTGTGGGTGGGAAGGGAAAAATCTAGGAAAATATGTGGATCTTATCATAGCAAGAAGGAGAGGAAATTGCAAGAACACGAACAAGGTGACTGGTATACAGGCCAATATGACTACCAGAAAAAGGATGATCTTTTTCTGGCCAGAGACAAAACAGAGGGTGGCACTGAAGGATAAAATCATGAATGTTACTGAGAGGAATAGGGACACCAGACCCATTATTAATCTTTTAGGTGCTGAATGGAGAAAATCGATGATTGCATAGCGCGAGATAAGGATGGATAAGAAGATGATGACACTAGAAAGGGATGAGAAAAGAGTGAGTGCATTTGCTATGTTGAAGATTATGTGGGCTGCTTCTTTGGAGATAATCGGGAAACCCTCATTATTGTTGGCCCCTGGCAAAGTAATGGCCGCTGTAAATGCTACAGTGCCGATGAGTGTTGCCGCCGTGCATGAACTTGCCATGCCTTTCATCCATTGTTCTTCATTTTGGACCATTTTGTCGTGTTCTTCAAGAAAGACGCTTAAGGGCGTCTTTCCGGAACTGTTCTTGGCCTCCCTCTGTCCTGGCAACACAAGCTTTTCTACTTCCTGCATGTATTGAATTAGGTAACTATAATCAAAGGTAATGTTTCAAATAATTCTAGGAACATGTAGAGAAAAAGATAATTAACAATCAATCCTTTACACCTCCCATATGCCCTTCACCCAAGGAGGTCTACGTGACTAATCTTCCCCAAAGAAGATATTTCCCATGTAATTGAGTTAGGCTTCACTGTAGTTTGTTTCTCATCTATGGCTGTATCATTTAAGTGCCCACGCCTTTGTGAAAATTGAATATAACTCACCATATATCTTTCTTCCTTGAAAATTGAATGAATCTTTTAGTGCAAAATTTGTTCGTTCTTTTCCGTTTTCTTTTTGGTACATCTTCTTTAGGCATATTTAAGTGTCATACACAGTACCGTGACAAAATCTTGATCTACCAAGTGTGAGAATTCTAGTTCAAATTTAATCACCTTGTGTAAAATAATGTAAAATGTGAGGTTAGGATCTAGTTCTTTAATTCAATAACTCACATTGGTAGGATTACACTATGTAATGATCTTTCTTATTTATGGATATTTGAATAGTGTTGGCATAAAAACTAGTTTTACTTCACCACAAAGAAACAAAAATCTGTTTTGTAAAACAGAAATTGCAGAAGTGGAATTAAAACATAATTCTGTTTTTGTAACTTAAATTCTCAAAACACGCTGATTCACAAAAATAAGAGAATGTAATTTTATAATTTGATCCTGTAAACAAAAGATGAAACCATAATGGTTCTAACAAAAATTAGATTGTGATAATCCAAAACAAAACTTATAAATCAAATCAAAAAATAGAATCATATTGACTTAACAAATATTTTGCAAATCAAAAATAGTACTGGAATTAATCAAGGCTAATGTTTAACACTATTTTCTTAAGATAATTTTGCCCTGCACAGTAGTTCTTACAAGTCCTTGGATGTCTGTCTCACATAATACAATGTTCATATACTTCACACGGTACATGCACTATAAATTGTGTGCCTTGAGAACCAAACTTGTGTTTAACTCTTTCTAAATGTTTGACTTACAGACGCTTATGTTTGCAAACACAATGCAGAAAAATCAAATGAATATGTAATGAGGGGCATATGGTATTTATAGAGTTCTTAGCGTATGTTCGAACACTCACAAACTCTAATGGACACTATTGTTAATGGCTAACAGACTTGATGCTTCAGTTTAAACTGATGCATATGTTCGATGAAGATGACAACTGATTAGTCAAGTTCAAAACATTCATGTTTTTTGGAAACAATTTAAATAAAAAATTTTAAATAAATTTTCTCCAAAAAGAATAAATACAACAACCCAACCCAACCCAATACATGATGTGTTGAACTGTTTAACCATTTATATAAATCAAGACAATAGAATTCACACATAATCTTTCTGAATACAATTGGTTCCCATAATTGTGTTCATTTTGACTCTAAGAAATTTCTAAATTTCGTAAGTGCCCTTATAGAAATTTGGCCTAATCATTCTCATAAAACAAGCCAAGTTCACACTCATATAGGTGATTCTTATCAAGAGTATCTTTTTATACCCTGCTTGTATTACCAATAAATAAGAATCATTAAAATTATAACTTATCCTATCAAACAATGCATACATCACTTTTTCATTATAGGAATGAGAAGGAGATTTTATCTCCATAGTGATCTTAACAAGTCATAAAGAATTCGGTTGTCCATTTAAACCTAGATTGCAAGGTTTCATAAATTTAGAAAATATGAAAATGAATAAATAATGGATAATATTAATTTTTATATGATTATAATAACCACAAACATATGAAAAAGGTGAAAAAACTTGAATAATAAGATATATGTTATATGCATATGTGTTTGGGGAGTTAGTGTTTATAACTAAGTTTGAGTACTTAGACCTTTAGAAGTTTTAGTGAGTGATTCATTTGTTGTTATCGATGTTGTTGAAATGTGGAGAATGAATATGATGTGGTTAGGAAAGTATGCATGAAGTATGAAAATTGTATGAGAGAAATGTATTAGATTTTTGGGTGAAAACCAAGTTCTCAAGTGGTTATTCGATACTACGAAGGGTTCGTTCGAATGAGTTCTCTAGTAGGTTTAGAGTGAATGCTTGTTCGACGCTCGTTCGATACTTTTCTATGCTCGTTCAAATGAAAGTGGCCACGTCCGAACGAAGGCCTTTTCGTTTTCTTCGCGTAAGTGGCAAAAAACCTTTTTAAAATGCATTTTTCTTTATCTTTTTCACTTTCTCTCTTCTCCAAACTTTCTCAAGCCAAGATGGAAATTAGGGCTTTCAAATTTCTTAGTTTTCATAGGATTCGAAGCCATACAAAACTTTCATAGTGCAAAGATTCATCCTTAGGAAGATTTCTTACTGTTTGAAAGATAGGGTTTTCAAGGATTTTAATAAGAGCAAGAGGTAAAATTTAAGATTTTTCATTTCTTCTTCTAGTTCTTCAAATTTCTTATGGGTTTGGCTTGATTGAGTGAAATAAACAATTTAAATATTTTCTTAGAGTTTGGGGGCAAAGATTGAAGCTATGATTTTGAAATCTCTCTCTACAACACAAGTGTACCTTTTCTCAAGCCCTGAGGTAGGGATTCTAACCTAGGTTAAAGGTTAGGTGTTTCATGAATAAATGGTGCATTCCATTTTATTTTGTGACTTGTCGTATAAATGCCATATATGCAAATAAACATATATTTTCATGCTTTGAACTATAATGCAAGTGTTGAATGCCATGTACCTATAGTTTCATACTTTGAACTATAATGGAAGAGTTGAATGCCATGTATATATATTTTCGTGCCTTGAAGTATAATGGAAGTGTTGAATGCCATGTATATATATTTTCGTGCCTTGAAGTATAATGGAAGTGTTGAATGCCATGTATATATGTTTTCATGCCTTGAGCTATAATGGAAGTGTTGAATGTCCTATATATATATATTTTCATGCTTTGGACTATAATAATACAATTGTCGAATACTAGGTATCTATGCTTCTCATGCTTGAGATGAATGATTGAATTGTTGAATGTTATGAGATTGTGTTATCATTGATGTGTTCTTATGATGAATGATGAAATAATATTATTCCTTGGTATGCTTGTAAATGAATTTGGGAAAACATTGATGATGATAAAAAAAAAAAAAAAGTGAAATGAGGATGAATGACAAGAATGTGGATTTTTACTCCTTCGGACATGTTGAGAAAGGAGGGATGTGAAGTTATTGGAATTGTGATGCCTTGGTTGGGAATTAAATAAAAGGCTTAAATTGCAGAATAACGAGAATGTGTGCTAGTGATGTTTCGCTATTACCCGGTGGATCTATTTGTGATATAGATGGTGTCACCCTTCAATTTCGGACCATAACCTAGTGTGGGTGGCGGCGCATTGCCAACAAGTTAGTAGATCGTGAAGCGTTAGGCATTTCGAGGGGCTGATAGAAACAGACTGCGTTCAGAGTGTTAGGATTCGATGTGAGAGGAATGGAGTCAAAACTTATATTATGATTACATAATGTATACTTGTGATTTCTTATGAAATTGTGTAACGATTATTTCTATTTGGTATTGTTCTCTCTTCCCCATATGAATGAATTGAATGAATTACCTACTCCATTGAGACGAATTAAATATCTTGATTATTGCTAAATGTGAATAATGGATTAACACCTATTTGACACTTCACATGTCACATACCTACACGTTGCACCGCCTCAATTTTCCTCACTTTAGAATCTCTATTAGGGTTTTTGTTTTGAGCCCTGCTTGATGCGAGGTAACAACAAGGAGTCAGCCACTTGATGACATGGATTGAAGAACAACTTTCTTTTTGCTCGTCTGTTTATTTTTGGGACATGATGTTGATATGAAGGCTTGGAAGCCTAGATTGAACTTTGACATTATTTTATGTATGTACAAGGGTAAACCTTGAAACTAATGACTTTGTATTCTTTTGGCTTAGGAAGAAATATCATATGATGAATACACTTTTAAGATCAATGTATATGAACCTTGTTAAATTAAATAAATGGAATGTGAATGAATGTATATGTTATGAAAATTCAAGTGAGAATATGTTATTCATAGGGTGGTCTGAGACATAAATGGATTAATATTTTGTTTGACCTTGTTTTACAGGGTCACTCTCAGATCTTTAGGGGCACAGGGCGTAACAGAATGGTATCAGAGCTCTATGTATAGAACAATTAGGGACGACGGGGTTGGGTAACATTAGAACACTTGAATAAAATTTAAAAATGTTAAGTTGCCAAAATTTCTTCCATATGATTATTTTGCATACTTAGAAATGTGAATTGTGTTATATGTACTTGATGTGAGCATACTTGATGTGTTGAATTATTAGATGATTGAGGCGTCATTGTAAATTGTTTAAGTGTTGACATGTACATTGACTTGAGTACTTGATGTGATACATAAATTGTTTAATTGATTACATATGTTTATTCCAACGTGCATGGGATTGTTTGATGCATCATTTGGGACATAAGTACTTATAAGGGTAAGAGCATTGTTAAAAAAACTCATAGTGCTCAATGTTGTCTTTTCTTATCTCTCAATTCGAGAGGTCGGATATCCATCTAGGAGTGTCAGCTCTCATCTCGAGTAGGGGGTAATAAGAGTTTGGGAGAGGGAACCACTGAATCTTAGGGACAGATCCAAGCCATATTAGCGACCAACAACTTCTACACTTTTTCCCCTTTCCCCTCCTTGCTTCAAGACTTCTTCAAGTCTTATATGCTAGGAGCCTTATCTGAAAAATGTAATCCCATGTAGGGTAAGCGTGATGACTTATATGACCTAATGCTAAATAAAGAATATAGGTAAGGCGTAGGAGGTGTAAAGTGAATATTTATAAGCTATAATCCCTCCAATTCACTGATACAGTGCAATGATAATATACATGACACACACATGCAACTCTATGCCCAACACTTGTCTTGCTTCACAGTCCTTCTCCGTTGGAACGTAAGTACCAATCGTATGTCTCACTTCACGGTCCGCCCCTTTTAGAACACAAGTACCACTCATTGGCCAGATTTTGAGTTTTTCACCACAGGATCTACACCCTCATAATGTATAGCACCAAAGTGCTCAACACACACCATGTTTCTAAGGATTCACAATATGCCAATATGCCTTAATTTACCATGCAATTTCAATAAGACATTTTATCAAACACATGAGGTGTGCCTTAAATTATGCATCATACATTAAGCAATTCATAACTTTCAAATTATAAGACTTTGTCTACATAAACATAAGCTATAATACAATCAATTATACATATATTCATATCACATGTTTACAACTTTACCAAATTCTCAAAGAATACACAAGTACACAAAGTACCAATACATTGGGCAAACCATAACTTTCAAACTACAATACTTTGTCTACATAAACATAGGCTATAATGCAAATCAATTATACATATATTCATGTTACATGTTCATCACTTTACGAAATTATCAAAGAATACACAAGTCTAGAAAGTACCAACCCTACGTTTTCAAAGCAACTATATGTTAGGTGGTTTTCTAACATCAAGTAAGCATGGAAATCATACAATCAACTTATAAAAACATCAATAAACTTAACTCTAGTCTCTACTTAGCAAAATATAATACCTAAAAGGGTTTTTCTCAACCCTAAGGAGTTGTGCCCACTTTTCATCCGAAACCAATTGATTGGATTGTAGCCCTTGTGGTGGGAAACAACTTCCTAGAAGGAAGCATTGAGAAATTCTAAAGCTAGAGATGAGTTTTGGAATGTAGAAAGTTAAAAAATCTAGGTTTTCTTCATGGTTTCTCTCTAAGCTCGAGTTGCAGCACTTTCTCCAACCAAATTCTGAAACTTTAACTCCTAAGTGGTCTATTTATACTAAAAGGCCAAGGGGTGAAAAGACCCTTTTGTCTTTAATGAGCCGCAGGATCCTGTTACACTACAACTTGTCCCAAAATACCTCCAATTGATATTCTACTTTAACCAAATTTTTTAAAATTATTTTAAATGATATTTTTTTGAAAAAAATATGTTCGCCTGTTGGCAGGTGCGGCCGGGCCCACCCAGGCTCCCCTTTTGGGCCCATTTTTCAAACTATCTCCGATTGTGCTCCAGTTATCACAAAAGGTGTATTTTAACATTTTAAGCATATTTTCCTTCTATGACATACTCAAATTATGTTTCTAAATATGACTTACGTCTAAATAATACATGTATGTGCCCTATCGACAAATAATGCATGAATAGTATCTTTTCAGCAAAACAAAAAATTACCCTAATTTTTTAGATCTTTACAAAATGCCTATGACATGCATTACAGAAAATCTCCTTTCTCCTCTATACTCTCACTGTTGGGTTCATAACCACAGCGGAAGCGATTTCAAAAATCTATTTATATCTTTTTCTTTACATAAATCATACAATCTTAAAAAGAGAGTTAGAATTACCTTGTTTTTGATAATCTTGATTGTTAAAGAAGACTTCTTGAAGAGATTGATGCAATCTTCTTTCTCTTTCTCTTTCTCCTCTAGGTCTTCTCATCTTTTCCCTTAAGCAAACCATATCGCAGGAAAGTGGGCTGCCTCTTATTTTTGTCTAGCACAAAAACTTATGATAAACAGCTCCCTACATATCATATATATAGGGCTTAGTTAGGAAAAGAGAAGGGATCTAGTGGGTCCTACTAAGTTAGCTTCCAATTAATCAATTAAATCTTAATTATCTTATAATTAATTTTAATTGACTAATTAATTTCAATTAACTCTACTATATAATTGAAATTGCACTCTAACTTAGTATAATAGAGTAAACCCATATACACTATACTTTTGCAGTTGACTCCTCTACATGGATATTAATACTCAGGATTATATTGTCAAAGTAATTCTCTAATTATTTTAAGAATCTAATTCAATAATTATTAATCACTTACAATTGGTCATCATTTCAATAAACAATTTACTAAAAAGACCGGATTCGGATTTCAATGATTAACCCATTGAATTAGCATAAAGGTGATATCCATCTCTCTAATATATAGTGTTAATTCTATCTTGAGAATATGTGTTCCCACAGTCTAAATAATGACTTTCTAAGACACCAAGGTGTTGATCTAAAAGACCTCGCTTATTGGTAACTCAGAGCCATCACTATTCAGAACTTGAGTTCACTATCCTCTCAGTATTAAGAGCTTACTACGAATAGTGAATAAGAAACTTATTAAAGGTGACAGTTCCAAATAACGCGTTTCTTATAGTGATCCAGTCACTGTGTTTTCCCAATACACTAATACAATAACCTAAAGTCCACTACTTTGATGGTTGAGATAAACCACCTTATCATATAAAGGTTAACCGTGTTACAACTTTACAGATAAGATGTCCAGTCTTATCAATAGCTGCGAACAATTCTAGAATTGCCTATATAAGCAGTTCATATCTCCTGTATATAAATCTCATTTATACACATGAACCACTCATAATGACAATTCAAGGACTAATCATCTCATGATATAAAGCTAACATCCAAACATACGGTAATACGAAACTCAATAAATCAAATCTATTAAATAATAATAAAATGTCTTCAATATGAGGACACACATCCTAACAAACACTCATATGCATACATGACTCACCATCATGTTCTCCTTCCGATTAAACTTCATACGGGGTCATTGTACTAACCCTTACCAGATGTAGGTACGGGCAAGGAGCTCACACATTGAAGGCATTGTGCTTGAAGACTTCTTCATTTAGGGCATTTTGATAAGTTGGTTTTGAAGGACCATCTTTATACATTTCACCTGTTTTGACTTTCAGTTTTGGTTGTATAATGGCTCGCAATGATGGCCATGTATGGATTTTCTTGTTGTTGGAGTTGTTAGAACTACTAACAATTGACACGTAGCTAAGTTTAATACTCATGAATATTTTGTGCATGATGAGGAATTGTATGTATGGAAATCCTTGAGGATGTAACTAAGTTAATACATTAGGATACCTTGCACATAGAGAATCTTATATATTGTGGAACAATTGAGATAAAGTTTAATATCAATAGATATTAGGAATTAATTCTTACATTGTATGAGAATTGATGGAATATTTACATTTACATGCATATATATATATATATATAGATATAGCATGTATATACATATATGGATGCTTGAGAATTGTTGCCAAGGTTGGACATTGAATGGGTGTAAATTAGGGTTAATAACATGTGGAAAAAAGAGGAATAAAAACTTCAGTAAAGTACAAATTTTTTTTTCTTCAGGTCTATTGAGCAGTGGGCATCTCACTAACTAAAGACCATGAAGGAATCCTAAACAATAAGATTAAGTCCAAAAAAAACTAAGAGCATTAAGTAAGAAAAGATTTAAGTTGAGATATGTACTGATATGGTATCATTGTATCATAATCCATGATTTAGGATTACCATCAAGGAAATAGAGATACGATGAATGTCAAGGCAAGTCAAATAAGCAAGTAAGTAAGTGATTGTAGACTCTGAACCACATGTGAGTAACCCTAAACCTTGAAGTGGAGACATTTTCTATGAAATGTAGTTCTTCCACAGTTTTATGACATGTTTCAGATTACAATGCTAAATGTTTTAGCTTTATGACAGTTTTTAGAATATTATGATGAATGTTTGAATTACATGTTGTTAAGTAGCATCTCTTTAAATGTTTTATAGCATGGATAGCTTAAGAAAAATTTAGCAAGCATGTTTTAAATGTCATTTTACATATCACTTTATTAACCCGACTAGGGGTAAAGAGCCAGTCAATCTGTACCCGACTGAGGGTAAAGAGCTAGTCAACTTGAACCCAACTAAAGGTAAAAAGCCAATCAACGTGAACCCTACCGGGGGTAAAGAGTAGTCAATGTAAGCCAAAAGATTTAAATTACTACCAGTCACCATGTGACAACCCATAGTCTTTAGGGACAAGTTACAAAATGTTTTGACATGTACTACTTTATCATTGGCATTTCTTAGCTACAAATTTTATGATGTCATGTTTTATATTACAAAACTAGACTACCATGAGCCCTTGCTTGATTTCATAATATATATTGCAACTCCTAGTTATATGCAAATGTTTTAAGAATGCCAGTAGCTTTTGGTACAACTTTTTAAATGTTATGCATGAAAGTTATGAAAGTTTATAAAAGATTTATCAAAAGGGTTTCCAAAATCTCATGATAGGGGACTGGTGTTAGTCACGAGCTTTTCATTAAGCTCACAAGGTTTTATCTTATATATTTTTAAGAACTATTAAAAAGTTACAAATCTATATGTTAGTAAGCTATAATGAACAGAGGCTTTAACTAGAAAAATCATTAGTATCCCAGCCATGGAGATAACAACTTGAAGTGACAGGAAATAGATTGATGTGACAGCTTAGAGCTAGAATAGAATGTGAACTATGTTCATCGATGATGCATTAATTCATACACTTATGTGTAATGTAATGTTGGGCTCATATTATTGTATCTATGATGTTATGTTACTTATATTCTATCAAGTGTGACTACATTCAAACAAAATTTTTACAAACTCAAATTTTCACTACATAACTTCATATGACTGAATACAATCTACTTGGATATATAAAGAGGTTTCGGTTAGAAACTTCATCAATATGCTAAACAGAGTTAGTGTAATGAAAAGTGCCTAATTGGCCGGTCATTATCCCTAATCCGCATAGGGTGGAGACTGGGATGTGACGGCAACCTCTAGTACGCATGCGTTTCACTAATGGCATTGAGCTATTTATTTAACCACTTTATTCATAATAAACCTAAATCTAGGGGATTAGAACACATTAAAGATGTCGAGTTTCCATTATCAAATAGATTAACATGATTAAAAGTTCTTATTTCAAACCTATAGAGCCCAAAGGTCTCGGGTCACACTCGGGTTCTAGAATTCGGGTCGTGACATTAGTAGTACTATGGATACTCTTTGAGGCTTAATTCTTGATGACAAGATATAAGGTTTTTTGTTTTTCACTCTTGTAAGGGTTGGGAAGTGGAAGTTGTTTGGGTATTTTAGTATAACCATTTTGGATTGGTTGATTTTCTGTTGTTGCTTTATTATAGTTGCAATTAGTTCTAAGGAGTTGTAACACCCCGACCCAGTTATTGATAATTAAGTCACTAATTAAATATTAGGGATTTTAAGAAGCAAAATAATAGTTAAGAAAATTAGATCAAGAAAATGAAGGCAAAAATAAAATAAATTTATGGCTAATGAAACCGACACGTGAAGAAAATTAAGAATAAATAATACAAGTAGATGAGAAAGAAATAAAATTAATGCAATAAGATAATGGAATTGAGTGCAAAAGCCTAACTAAAGGCAAATAAAAAGAAAAGAAGAAAAGAAAGTCGAAAAGTGTTGGTCCAAGGTCTTGAACCCAAGACCAAGAAAGTGAAGAGGAACTTATACCAAAAAGATTACTACCTAGGCTACAAGCACTTTTGTACTATATATCCCATAAAATATGTCAACACCTCATTGAACCTTCACATTAACCAATTATAGTACATGTAACAAATCAAATATATATATGCTATGTGTATATATATATTATGTGTGTGTTGCATATATGAAGGGTGTACTTCAGAAAGTCAAACCATGATGGTCGGCTAGAGAGAAAGAGAGAGAGACAGAGAGATGTAGAGAGACAGAGAGAGAAGAAGAAGGGAGAAGGAAAAAGAAAAAAAGGTAAAATGCACAAAACTAAAAATTCTCTCTTTATGAAAATTTTACTATCAACGTGCAATTTAATGGGATTAGTGTGCATACATGACCCTTACTGATATTGTGCTAGAGTTAGGGAACAAAAATGTGACCTAGTAGGGCCTAAAATAGCAACATTCATGAAAACCGCCATTGGCGACCACCATGAAAGTGGGTCTGAATCAACCGAAGGGAAACCCATTTCTTTCACTAGGGATGAAAACTAGAAGCCGCAGGGATCAAGAACCTACAAATATTACATCAAATGGATTATTGGAGGGGAGAGAGAACTGAACTTACAGGTTTCAGGTTCAAAACCCAACCTCTAAAATAGAGCTGTAACTTCGATTTTTAGAATGGGGAATGAAACCCATTGAAACAAAAGGCACAATAGGCTAAACCCCGTACGATTTGGTGCAAGAATGAGGATGAACAATGGAGTTACAGGTTTGACCATCAAACCCCAAACAAAGAATCTCGAGCACATTCGAATCCCAAAACCAACAAGAAAACCTTCTTTGAAGTCTTAAAAAGCCATAGGAACAAACAGCAAGTCAAAAGACCTTCTAGAACTTCACGAAATAGAAAAGGAAGAATTTTGAAATTAGGGCAACAGTGACGAACTGATTAGGGAAGACGATGAACTGTGCAGGACGGGTCTCGGGCTGGGTCTCGAGTCGGGTCCCGACCTACTATTAATTGGATTTGAATATTAATTGAAACGACGTTGTTTTGCCCAAGAATAAAAAATAAAAATAAAAATAGGGCTGACATCATGATGATGCCAGCATGATGTAACGGACGGGACAGAACCGGTTAGTTCACCTCTATTTTGGACTAGCCCACTTTAAACCAAACTGAACTAAATGGTTTAGGGTTTTAAAGTTTCTGAAATTATAATTTGAACCCCAAATATTTCTATTAATTAGGAAATGACCCGCAACAATTTGGGTTAATTACGAAATGGCCTAAGAAATTAATTAAATATTAATTTTAAATGATTTTAATTATAATACAAATTATCAAAATACCCTTAGGCCAAAAATAGGTCAAATGAAGGCCAATTAAAATAAAAGAATAGTGTAACCCAATGTTTTTGGGCGTTCCAAACTCAACGGTGGAATCTGATTTGTGAAATTAAATTCCAAAAAATATGGACGAGCAAACTGGAATAATTTTAATTATGTCCTAGTGATTAAGTAAGCTATCATTTGAACTCTAATGACCTTGAAAATATACACATTGATATTTTTGGACATTCTGGACCCAATGGTACGGTCCATTTTACTGAACAAAGTCCCAAAAATATAGACACGTGAAATATAGAAATTACCATAATACCCTTAATGATTTTCGAAGCCAAATAGAAGTCCGAGAGGGTCTGATTTGACTTTCTCCAACGTTTCGGACCCAACGGTGAGATCCACATTGTCAAATTTGGTACTGAAAATATGACACATAAAAGCATAAAATTACAAAAATACATTTAGGCTTAATATAAGATGCAAAGTAAGATCCAGAAAAAGCTTAAATTGATTATCTTCGACACACTGGACCTAACGGTGATGTTCTTTCAAGAAAAATAAGACCCGGTAACAAACCAAAAAAAAGCTGAATACATCCTTACAACTGAATGAGGCTACCTAATGAGTATAGATGAAATTAGAAGGTATATGTTAATGTTTTAAAGATCACTTGGACTTAAAAATGATGTTCGCATACGCAAACGATGAACCAAATGAAATGAGATGTAAAAGACAATTCAAAAAGAATAAGACCCGGTAACAAACCAAAAAAATGTTGAATACATTCTTACAATTGAATGAAGCTACCTAATGAGTATAGATGAAATTAGAAGGTATATGTTAACGTTTTAAAGACCACTTGGACTTAAAAATGATGCTCGCATACGCAAACGATGAACCGAATGAAATGAGACGTAAAATACAAAATTACTAAAATACCCATAAAGGGAGAATAAGATTCAGAAGGGACCTGGGGGAGAGTATGGGATCTGGCTTAAGGTTTAGAGGAGCACCGAATCTGAAAATGGAACCGGTCACGGCTAATAACATCGAAGAGATAGTGATTAAATAAGATCATATGTTTATTCTGGTATTGAGTTCAACTTAATTTGTGAACTAGGATTCCCGACAAGGGAATAAGGATAGGCAAGTGCCAAGACAAGTAAAGTAAGCAAGTGAAGGAAAGACTATGGGCTCTGGACCACAGGTGTGTAATCCTAGACTTTGAAGTGTAGGTTTTAACTCCATGATTCCTAAAGTGTTTTAAATTCAAATTTCTATATTTACATGACTTGTGTTTTAAATATGCTACTTGTTTCTATTTTTAAATACTATCTTGAACTACAAGTGTGTTTTTTTTAAATGCCGATTGTTTATAAGTTCGTCCTTCAGCATGTCTCTTTTAAATTCAAAGTTGTACTAAATGCCTCTCTAAAAGTAAATGTTTTTTATTCTAACCATGTTTTAAATATTCCTGCACATTGTGATTTAGTGTTCTGAAAAACGTGTTTTAAATGTTCTCGAATGTTATATTTCAAGTATTTTGAAGGCTCTATTAAAGTGCTCGTGAAAGTTCTGTTTAAATGCTCTTGAATAACATCTATTTATAAAGAAATATTTTTAAATGGTTTCTGTTTGTGAACTAGTAATGCAAGATAATTGTGCATAAGAACCATGAGCTCATGACACCCTATGGGACTCACATACGAGAAAATGCCCGATAGCAGGTTTATTCCCCCAAGCATGAGATATCTCCACGAGAAGTTAAGCTTGGAGTCCAATTTGAAATGGATTCCACTAAAATAAAAGTGAAAAGATGTTACGTTCAAAAATGACAGAAGGTTTATCCCCAATTTTTCTAAACGCGATTTATATGCTCTGATTTCATGATCAAAGGATTTATGTTTTCAATTATAATAAAAAAAAAATCTAAATCCTCATATTTTGAATCGTAAAATAACTGTTTTACTCACATACGAGAAAATGCCCGATAGCAGGTTTATTCCCCCAAGCATGAGATATCTCTACGAGAAGTTAAGCTTGGAGTCCAGTTTGAAATGGATTCCACTAAAATAAAAGTGAAAAGATGTTACGTTCAAAAATGACAGAAGGTTTATCCCCAATTTTTCTAAACGCGATTTATATGCTCTGATTTCATGATCAAAGGATTTATGTTTTCAATTATAATAAAAAAAATCTAAATCCTCATATTTTGAATCGTGAAATAACTGTTTTACTCAAATGCCTTGAATGCTTTGTGTTACATGATTTGAAGATTCCCATATTCCGTATTTGATGAACTAAATGTTTTACGCAAACACATTGAATGCTTCGTGCTACGTGATTTGAAGATTCTTGTATTTTGTAATTGAAGTATACGAGCAATTAGTAGTGGCTATTTTTATAAGATCTGTTATACTTAACCAACTACCAGTTGAAAACCATAACAAGGTACTAGAATTACTCACGAGCTTAGTAAAGCTCACATGGAGTTATCCATGATATTTACAAGTGATCTGAAGGTGGGGTATGGGACCCACAACCATAGTGAAGTATAAGTTCAGAAGTTTAGAAGTGTGTGAGGTATGGGACTTGCGGTCATAGTGATATGATGTTCAGAAGTGCGTAAGGTATGAGACTCATGGGTGAAAAGATATGAAGTTTAGATGTTCAAAAGTGTGTGAGGTATGGGACTCATGGGTAAAGTAATGTGAAGTTCAGATGTAAACGTCGGGTATGGGACCCATAGTGATTGTAATGATGAATGTAATGTATGTTTCAAAAAAAATTCTAGGCATTCTAGATGCTATAAGGATCAGAGCAACATATATAATTGTTTCCGTTGCAATATTGAACTTGATGTGATGCATGAATGGAACGGGTTTAGTTTAAGAAAGAAATTCCACGATCACGGTCCCCTAATCTACACAGGGTGGGTTTCGGGTCGTGACATGAGTTCTTTTGGTGTTGTTGGTTTCCTTATGGTGTTCGGTTTTACTTTCCAAGTTGGCATCTTGCATCATTCTTTGGGGTATTGTGCTAGTAGATAATGGTGTGGGAGTCGAGGTGACAACCTAGTTAGGTTGTTGGCTTTCCCTTTGATGTCTTATCCACTTCCATTTCATTGTTTATTGTTTCTTTGTAATCCTGTTTTTTTGTTTATTTCTCTAGTAGGTCATTGGCAATTTTTTGTGCCTTCAACCCTTTGAACTTGCTCTAGCCTGTTGCCCAAGACTTATCGTAAGCCTTCTTCATGGCCGAAGAGCCAGAGTCATCAGGCACTAGAGAAACAGCAACAGACCTACCCTTCCCCCTTTTCTTTGTTGGGGATACAAGCACAAGGGGAAGCAGAGGCTCGTGAATATGGGAGGTCCCCAAATCCTCAGACACTGTCCTGTCTAAAGAGTCAGACAGAAGCAGCCTCCTCTTCGGCCCGGCAGGGGAAGAACCCTCCCCACATTCTTCTTCTTCTTCCCTGGAACCCATCCAAACACCAAGGACTTTTTAGGCTCTCAAACCTGTCTTTCACCAGCCCAGCTTCCATCAAATTATTGGGGTTGACGATGACATTGTGTGCATGATTGCTGGTCTGAAAGATTATTCTATACTTTTCCTAGAGATCAACAGTGAAGATCGACCTCTTCCAAGCCCTCTTGTCTGCACAGAAAGCATAAAGGTCGGATCAAACAGAGCATAAATAGAAAGAAATCTGAAAGAAGAGGAAAAAATATTCAGAAAGGGACCTCACCCTTGATCCCAATCTTTCGATGGAAAGTCAAAATTTGGCTCTCATAATCCTCGAGCTCCCATCCTCCTTTTACGAAGAAGTACCACTTCTTCTAAGTCTTGATGGAAGTGGGTACTAAGGAGAAGGGTCTGAACCCCTTGTCAAAAGACATATAGAACATGCCCTCCGACTTCAAGTATTTCAGGTCTACATTGCTCCTGATCAACGGGAGGTCCACCTCAACGTTATTTGTGTGACCTAAAACTATGAACCCTTACAAATGCCTCCAACTATTGATGTTTAGGTCTACAGGACATATGTTGAACCAACTAAAAAAAACCCTAATCAGGGGATGGAAGGAAAACCTAAACTCGATCTCAAACCATTCGAGATAGACACAAATTTCACCTTGATCAATATCAGATGGGCGATCTATTGGTCCGGGCACCCTACAAGATACATTTGAAGGGAAGTCGAAAGCAGCCCTCAGGGCATCTATCATGCCCTGCTAGAGGTGTCCCCCGCAACATTTCTAGGCTCTGTAAAGGCCTCTACTATCCTAAGTTCTGAACTAGGGACGGGATGGCTAACTATCCTATTCTCTAATTCCCCTAAGGTGCTACTATCTATAATATTTACTTCTGATTGAACAGACACCTCTAAAGAACCCTTTATTCCATAACCAGTACCTGACTGGGCATCAGAGGTTGACATGGTAGAAATGTTGAGGGGAAAGAATAAGATTAGAGAAAGATAAATAGATGATCGTGAGTAAACCAAACTTGATCGGAGATTAAGCTTCTTACGCCAAAGATTGTCACACTCTGCTTCTCTTTTGAGCATGCAGCGAAGCTCTTTCAAACCAATAGAAATAAAGAAAGGAAGGGCACCAATGTCCCCTCACTTTTTATAGAGGATTGACAAGTGGAGTAATGGGGGCCCACGATTCCAAACCGTTGCAGTGATTAAGGAAATGATGGCCTCGTAACTCCAATTGATTGCTAAAGCAATAAATGTCACATCAACGACTATCGCAGGAGCCAAAGCGGCGCACTCGTAATTACTGTGCGTGACTCTTCGGAAACCCTTAACCTCAATTACGCAATCCGTTAAACTAAGGCTCAGGAAGGGAGTAGCTGATGGACCATAAAGTGACAGACCAATTTAAACATAACACGTGTGTGTCCAGAGCACTTATGAATACAGACCAAGAAAGGCTCTCTTATCCAGAACAGACAAACACACGGGTTTCAGAGCTTCTTTGTTCGGAATCAGCGTAGGGTCCCTAGCCTTGCCTCTAGAACAAAAAATGCGGAGTATGCACATAGAGGGGTCCCAAGCTGGTCACCGCCTTCTATACCCTACCGACCTCGGAACAAGGAAACATAGTTCAACATGGAAACTACTACTTTCAGATATCTTTAAATCCTTACTTTTACAACTCCAAATCCTAATCAACTTAGAAAATCTGCAGCTTATAAATAAAGCCCTAAGGTACGATTTTAATTTACGCTCAATTAATTCATTTCAATTACAGTCTTTTTATTTTACTAACTTTATCATCGGAGCGGCTACCATCGGAGCCTACTCGGTGGTCCTCTAATTTTGAGTTCTTGACAGGTGATGAAAAACAGAAGTCCCACTGATCAGAAAGTACAACATCAATTTACAATACTACATTTACCAACAAAAAAATAAAACTTAAAATCGAAAAGGTATATCCCATAAAAGTTTAATTAATCTTTTTGGTAAACCAATCAACTTCATTCTTCAAAAATGAAATAAATATCGAGTATGTGTATATAAGTAATAGGTGTACATGTTTAGGATATTCTTTTACTGATCCATAAAAAAAATAATAAGTGTACATATGTACATATATAGACACATACAAAGCTATTATATATCGACATATATATATATATGATAATATCTAATTCTATACGGAGGTGTTTATGTATAGATGCATATATAGATATTTATTCATGTAACACAAGCAACTATTAATTAGTTATATAAATATTAAAAATTGTTCACCCACAGTTGCATCCTTTAAATCCCACTTCTTTATGAAAAATAATTATAATTTGACATTCTTGCTATGTGCTTAAATTATTCAATTAAAATGGAAAAGAAATACAATTTGATCAATGAATCTTTTATTATGAATTTCTCATTCATTCTTTCTTTCTTTCGTGTTTCTAGCCTTGCTACACGTTATTTATTCATATCGAAGGAGTCATTACTTGATGCAGGGGTAAAGTCCATGACAATGAGGAGTGAAAATGAGTTTTAAGTATATAAAAAATATCAAAGCTTGGTTGGTGCATATCTAAGGTACGTAGGCTTAATAAATTTAAGCGTGTCGAGTTTAAATGTTTTCTGTGCCAATCATTAGAATGTGCATAAGCTAATCTCGATATCACCTAACCGATTCATAAAAAAAATAAATAAATAAATATTATCAAAGTTAGGTTGGTCCATATCTAACACCCCACATGGGTACGTAGGGTCAATTATGACCTTTGATGTATGAATATTTTACCCTATATTTAAATAAATATCCTTTTGTTTTTTTCTTGGCTACCGAAAGAGTAGGAAATCAAATGATAAAATTCTAAAACTCAAAAAGTAATTTTAAAAACATTTACATTACCAAATATGACCTACCATATGGTTGGTCCGACCGACATTTTAATTAACCTAATACATGAAATCAAGAAAAATGGGAACAATTAGTGTTACCTTATACCACCACAATTCGCGTTGCACTTGTAAAACAACGGTAGAAGCAAAATCCAGGTCTTGATATGCCGAAAGTCCAGCTAAATGCAAGATATTGTTCTTTTGACTATCTAACTGTGATAAAAGCTGTCTATATTCTCCACTTTATTGATATAAGAAGTTGAAAACATGTTCATGACGGTACATGACTGCGAGATGAAGTGATGTATGTCCATTTTCATCTTTGAAACTAATTGCAGAAGGAAACACTTTTAAAATCTCTTCAATGATTTCATAAATCCCATATTTTGTTGCTAATAAGAACGCTCCTCTAAATATTGTTAAAGAATCTTCATTACTCAAATTTACAACTTCTTTGCATATGAATCTGACAAGTTGAATTGCTTGACAATGCAACAATTTGGTGTCTCCAATGCATTTGATATACGGCACTGTAAATAAAATCAACTCAAGGATTGAAATACCTTAATACACCTACAACTCTAGTTGTGTGTGCATTTAAATTGAAATACCTTAATACACCTACAACTCTAGTTGTGTGTGCATTTAAATGACTATATCATACCTATCTTTCCAAGGATTTCCCAAATCACTGATTGTTTCTTTTTGCATCCTGTAATACAATATGAAACAAATCATGTTAAAATTTAGAAATAAGGGCTATATGAACAATATATATTCTGGTGGCCATGGGGGCGAGCTCTAGATTTTCTGGGTGTTTCTTTTAGGAGTTTATAGCTGCATCTGTATCAAAGAAGGTTAAGCAGCTTGAAGTAACGAGATGATTTAGTATTGCTACTTCAATTTATTAGATTTTTACTTCTTTTTTTTTGGCTGCTTTGGTGCTATGTCTCTATTTTCTGGGGGTTCTAGTTGATCCCCATCAACTCGATTTTTATTGTTTTGATTCTAAGGTTTCATAAGGGTGGAAATTTTGGGGAATTTTTTTGTTGTTTTCTTCTTATTGATGTTGTTAGAGATAGTGGCTCATATTCTTAAAATATGTAAAATATAGTAAGGCTATGTTCGGGAAATTCAATGTACCGGATTAGGATTAGGGTTTAACTGTGATGCAGTATAAATTCATTGTAATCCTATTTTATATATTGTGAAAGAAACATAACCGCTTCCGTGGATGTAGGCACATTGCCAAACAACATAAATTTTATGTGTCACTTTCTCTCTTTCTCTCTAACTCTTGTTACCTAGATCATTAATTTCACAACAGATGTATTTATGGTGAACTTTGTATTTTTTTTTACATCAATAATATCTTCTTCTTTGTTGAACAAAAAATTAAAATAATAAAAAAACCCTAATTTAAGTCAAACTAGATACGACTATTTGAACGAAGGGACCACACCATTTAAACAATGTATGAATAACGTAGGTGTTACACCCTAACAAAGCGTAGGACTCATGGACATGCTTGGTGGCACCTTGCACTAAGTTCTGTCCAAGCTAAGGAAGCAAGATGGGTTGTTAACCTTATGCATGGGATCATGGTTTCCTATCAGACTAAAAATTTATGATTCAGCATACATAAGGGAGGATGGTCTTCCCCATTGAGTTTAGATGTTATAAGGAATTTTATCTCCTCATGTCAAAGTAGGAGTTTTTACTTTTAGATCTTCAAATGAGGGCCTCCTTCCCACCAACCCAAGGAAAAAAAACGGTATACTTAGGTAAGCCTTGGCATGGCCTGGCTTACGCAGCCCTATGAACTTGTCAGTGTGCCTACTTGGTTGCTTGCAAGGATTCTGGTGGATTATAGGGTTAACTTAGTGGTGACTTACTAGCATTGTAGCTGAACTCGGTATAACTTGGTGCTTGACTTACATTGTTAATGTGGGATTGACTTTGGTAGCTCATGGTTGACTTAAGGAGTGGCATAGCATAGGCACAACCCACTATATACATAGGTGGCTTGGTCTAAGCTTGAGGGCATAGACATGTGGACTAGTGTGGCTTTATGCACACATTTCAATTATGTGCATATGTGGTAGATGTTGGTGGCATATGTTGGCACAACTAATTACAACTGCTTAGCATGAAGTGTCGTCCATACAAAATATAGGATGGTTGTGAATATAATTGCTCCTTTGAAATGGCTCGTGTATGAATGGGACAACAATACATATCAGTTGTTGGTAACTGCTATGCCCTCCTTATATGGCACAATTTGGCTAGTCCAACAAATCTTAGGGCAGTTGGAAGAGTGTTAACTACTATATTCTTTGTATGTTTATATCACCAAGGTCCTACAATAGTGATTAAAAAGCCCTTGGTCAGAATTATATTCATTTGTAATCTAATTGAGTAAGATACAAAGGTTGGAGACTATTTTCCCTTTAATATTGGTGCCTTGTGTGTGTTATGTTTAGTGTGTGTGTGTGTGTGTGTGTTACCTTATGTATTATGGGTTGCTTGTAGAATGAAATGCCATCATTAGGTAACCTTTTTTATAAACCAACAAATTACTCTATGAAAATTGATATTAGGGCACGATTTTTTTGAGAAAACTATGGTTGGTGGTGGTAACGCCGAGTTAAGGAAACATGTCACAAGGTTGAAGGACTATGTCAGATCTCTACTAGATGATGTGATCTCTCTCTATGCAGTGCGACAGACTATTCCAAGGATTGCAGAACATCCAGAGAACACAAAATGAACTACGACAGACCCAAGATGAGCATTATCTCGAGTCAAGTAACAATATTAATGATCTTCTTGGGGATAGTAGTTCTCTAACATAGCCATAAAAGAGATAGTTTGTACTCTTAAGGAATAGTTGTCTCTTATGAACTGGGTCTTCTATCAAATGAGTCTAGTGGTGTATAAAAGTTTGTAGAAATCAAAGGTCCCTGATCCCAAACCCTTCTCTGGTGTACGTAGTGCGAAGGAGTTAGAAAAATTTTTGTGGGATATGAGTCACTATTTCAAAATGGTCCAGATACTGGATGCAAAAAAAGTTGATCTCATGATTATGTATATCTCTAGAGATGCAAAGTTATGGTAGCACACACATTCCGAGGACAAGTCACATCCCTATATCATAACTTGGGATGCTTTAGCCAGTGAGATGAAAGAATAATTCTTTCTGAGCAACAAAATCGAGATTATGTCAAGCAATTCTCATCTCTTATTCTTGAAATTAAGAACATGTTTGAGGAAGACAAGGTATTCAATTTCATGGATGGTTTGCAAGGTTGGGCATAGTTGGGGTTGTAATGGCAGGGTAATAAGGACCTGTCTGTTGTTGATGCTCTAGTCGATTACCATCTGCAAGCAAATATGGTAGAAAAATATGGTAAAGGAAAGTCAAAAGAACAATAGAAAGGAAAGGGAAATAAAAGGAAAAAGAATGAGGAAAAATTAACTTCATCATCTTCTACAAAGAAGAATGCAGATAAACCTTCTACGTCCATGGGTGAAAAGGGTTTTTTCATCTACAATAGCTTTCATCATGTTGTAAACTGCCATAAAAAGGAGAAGTTGAATGCTCTTGTGACTTAAGACTCAACTTTAGCTTGTTCATATAAACCTACGTGGGTCTATCCCTTCTAACTTCTGAATGTAATTTAGAGGAATGAGGAAACATTGGCTAGAAAAAAGTTGATATACATGTAGATGCAATGGAACAACGTTTTTGTTCAAGCCATGATTGATATATGTGCCACTCACAATTTCATCTATGATCGAGAAGTATAGTGACTTGGCCTCTATTTGGTCAGTGACTCTAACAAAATCAAGTCGTTAATTCAGAGGTAAAGCTAGTGGTTGGTATGGCTAAAGACATTTCGTTGCAAGTTGGCATTTGGCAAAGGCCAGTGGAGCTTTATCATGGTCCCTTTAGACAATTTTCAGGTAATTCTTAGGATTGATTTCTTTACTAAAGAAAAGGTCTCTATAATGCCTTACCTACAAGGTATGTTCATTATGGGTTTTCCAGCTCCATGCTTCGTTCCTTTAAGCAAGCCCAGAAATGCAATGAAAATGATGTCAACACTACAAGTTAAAGACAAACTCAAAAAAGTGAAAACTACCTATCTAGCTATGTTGTTTGAAGATGAGGAAGCAAAAGACCTGCAACCTATACCTAAACGAGTAAAGAAATTGCTTGATGAGTTCAATGATGTGAAGCTAACTTCTGCGCAAGTTGTCACCAATAAGGGAGATAGACCACTATATTGAATTACTTCCACAGGTTAAGCCCCTTACTCAAACCCCTTATTGAATGGCTCCCTTATAGCTAGCTGAATTGATGAAGCAGATCATTGATCTTTTGAAGGCAGATTATATCCAGCGCTCTAAAGTGTCATATGGTGCTCTAGTTCTATTCTAAAATAAGAATAGTTCCCTCAAACTTTGCATGGATTATAAAACATTTAATAAAGTGACAGTTAGAATCAATTATCTGATCCATATAATGGATGAGTTATTTGATCGACTTGGGAAGGCAATATACTTCACCAAGATGTCCATATTCCTAGTCCATATATATAGTTGGATATGTTAGTATTCAACTTGGGACATTATATTTATTGCATCTTCCAAAGGAACCAACTGATATTTGGCTAGTATGAAAAGTACTGATGATTCATTGATTTAGTCTTGTTAATTTTTCCTTTTGGTAAGGGTTAGCTTGGGAATAATTGATGGTAAGCATGCTCCATTCTTACCAAGATGTTACGATTTTGAGTTACAAAATATTCTCCTGTTGTAGGGATAATGTTGCCTACATTTAACCTTCTTTAGGCCCCATAGTGGTAGGAGCCTTGTATACTAGGACCGTCTACTTTTATTTTACTTCTTCCTTTTGGTATACTTAGTCTTAAGGCTATTAACAAATTAGATCTTAATTCTAATACGGTCTGAATTCAATAACTACATTTATTAATGGATCATCTATGAATAAAATACATTTTTGGATCTGATTGTATGTAATATATTATATATTTGTATTTACTATAATGTATAAGTAAAATATTAAAATTGATCGAATTGGATCTTATCTGATAGTAAACATATTCAGATTTGGGTTAGGCATTTATATATTTATCAAATTTTTAGATCCAATCTAATCCGATAATTTTCTTAAGGGATAAGATTTGGATCTCCACTAATGTAATCTAAATATAATCTATTTACATGCTTATAAAATTTTAAACAATTCAACATAATTCTAATTTAGAGCAATGAAATACTAGTATGCTTAATACTTCAAATTAGACAAAGAGAGAATTTGGACAAACCTACCACAATGCAGTTTCCTTTGCAAAATTGAAACCTTGTGTTCTCCGTCTCTTCTTTATCATAGTTTGAGAAAATTCTCAAATTTAGAGGAACACCTGAAAATGAGAAGATTAGTCAAGGAATTAATATAGTTTTAAGGGGTTTACATTTAGTGAGTCTCAAATAGAGCAGCAACTTAGTAGAGTCGGGCCAGGCTTGAGCCTTGTCCAAGCCCATCCCGGGATATAGGCCATCGAGCCCAAGCTCGAGCCCGAGAATAACCTAAAGAGTGAACCCAAACCCAGCCCGACAAAAATATGCCTAGTATCAAGTTTTTCTCAAGTACTCGAACATTCGGGTTTTTTGGATTTTTTTCAGGCTCAATCGGGTTTCAAGTTTCGAGTTTCATTGTAGCATCTTAAAGTCGAAGTCTATAAGGTTTTCTAGTAATTTTGTAGTTTTATTTTGAGTTTTGCTTACTTCTTTCCCTTTTTCAGTAATATATATTAATGAAATGAACGATCAAAATCATTTACATGTTTGAAATCTAATGGTTCATATTAATTAAGGTAAAAAAATATATGGTTTATGTGGTGGCAATTCGAGCTTGAGTACCCGATTCCTACCGAGGCCCATTCCAATTTAAATTTGAGCTCAAAAATTTGGGCTCAAATATCATATATTTTTTCCCAAACACTAACGGTTCGTATAGTGAATGAGGAGCCGACATCAGAGTAGTGCTCTAGACCTTAAAGGGCTTAAAGTAAGAAAAGGCCCTAAGTTTAGGCTTCCATGCCTCAAATAATAAAGACGAATATGTGGCCCTTATTTTTGGCTTGAAAATGGAAAAATAATGGGGGGCAGAACATCTTATGCCTTTCCTGGACTCCCAACTAATAGTAAACCGAATCTTTGGAAACTTTATAGTTCAAGATAACAAAATGCAATGGTATGTAGAACTGATCAACCACTTAAAAAGTTCATTCAAGGATTTCAACATAGTGAAAATAAGTCGAATAGAGAATAATTGAGCTGATGTATTAGTTAACCTAGTCGTTTCTCTTAACTCTATATTTGAAATAGGTATTAGACTCTTTTTTTAGAAAGAACCTAGCATTATGCAAGCTCTTTAATCTTTATATGTCGAAGACCAAACAAAAGAGCAAAACTAGATGACCTCTTTCATCTAATAATTACAAAAAGGAATCCTCAAAGAGGCAAAAATAGGGTCTAGGATAATAAGGATTAGATTTGCTCGATATTTGTTCCTTAATGAAAAGCTCTGTAGAAGGTCTTTCTCCCCAACCTTTACTACTTTGTATAAAAATCCATGAAGGGATATATAAAAATCATAATGGATGAGGAACCCTAGCCTACCAAGCTCAATCCTAAGGCTATTATTGGTTGGGCATGCAGAAAGATGCTCGAGAATATATGAGAAAATACACAAAAAAATGCCAAGGTTCATTCCTTACCAACACCTAAATTGTGTCCTAATAGAAATTCATGAGGAGATATGTGAAAATCATAATAGAGGAAATGCCCTAGCCTACTAAGGTCTGTCTTATGGTTATTATTGGCTGGGCATGCAAAAAGATGCTTAGGAATATGTGAGAAAATGCAAAAAAATAGCAAAGGTTCACTCCTTCCCAATCGCGAGTCCTAGAACTGTCTAGATTCTTTTGAGTCAAATGAGGGGATTGAGGATCCATTTCGGTTGTTTCCTCAAATCTATTAACTATTTGTAGTCTAAAACCCCTAACGAGAGAAGGGTTGTTCTGTTCTTGAGCCATGTTTAGAAAAATCTAGCTTTGGTAAGGATAACTTAAAAAGAAAAAAAAAAAAAAAAAAAGCAAAAGTAGAAAAATGGAAATTAAAGAAAATAAGTTTGACCTGTGAGAGTAAGAAGGAAGAAGTTTTGATTGTTGGAGAATTTGAGGTATGGTTGTTGGAAATCGCCCTAGAAAAGTTCTCGAAAAATGCAAAGAGTCCAAATCAAGCAAAGTCTCCCAAATTTATAAGATAAAATGCACCATTTACAAGGCACCTTCTAAAAGGCTAATGACGACTGATATGAGAAAGTAACAAGTACAACCGAAATGATTTTAATCAATTGATGATTAAGGCGAAATGATGACACTAAAGCGTCGCTGCAATTATTTAGAAAACACCCCCTCGTAAGCTAGGAAACCCTAAACATGCACATTAATGATTGTCAAATCTTGTTGCATCAGTACAACAACCTCAAGTCTGAACGAAATTCCAGACCAAAGGCTTAGAAAGAGCAGTTGATGTACCAAAAAATGACATCACAATTATCACGGTCATAGGTCTCCTATTCCAACTTGGCAATTTATCACGTGTCGCGTTTTCTAAACATTGGAACTGACCACCTAATTTGGCATCAAACAAATAGGTCTCAATCTTTAGATTTGAATTCTTAGTTAAGTTCAACAAAGAAAGTATTATTTCATTCATATCTCATTTAAATCATAATTCCATGATCTACTGTCAATGATTTTATTAGAAAGGCAACCACACACCTTTAAAAGGGAGAGCAAAGTACGTCCAACGGGGCTAAGTTAATTTTTTACTTGAATTACAAAAACCAATCATTTTTTACTACCAACTAACTTGATCGTCGGAGTGGCTATCGTTAGAGCCTCTCCGGTGATCCTCAACGTGATTTATCTTGCAAGAAACTCCAACTATTAATTTGACCTTTCCAATTTTTTACCACAACAATATATATATATATATATATATTGTTGCCAATGACTATAGCTCAATACAATGGCAAGTAATAATTTAAATAAGAGTAAATTACACCTACCTCCCTTGAGGTTTTTGACAATTGTAGAAACCTCCCCTATACTTTCTGAAATAACACTGTCCCCCCTATCAGTTTTGTCTCCTTAACTCTGTTAATGGAATTAGTAAAATTACAAATTTACCCTTGTATTTTAATATTATAATTTTATCAAAAAAATCCATAACACTCTCTCTCCTCCTCCTCTATCCTCTCTCTCTATCCAAATCCCCCTCGGCCCAAACTCTAACCCCAAACAGTGCACAGCCCCCCCTCTCACTCCTTCTCGTCGTCCCTACGATCAGCCCACAAAGCTGAAGTGGGTCTCTCCTTGCCGGTAACCAACCCGTCGTCACCCCCACAATCACTGACAAATAATAGCGCTGGTTCGGACCTGGCATCTCGGCGAGCCTCCGTCTTGATCTATGACCAGATCTGGCCCTCCTCGCTGTCTAACTTGGCTGCCGCCGCCGGAGCGTATCAGAAATCGCCTGCAGGCATCGTTAACGTCGCCGTATAATTGACAGATAATAGCTGAGAACTATTAGAGGCTAAGAATTATGTTTGAAGGGGTTGAGAAATTTGTACTGCTTCTACAAGGATCTAAGAAAATTGTTATATATACACATATATATGGGTAATTTCTTTGCAGCGACGTTGGACACGTTAATGGCGTCATCACCTGTTTTGTGATCTCTGGCGACGTTGGACTCGTAGATCTCAAGTTTGCTTCAGATTTTAAGCAAATCAACCCGACCAGTTTTGTGATTTGTGATTGAATTTATGGATAAGTTCAAGTGGGGAAACGAAGACGACCATGAAAGCGAAATGGGTTTTTCTCGATGACCCGAGGTACTCATTCGACGAACCTAGGGCTTCTTGGTCAGGCGGACGTTTCCACGGCTTCTGCCGATGGTTTCAGTGGTGGAGGATTCTCAGGTTATGCAAAGAGCACGCGGTAGGGATTTTACTTCTGATATGTCAAAGCTGCATGGAGAGATACAGGGGGGAAATTTTAAGGGAAGGAGCAATGCCGGGCTGCTGCAGTTGAGTGTGGATGGGCTAAGAAAAAGGCCCAAGCTCTGCGACTGCTTCTAAGAGATTGCTGCTCGAGCTTGACTCGTGACTCGATAAGAAAACAGTGGAAGAATGTGCTTTTGGAGCAAGCTATGGAACAAATTGAGAAGGAAGAGAAAGTAGAGACAAGGCTGAACCTGGTGGAGGAGATGATTACTAAGCTTGGTGTTGAACCTGGTGGAGAGAGAGAGGAGATGGGTGAAGAAATTTTATCTTTTTTTAATTAAAAAAATTATTATTAAAGTGAGGGTAGTTTTGTCATTTAACCATGACTTGTAAGGGGCAAAATTGGTATTTAGACCAAAAAAAAATTGCTTACATCATCAAATGGCGTTAGGTCAATTAATGATCATTGACGGTAGGGGGAATTTGTTATGGACATTGAAACCAGAAGGGAGACAGTGTTATTTTAGAAAGTATAGGAGATGTTTCTACAATTGTCAGAAACCTGAGGAGAGATAGGTGTAATTTACCCTTTAAAGAATATTTAAATTTTTTTTTAAGAAAGCATAAGGTATCAATCAACTAAACAATTATATTATATATATCAATCAATTCAACTCAATTAAGAACACACAATTTAACAATACCAGAAGTGTCTCAAATATGGGCCTTGTACACACAAATCAGTCCAACCCATGATTAAGTGAAAATAATGCTCACATTCTCTAAATGAACAGAGTGAGACTTGAAACAAGAAGGACATGATGGTCAACTATGCTAGACCTAGTTCGTTATTTAATAGTTATTTATTATCCTAAATTTTGCCTCAATTACTTTTTCCTTTTATTTTTTTGACTTAAATATGTAAAAAGTAAATAAAAAGTGTTATTAAATGATCATTTTGGTACCATTTGCTAAAACTTTTTAAAAGTGTTTTAATAAGTAAAAATGTAAATTTCAAAAAAATATTTGCTTCAAAATAAAAGATAGGAAACAAAAGGTTTATTTGATATCATTTTAAAAAGTAAAATAAATCAACACCACCGTTTCTTGGATGACAAAATAAAAAATAGCTTTCTGATGACAAAGTAGGTACAGGGTGAAGTACTAACAAGAATAGATGAACCGCTGCCAAATATTGAAGCGTGCTCTACTTGCAAACATACAAGGGTCTTGAGCTATTCTCTCCAAAAGAGAGAGACTCCCTTTAACCAACCAGGGGTATCGCAGAAGTAAATATAGAACAACATCCGAAACATTGATCGAAGTGACAAAAAACTGAGTAAAAATCCGTTTGGATATTAAGTACTACTATTAAATATCTAATTCAATATTAAAAAATACAAATAAAAATTTCTAAAAATAATCTATGGAAGATGCTGATTTAGCAGTAGCTAGCTAGCCAGCCATATTTGAGTTACGGTAGAATCTGGCGTTGATTGCATAATGCATAAGCATGGGACCTGAATCGTCTCCAGATGGGTTTGACTCTACGTCTCCAAATGGGTTTGACTCTTCGTCATCTTTTGTGTCAACCAGCAAATAGAGAGTGGTGTCCCTCTTGCCATGCATAGCAGCCAAGTGGACAGGTAGATAGCCGGCATCATTGCGAATATAAAACAATGAGGGGTGTTTGTTCACAAGAAACTTGGCTGCCTGAGTATCACCAAGTGCAGCAGCTACGTGTAGTGCTGTGCTGCCACTATCGTCCCGTAGCTCCAATACTCGTGGTGGCATCATTTCCACCAACATTTCCAAAAGTTGGAATTTGCAGCCCCTCTTCACAGCTAAGAGGAGTGGTGTATCTCTGTTTTCTGTGATCCTGGCCTCGATCGCATTTGAATCGTAATCAAAAATTCTTTTTGCCTTCTCCCAATCGCCAGTGACTATAGCTCGGCACAATGGCAGGTAATAATTTAAATCCTTCTGGGCTGCAACATATTTTCAGTAATTTAAAAAAGTGGCAAAGAAGTCATGAAATAACTGTGTGTGGGTGGGTGGATGCTTCTTGTCAGCATACCTGCATCGCTGTTCTTTCCCTGTGAAGTGGGTGATGCCATTCTTTCTTGTTGCAATTGGAAGTAAAAAACAACTCGATGGGTATGCTAATTGTAAGACAGGCTTTCCCAAGCTGCATGTGTATTCACATATCCCATTCTCTCTAATTTATAATCTGCTTCTTCTTTTTTTTTTTTATTATTAAACAAAGACTTCAATCCACACTTGGAATCTCTTTTAAGCATTTGTCGATTACTTCCAGCTGGATGGTGTCTGTTTGTGCCTGACTAAAAATAGTCTCTTCCTTTACTTTTGGCTATTGCCACAGAAACTTCCTCCTCCTCCAAAGCACGTTAATTCACATATCCCCTTTCTTTTGATAAGTACATCTATGCATAGTGAGTGCCACCACAGCAACAATTATTCCCATTAATTTTTGAACAGAAAAAGCAAAGATTCCCTCACATTGTAATCCCTTTTGACCTGAGACGACTACTCTTCGCTTAATAGTTAAAACTCTATTCTTAAGAGCAATCAGTTTTATTTCGATCACCATTTCTCATTTCTTGCTCTCCTTATTAGTTAACTTTTATCACGATGCATTTTAGCAGTCTGCCTCTTATTTTGAGCATATCTTGTATCTTTGTACTAGATATTATCAATAAAAATGTTTTTCTTTAGCTGATTGAAAAAAAAATTATCATTACAATAAACAATCGGCAACTTTAAGAAATTAAAGTTCAGAATGAAGTGAAGCTGCTGTCAGGAAATATATAAAGATGCAAGAGATGAGAGTTTGAATTGAAGGAAATGGTGTCTCATTGCATCTCTACTTGATTTATTTTCCAATACAGTAGGGGGGCATGCCACGTTCTGCACATCATAGAAAGAAATGGTGTCTCATTGCACTCAATAGTACTAACACTTAAAAATATTCTAGGCTAAAGTTCACAGCAACAGCATCCACTTATTTACAAATCCAACAAATTTTAAATTTGTTTCAACTATAAAAAATTATTTTTGCATTTTTCTTAAACCTTTAAAATTTTAAAAATAAATACATAATGGGAAGTCGTGTTTTTATATATTCTTTTTAAAATTAAATAAATTATTAACTTTATTTTTTTTAAACAATTCTTAAATTATGAATTAATATTTTATAAAATTTTGCTGAGAATAAGAATTGTGTGGTGTAAAGAATCCTCGATGAATATCTAATCTAGTCATTACGGATTGTGGCACATCACAATGAAGCATTGGTTCTACTTTCACTCAAACAGAAAAAGCAGGACTTCAATTAAGTAGGTGATAGTCATTAGATGCCATTTTTGAAAATAGCGTTTTCACTTTTCAAAAGCTATCATTGTTTTTCTATAAAATTAACATTATTGTATTGATGTGACTAATGACCGAAAGGAGTCAACAAGTCAAGTAGATGATATGTCATTTTGCTATAAAATAACATTATTGTGTTGATGCAACTAATGACTGAAAGGAGTTAGCAAGTCAGATAGATAATATGTCACGTGATGATATAAACAATAGTTCAAGTTTTCAATACTTTCTTTCTATCTATTTATTTATTTATATATATATATATAGTAAATTACACTAAACCCGTTATTAGATGATGATAAAATTAATAGTCCAAGTGTACAATACTTTTATTAAAAAACAATAATGATATTGATATATTTTTTAAATTTATAATAATTACATTAATTTTTTTGAAATTTTTAAAATTATATTAATTTTTTCTACTTAATCTTATAATATACAAATATTTTTTTTATTCAAAATTAATATACCACTATGTGACACACCAACCACTGCATGACACGTGTAACTGCAAGATCGGTTCATGACCCATAATAGAGCTCAGGCTCGGCCATATAACTTGTGTTCGGTCGCCCAGCTCGGGCTCGGCCACATAACTTGTGCTCGGTCATTTAGTACATGCTCAGTCATATATCTCATCCTCGGTCAGTCAATGGCATAACCTACATGGGCCGAGCTCATAGTATCAAAGCAGGACAGCTCTCCCATAAAGACTAACTTGTATAGATGCGAGCTTGCAATACAACACATCAATGATCAGACCTAATCATCGCTTCAGGGAGCACCAAGCAGGAAATAAGGAAGCTATCTCCAACAAGGAAACTGCCACACTGAGTTACCATATTCGACAAGGTAACTGATATCTCCGGAGATCCAATCCCTATATTCATGGCTCCAAATCCTAATCAACTTAGGAGAGACGTTGCCTATAAATTCAACCCTAAAGGTACGCTTTATTTTCATGCTCATTATTTTGGCTTTCATTACGAATCTTTCAATTCAATTTATTGACTTAAGCATCGGAGCGGCTACCGCCGGAGCCAACCCGGTGGTCCTCTGACCTTCTGTTTCGAGTGTTTCGCAGGGAGCCGAGCTTGGATCTCACGTGGGCCAAAAAGTGCAGCATCAAAAATGATAAAATTGTCTATATATTTACTTATTTTTACATTTTTTAATTTAAAATTTTTTTTTAAATTTCTTTTAAATATTTTTTTTATTTTGTTTAAAAATAAGTTAAAGATAAATAACTTATTTTTATTTTATATAAAAATAAATTTAAAATTTTTATCAATATTTATTTAGGTCAGAGAAGATTGTTAACTAAGAAAATGACAAAAGTCTATCAAGCTAAAAAATTCCACTCAAGAGTATGTTCTAAAGTAAAAATCAAAACAAAAGGAATGCTCTCATGATGATTCAAGTAAGGTTGACTCACTCAAGCCCAAGGATCCAAGTGAAGACTTTCATTTTTCCTTATTTTGGGTTTTGAATTTTTGAGTGACATTAGGATTAGATTGATCATTGGTTGTAAGCTTTTACCATTTAAAATGATTATCTAAGAACTAACCTCAAATTATATTTTCAAAACAAAGCATTAGATTGATCATTGGTTGTAAGCTTTCACTATTTAAAATGATCATCTAAGGACTAACCTCAAATGATTTTTTCAAAACAAAGCATTTAACTTAAAGTTTGAAAAAATCAAAAGGTTTTGACAAAAGTACACTTAAAAAGAAATAAGCTAGAAAATACTCACTGTCTAAACTAGTCAACCAGTTCTTGAGACCAGTCGATTGATTCTTAAAACTTATTTGCCACACTGATAAAACCAGTCGACTGATTCTAAGAACTAGTCAACTAAGTAATGTTTTATAAAATTGCCTGAGCACACTATCCAAATCAGTTGACCTCCAAGAAGATTCACTCGATTGACTTTAAAGGCAAAATTAGTGTACAAACAAAACCAGTCGACTGATTTATAGAACCAATCGACTGAATGACCAATTGATGAATTGCCTAAGCACACTATCCAAATCAGTCGACCTAAAAACTATATCAATCGACCACTTCTCTCAAAGGCAAATATAGTGTACAAATAAAACTAGTCGATTGATACTCAAAACTAGTTGACTGATTGTTCTTAACCAAACAAACCTCAAACCCTCTGGACAAATCAGTTAACCTAATAAGTCGACTAGTTAATGATTTAGTCTATTGATTTTGTCAATTTGGCAATCGCAAATTCAAAATTTGAAGAGACAAAAAGAGGGGAAACGACTCTTTTTGAAAAGCAATGGTCATATACTTTAAAAGGCTATAAATAGAGGTTCTTTAGAGCTTTCTAAGCCATCTCTTACAAGCTTACATTATCACATCTTTGCTATTGACTTTAGATTTACCATATTCCAAATCTAGATTCCAAAGTTCTACTCATCTTAAATACTTAGATCTTACACATGTTCAATCTATAGAGAGTGGGCATCTTATTGCACAAAAAATACTCTAAAAGTAAGTGCTATTTGGTAAATATCTTTGTATTATCTCATTGCGGTGAGTTGTATGGGTAGGTACTACCCGATGAGTCAAAATGGTATATTTTACTAAGATAAGAGGCCTACGGTCTTCGTTTTGTAAATGTCTGGTCTCCACCTTCAAGGAGACCACTATAGTGGAAAAACTCGAGTGTGGATACTTGAGTCGAGGGCGTTAGAAGTTTTTCGAATCTTGTAACTACTGTGTTTACTTTTTCTCTCTCTTTCTCTATTTGTTCTTGTATATTTACTATGCATTTACGATATTCATTTTTTTTAAATGAAAAGAAATCAATATTTGAGAAATATCCTATTCACCCCCCTTCTAGGGTAAATATATGGGCAACAAGTGGTATTAGAGTCCCGTCTTTTGTAAAATAGAGTTAACACTTTAAGAGAAAATGTATGACAAATATTGTAGGGACCGTCTTTGTTAAAGAGAAATTGACAAAAAGACCCCCTATGCTCAATGGCCAAAACTATACCTATTGGAAGGCTAGAATGAAGATTTATCTTCAAGCCTTAGACTATGAGATATAGAAAGTAATTATAAATGGACCTCCTATTCCCATGAAGTTCAAAAGTTCTACTGGCACCACCAAAATTGCTAAGGAAGAACAAGAATGGGATGAAAATGATCACAAACTCATTCAACTAAATGCTAAAGCAATGAGTAATCACAAGATATATATATATATATAAACTATATAAAATCCCATTGTAGTATGTATATATATATATATATATATATATATATTGTGTGTATATTATATGTGAAAAAAAGAAAAAGAAAAATCGTAGCTAATATGTCACGAAATAGAAAATCAATGGGTCGCCGGAAAAACGACCCTCGTTGGAGCAGCCACTGTGAATGGCTGTTCGACGGCTAAGGGTTGACCCAAATCTAATTTGAACACTAAATATGGAATCCTCACCAAAATTGGGTTCGAACCACGTTGGGCAGTGGCCGAAAATCAATCGGCGATGATCGCTGGCACTAGAGAAAACCACTGGAGCCCTTGTCGGAGACTTGGGGAAGAAGAAAGTGTTGGGTCTGGTCAGTCGGGTTGGGTTTCGAGTTTGGGTCAGAACTCGCCCAGGCACAGAAAATGGGTAATTGAAACTATGTCGTTTTGGGATTTAATTTAAATGAGAATTAGGGTGTTTAGCAATAGGGACAAGCTCTGATTTAATACTCTTGTTCAAACCTAAGATATCTTATCCTTGTTTAATGCCTTGTCTGCTGTTTGGCAATTGAAAAATCAGGAAATAAAAGAGAAGTCATAACTTCCCAAGTTTCGAACCCCTGACCTTGCGCGTGTGAAGAACTTAACCCCAAACACGTGGCCACTATGCCAGCTTCACACATGTGAACATTATTCACAGAATATATATATATATATAATATTAATTAAATAATTTACTTAAGTTAATTTAATTTAATTTGGTACAATGTTTTCGAGGCCCAAACAAAATAAAAGAGTAGTGTAACCCAATATTTTTAGACATTCTAAACTCAACGACGAAGTCCGATTTGTGAAATTAAATCTAAAAAATTAAGACCCGTAAAATGTAAAAAATACCATTTTACCCCTAATGATGCCTAGAGCCAATTAAACATAAAAAGTAGTCTATTTTGACTATTTTGGACATTCTGAACACAATGGTGAAGTTAAATTTTAAAAATATGGAACAACAAATAAGGTAATACCCATTACGTCCCGAGCATTAATTTAGCTATAAAATGAATTCAGAAAAGAAAGGCGGGACCTAACTTAAAGTCTAAGGCTACTAGACCAACGAATAGAATTCGTTAAGAAAAACTTAGATAAAAAAATTAATAAGTGGCTGATAGTAATGCCTCAGTTATGTTCTAATATGAAATTATGTGCATTTGACTTATGGATCTAGGAACTAAAGACAAAGGAAAACAAATTAAGGAAACAGACTGAAAGTTTGAGGTGAGTAATCTTGCATTTTGAATTAGTGGTATTTTATCTTCTATTTTACAAATGTTAATTTGTTTTGGTGAGTAATCCCCGTACCCTGGATCAAAGATGTTTTATCTCCTGTTGAAAATTGCCTAAGTGTTTTATGTCCTATTCGAATGCTAAAGTTATTTTGTGAGTAATCTTGTATCCTGAATCAACGATGTTTTATCTCCTACTTGAAAAATGCCCAAGTGTTTTATATCCTATTCAAAATGCATAATCCATTTTGTGAGAAATCATGTACTCTAAATCAGTGAATTTTTATGTATGCTCAAATGCCTATTTGCACTTTATGAAATATCCGAGAACTATAATCTTCATGTCTAGATTTTGAAATGGCATTCATATATACTGATTTGAAAAATGTATGTAAACCATGGAACCCCTTCAATGAGAAATAAATGATTTGTGTGAACCAATTTGACTACACAACCTGAAGCATACTTGTTTTGAAATCGATTCTTGTGTCTATATGAGATTTACCCATGTGGTGCTCCGACTCTTGATGAGACTTACCCACATGGTGTTTTGACTCATTGTGGAATTCACGTATGAGACTTACCCACGTAGTGCTTTGACTTAATATGTGATTCTTCAATGTGTGTAATATGTATCTATTATCCGTCTCGTGTTATCCGTTATTTGAAATCAGATTTTAGAAGTACCCTCTTGTGTGTATTCATCATTCGTTATGTTATCCGTTCCGTAATTAATTATCTGAACCATGTTTTAAGAAATGCATATGCAATTATACGTTTTGTGAACAACTCTTCATTATCTGCTTCATGACTTGATATTTGAACTATGGTATTAAAAATAACGTGTTTTAGAAATGCCTATGTTATATCTACTTGAACCTTCAGTATGCTTTACACGTGATCTATTTTGAAAGAATGTTTTAAGATATTCCTATGTATATGTTATCTGTTTGAAGAAACTTGGTGCCCATGGTATTTTGTGCAAAACTCTATCTTGCAAAACCTATGACAGGATGCAGGAATTACTCACGAGCGTAGTGAAGTTCATATGGATTTATCCAACATATTTCAAGTAAATGAATTAGCAAGAAGGTGGCAAAGTCCACACAGAATAGCTGAAAGCATGAATGCAATGGATCTTTTGTACAAGGATCTTGGTTGGATGTGAAGTGGAATCTCTTTGGTAATCATATGATGTATTTTTGGGACTGATGACAACCTGAACTTTGGGTATTAACATTTTATACTTTTGTGGATACATATATGATGTGTATATAAATGTTAACGAATTATGATAATGATAGTGATCACGATGATCTTACCTTGAGTATCCTTTATAAATGATTGGTGATAAATTGGTTATCAGATGAGTTGCATATGTGCAGCTTTCGCATTTAATATAAAAAAAAATATTATCACTCTCGTACAATTCATTTGATTTTGTACGGCATGTTTGAGTGATAGTGTCGGTCACTGCCCTTAATCCGCACAGGGTGGGTTTTGGGTCGTGACAAGAGATACGAGATGGCATAAGGAAAAATGATTTCTATAGGATAATATTAAAACACATTTGGTAAATAGCATGGCCTGGGAAGAATTTGATAAAGAAGATCCGTGGTTTGCACAAGATCCTCGCATTGTCCGATTGGGCATCGTGATTGACGGGTTCAATCCATTTAGGGATATGAGAAATTATTATAGCATGTGGCCTGTGTTAGTTATTCTTTATAATTTACCACATTGGAAGTGTATGAAAGAGCCCTATTGATATCACCATTGACCACAAGTCCCAAATCACCTAGAAATGACATAGATGTGTACTTGCGTCCATTGATAGATGAGTTAAAAGAGTTGTGGGAAAACAACGTTGATACAAATGATGTTGTAATAAGGCAAACCTTTCGATTGCATGTAGTGATGTTATGGACTATCAACGATTTTCCTACACGAAAATTTGTCAGATTGGAGCATGAAGGGATATATGGCATGCCCAATTTGTAATAAGGATGTTGGATTAATGTATTTAAAGAATGAAAAAAAGGTATGTTTTATGTGCCATCATCATTTTTTTGACAAGAATACATGATTGAAGAAGACGTTATAAGGATGACTTTGACGGGAAAATTGAAAGTAGGTTGGGACCAAAGCAGTTGTCCGGGGACAATGTACTAGCACAATTAGATCATCTCCAACCTAACCTATTTGGAAAGAGACCAACAAATAATAAGAGGAAGCGTATTGAGGTAGAGTTGAATTAGACGAAGATGGGCATTTTTTTTGAATTATCACATTGGTGAACTCTTAAGCTTCAACATAACCTGGATGTGATGCACATTGAAAAAAAACATTAGTGAGAATGTGTTGGGAACATTGCTGAACTTGGATGGGAAAAAAGAAAAAAAAATATATATATATATATATATATATATATATCAAAACGTGCATGGATTTAAAGGCAATGGGCATACGAAATGAATTGCATTTGATACCGAATGGTGATAAAGTCATTGTGCCACTTGCTTGGTATACATTGTTAAATGATGAGAGAAAGAGTTTATATGTTTGGTTTAAGGAGGCGAAGTTTCCAGATGGATGTGCATCTAATATTTCTCGATGTATGAATACAACAGATGGTAAAATATCAGGTATAAAAAATCATGATTGTCATGTTCTTTTGCAATGATTGCTTCCAGTTGTCTTACGTGGATATTTTGATGATAAAATTCGTATTCCATTGATTAAGTTGGGTTTGTTCTTTAAAGATATGTGTTCTAAGACTTTGAAGATACATGCGTTAGAAAATATGAAAAGGGACATAGTTTTCATACTTTGTAAGTTGGAACAAATATTCCCACCAGCATTCTTTGATGTTATGATCCACTTGGTTGTTCATTTTCCACATGAGGCAAAACCTGGTGGACTTATCTAGTACCGATGGATGTATCCAATTGAAAGGTGATGTGATAATTTACAATGTGTATATATGATAACACTTTTGATGGTTTCCAATCTAATTTTTTATTGTAAACAGATTATTGCGGACACTAAAGCAATATGTGCGTAACAAAAAACATCCTGAATGATCGATTGCAGAAGCATACATTGACAGTGAATGTCTCACATTTTGTTCAATGTATATGGATGGTATTGAAACAATATTCAACTGTGTAGAACAGAACTATTCGTATTTCTCGACGTATGAATGCAACAGACAGTAAAATATCAGGTATGAAAAATCATGACTGTCATGTTCTTTTGCAATGATTGCTTCCAATTGTCTTACGTGGATATTTTGATGATAAAATTCGTATTCCATTGATTGAGTTGGGTTTGTTCTTTAAAGATCTGTGTTCTAAGACTTTGAAGATGCATGTGTTAGAAAATATGAAAAGGGACATAGTTGTCATACTTTGTAAGTTGGAACAAATATTCCCACTAGCATTCTTTGATGTTATGATCCACTTGGTTGTTCATTTTCCACATGAGGCAAAACCTGGTGGACTTATCTAGTACCGATGGATGTATCCAATTGAAAGGTGATGTGATAATTTACAATGTGTATATATGATAAGGCTTTTGATGGTTTCCAATCTAATTTTTTATTGTAAACAGATTATTGCGGACGCTAAAGCAATATGTGTGCAACAAAAAACATCCTGAATGATCGATTGCAGAAGCATACATTGACAGTGAATGTCTCACATTTTGTTCAATGTATATGGATGGTATTGAAACAATATTCAACCGTGTTGAAGGAACTATTCATATTTCTCGATGTATGAATGCAACAGACAGTAAAATATCAGGTATGAAAAATCATGACTGTCATGTTCTTTTGCAATGATTGCTTCCAGTTGTCTTACGTGGATATTTTGATGATAAAATTCGTATTCCATTGATTGAGTTGGGTTTGTTCTTTAAAGATCTGTGTTCTAAGACTTTGAAAATGCATGTGTTAGAAAATATGAAAAGGGACATAGTTGTCATACTTTGTAAGTTGGAACAAATATTCCCACCAGCATTCATTGATGTTATAATCCACTTGGTTGTTCATTTTTCACATGAGGCAAAACTTGGTGGACCTATCTAGTACCGATGGATGTATCTAATTGAAAGGTAATGTGATAATTTACAATGTGTATATGATAAGGCTTTTGATGGTTTCCAATCTAATTTTTTATTGTAAACAGATTATTGCGGACGCTAAAGCAATATGTGAGCAACAAAGAACATCCTGAATGATCGATTGCAGAAACATACATTAACAGTGAATGTCTCACATGTTGTTCAATGTATATGTATGGTATTGAAACAATATTCAACCGTGTAGAACGGAACTGTGATAGAGGTCAAAAGCAATAACCTTTGCATTTAGTTGTTGCTTTTGGAATGTCAGTTTGACCATTGGGTTTTAGATAATTTGAATATATAGATATAACATACTACAAGAAAGTGAAATATTATGTGCTTAATAATTCTTATGAAATTGTTCTATATCGTGCGTTAAGTTAACTATGCCTCACTACTGTGTCAATGTTAAGTTTTCTTTTTACATAGTATGCACATTTAAATTCTTGTATGATATATACTTCATGTGTAGGGAGCATGAGGCAATGCTAGAAACAGTAAACATGCTTAATGTCCAACAAAGGCACGAAAAGTACTTTGCTAACTGGTTTAAAAAACCTGTTAAGTGTTCATGCACTTTGTTCATGGATGTATTATTTTATTTATTTATTATAGATGTTGTCTTTTAATCTTGATTATGTATTATTTATTTAATATATAGATGGAACTATTGCGCCAACAAAAAGTAGTGGAAACTGCTGATGACTTATATTCATTAGCCTGTGGTCTTGATAAACAAGTTATGCAGTACAATAGCTATATTGTGAATGATTTCAGGTTTCACATAGTTGAACGTGAAAAGTATCGTCAAACTTAAAATAGTGGCATGGTTGGGTTAGGGTATGAAGGTGATAAGGAGACCCAATATTATGGTGTGCTAAAGGATATTGGTGAACTAAGTTATTATTTTAATAATTAAATTTTCTTATTCAAGTGTGACTAGTGGGATGTTGAGAACACAAAGCTTGGAATGCATATAGATGCATAATGCAGAAGTGTAAATGTAGCTTGAACACGGTATACCAATGATCCTTATGTGTTTGCGTCACAAGCCAAACAAGTATTTTACCTTAATGATGTGAAATTTTGTGGAAATTGGTATGTTGTTGATTTGGTAAAGCCAATAAACATTTACGTTGTCATGACCCGAAACCCATCTTATGCGGATCTCGTGTTGCTAGGCCAACCCAATGGCCGTCCCTACTTTTTTCATTCTTCCTTTGTATCAGTATCAATGACCACAATGTAGATAAACAATACATCGGCGGAAGTCTTAATATAAAATATTGTTTGACAATGTTAAACATAAACTGACATAAACTTAACATACAACCACTCTTAGGTAGTGAGTACATGGGAAAGACTATATTCACTTCTACCATACTCCTCAACTGTCTCCCTAAGCTCCTGAACTCCTATTGTGGTTCTGTAGCATTCTCACCTGAAAAAGATAGTAAGTGGGGTGAGCTAACAAAGCTCAGTAAGTAAAAGCCTATCTCCAATATGGGTTAGGGATTACATAGAAAAAAAAATATAAACTCGAAGGTAACATGATAGCCAGTCATGACAACGGTTGTAGTTAACAGTAAGATGCCACAATGGCCAATGGATAATGAGGCATAATAATAATTATGAGTAACAGTGTAGCATGAACATGGAAAAGTTCAATGATCACAATCAACATACATATACTACTACAATATATCGGTCACAGTCAAGTCCAATAAATAAGGAACCATCAACATAAAACTATTCATAGGGAAATGGAAACATCCTATGAATCCAATAAACGTCAATATAACAGTCAAACATGAATGATGCATTTATTTTGTTCAGGGTTTGACAGACCCTCGGTCTTTTGGGGGCCTGGCATACCCCCTTAACATGAATGCATATAAAATGCCCATTTAACTCACTGCGTAAAAAGACCATCATTGTCAAGTGCCCGTTCACGGACTCACCCCATAGGTCCCATAAATTGACCTGTAGGTCTTGTCAATCAAATAACATCGGATGTGTAATGTGACTGAGCACAAAACCCAGCATTTATCATAAATTAGGATTTTATCATAATTCCATAAGAAGTGTATAAGGTATGGAATATCATGACATAAGCATACAATGATAGGCATCAGTACAATGAATCAAATCATGAGATATCAATCAATAGGCATCCACTAGATAGGACAATATCAAGGGTGGGCAATAACAGTGGATAAATACATGAGTATAAAGTTTTGGTAGTAATAGAAAGGATGTGGCTTGAAAAAATCACATATAAGAGATAGAAATTCACTTACCTTTAGTCCGTGTGATCTACCTCAGTATCCCGTAACTTTTCCTTTTCCCTTTGAATTCCCTATCATTCAGTAGACATGTTTCAGTTTTAATGTTATTCATCAAATTTTATACCTCATTATTATAAGTATCTCTTTTACTAATTTAGACTCTACCATTGAGTCCAGAACATTGAAGAAAGTCGGTTTAGGCTTTTGCGGACTTCAATTTGGACATTTGGCAAAATGGTCATTTTGCACTTTTACGTGTTCTTACTTCTCGAGACCTTTTTTCGCAAATCGGACTCTACGATTGAGTCCAGAATGTTCAAAATAATAAAAATTCACCATTCGTTTACTTTAATCGGAGTTTTTTGACTTATGGGTATTTTAGTAATTTCCCCTATTTCTAATTATTTAATTAAATATTATTTTATTACTTTGGGTCAAATCATAATTATCATAAATTCTGGGTCAAATTCTAATTTCAGAAAGTCCTAGTCCAATTTGGAATAGGCAAACAGTGGATAAACCCTTAAACCTTGGATAGGCTTATCCCTATTCCTATTCTAATTCAATTTCAATTTGTTATCCCTACATCCAAACAACCCCAAATCAGATTTTTAAAACCTTTTAAAATTTTGTCACAACTGCACCATTTGTATCTAACCCATATTTGGTTGGGCGGGTTGACCAGACCCAAACCCGTGACCAAAACTCAAACGCCCCGCCGCACCGCACGCTCTGTCTAGCTGTGCGCCGGTCGCCTTTTCCAGCGATGGCGGGTTTTTTTCTGGCAATGTTTCAACACCTAATCAATGGGTTCCTCTTCTACTCCTCATGGGCATTTCATATCCACCATTGTAAATGAATTTTCGTCACCGGCAAGCCTCAGAAAATGGAGTTGCAGCCAACTCCGGCGAGCTGCCCAGTTTCTGGCGAATTGAAAATTTTCTATTTCGTGGCTTTTTAGCCACTATTTTGAGCCCAAACTTTTCCTACAAGGTGTTGAACCTAGGGGAAATAATTCCCCATTCATAAAAAGAGCTAAAGCGATCAAAAATTCAATGATCCGAACTTATCCTTCAACCTTCAACTTGGTTTTTCTCATTCATTTTTTCACCAAATGGGCTGCGGTTTCTTCCTAAATTTATCATTTTCATGCTCTTTAAAACCATTAAGCTTAGACATGCTTTCATGTAAGTTCATAAAAAACCCAGAAGATAAATTCATTGTAAAAGTCTCACTTACCTCATACGGTTGTTTGCTTTCCTCTCCTTTTCTCCTCATTCTTCCTCCTCTTTTCTCCTTCTGCTTATTTTTTCTCGAGCATGCAAAGACATGCACTGGTCTTTATAAATAAAAACCCAGCGCCCTTAATTTCTTTCCTTCTCTCTCTCTCTCTCTCTCTCTCCGTTTTTGCTTCCTTGTCTCTCTCTCTTCCTTTCCTTCCTCCTCCTTTGACCTTCCCTTTTCTGCTTTTGTAACCCCCCTTTCCCCTTCATTATTCTGCCGTTATATATATATATATATATATATATATGTATTTAACTACATAACACACTCACATATATATATATGTCATAAATATCATACCATAAATATATATGTTAGAAATGGCATATGTATAGTTACTTATATATATATATATATATCCATATTTCTTCTATATATATTACATAAATTGTTATTTTTATTTTATTTTTTTTTATTTTTTTTTATATTCGTTCATGGCTTGCTCGGGCATCGCTCGGGCATTATCTATACATTCAAACTATTGAGATTTCAAAACTGTCCATTTCATTCGATATTATAACATAAAACCTTAATGGTTCTGGTTTATTTTGATATTACATTCATGGGCTCGGTCTGCCTTGGTATTTTTATTTGATTCTTTTTGGGTGTTTTTGAAATTAGTCCTATTTATTTAGGTCGGGGTGTTACATACGATGTTTTAAAGGTAGAGGAGGAAGATATAAGACCGATGGAAGATGATGTATTCCAACAAAAGGAACAATCCTCATATTATGGGGATGTGCCATGTCATCAAACTCTTGAAGCTATGGATAATGAAAATGATGAGGATACAATCAAACCATCATCTCTTGTAAAGACAGACATTAAGGCTTTTCAAATTGACGCTTTACATGTTGACCTCAATGTGGAGGCAAATCAAACAGATACTACTTTCATTAATGATGATGAAAGTGATGAAGATGATACATTAATAGATTATTTCAATGATAAAGAAGATTAGTTGTCAATTGATGATGATACTAATATAGATGAGTGATGGAAAAAGTGAAATGTAAAAACTAACATGTTGTAAGGCTTTCAAAGTAGTTTTTTTTTTTTTTTTTTTTTTTTTTTTTTTTTTTTTTTTTTGTGATTGGGCAACTTAATCTGTAATGAAATACTTGAAGTTATGCTTTACATTTTGTTTAAGTGTTCAATTTTCTAATCACATTAATCATTGGTTATCATTCTATCCTTATTATATTAATGTAAAGTCTTTTCCTTGGTCAACAATATTAATTATCCTTGTTATATTAGTTAATATTCTTTTTTCTTATCAGATTGGTTTAATCTAGGTATAGACTCTGTGGTTGCCACTTGCTCCTCTCACCAGGGGAGCAACATTGGTAAGATTTGGGTTTAGTTTGTTTAATCTTTCTTTTACTTTCTATATTACACTTTCTAATTATGGTTTCATTTTTTCTTGTCCAGGTTCAACCTCCAAATGTAGAGGCCGATGGAGGGCAAAAAATAACATTTTTTTTATGTACATTCAACTACATGGAGAAAAACCTACTATTGTGATACCACCAGGCTTTACTCAACCAGTAGGACGTTGATAGAATATGGTCAAATCGGAGCTAGGGATAATTTTTCGCTGCTATGCACCGGTAGCATGTGCTTTATCGGATGAAATGAAGGATTTCCAAAATATCATTCTATATATTATATAGCGTGATGCAGCCACGTAGCAAGCCATTAGACAGAATGAGTTGTGGCAGATGATGCATTTTAAAAAGGGCAAGGGTTGGGTTTTGCCTCAATCCTAACATTTTTATGTAAGCATTGTCAATATAATTTGAAGAAAGTTGTAAGCATCATTAGATGCTAATTATTTATTAAATATAACAATTAATGTCAATTGAATAGTTGTAGGACCGCATGATCAATCTCCAATCACAACCAGCCATTGAGTGATGAAAAGATATGTAGACAAGTGCTGGGAACGAGTCATGGATATGTCAAAGACCTTGGCGATGGGAAGTTGGCTCTTACATCATCTTCATCTAGTCAAGGCATCCAAATTAGTGAGCTTTGTCAGTTATATGAAGGCGAGCAACGACGCAATCAAGAGTTGGAGGAGAAATTGATCAAATCAACAAAACTTTAAGGAGTGAATTACAAGAACAAGTGCAAGCTGAAGTTGCAGTGAGTATCCAAACCATGGAGGACAAAAGTGTAAGGATGGTTTTCTTGCAAAGTTTGTGTAGGTAATAACTTACCCTAACCTTTACCACTTATAAGTTCATTAGAAACATGTCTTCATTAACAAAATTATATGCAAATGAACTAAACTCTTTATGGACTCGTAATGTGTTATGACATGGAAAAAATTTTTATTTTATTTTATTATTAATGGTCATTGAATTTTTTTTTTATTTTTTTTATTTTATTATTATTATTATCATGATTATCATTATTATTGTTATTATTATTATTGTTATTAAAATGGAATGTGTGACATATGTGATGTGTATAATGTATGCATGTATATAGGTATGTATATATATATGCATTATTTAAATTTTTGGGTGCATGTACATGGGTGTATGTATATGGGTGACATGTATGGATTATGTATATGTGTGTGGCATATGTATATGTATGGATGGATATACATATATAAGTATATATGGGTGTGTATGGGGATAAAACAGTGCATGTGTGCACTGTGTGTGGGTGCAACCGAGGGAGTGTGTGTGTGTGTGAGAAGTGTCGGCTAAGTGTGTGTGTGTGTCTAGTGTGTGTACCTAGTGTGTGATGAGTATTATATATATAGAGGTTTATATAGGCAGCTTTGCATTTAATGCAAAGCTGCATTTTGGGAGAAAGAAAGTGGCTGATACAGGGTGATAGAGGTCAGAGAGAGAGAGAGAAACGTGTGAGGATGGGTTTGTGATGTATAAGGTGGGTCTCGGGTGGGAAGAAAAGAAAAAGAAAGAAAGGGAGACTGAGAGCAAGAGAGAGAGAATTCTGAAGAAGCAGAAGTGACCAAAAGGAACAGAAGGAGAGATGAAGCAAACCAAAAGGAGAAAATCAGAAATTTTAGGTAAGTGGGTGCTTCTGTTTTAAATTTCAAAAGTATGATTCGTTTGGTTTAGATTATAGGGTTGTATAAAGCATGATTTTAGCTTTCAAATGCAAAAAGAATGAGAGAAAACGGTTAAGGGAATAGGGAGAAAATCCAAGTTACAGGTCTCGGCCATGGAGGTTGGACCTTGTTATTTTATGTGTGGAACTCTATTCAAATGGTCCTAAAATAACCCTATGAAGTGCAGAAAAAGAATAGAAAAAGAAAGAAGGAAAAACAATAGGAAAATGAGCATGAAATGGGAAAATTTCAGTTGGCCGGAGATTCGGCCATGGGCCTTTGAGCTCTCTATTTCGTGAAGATTAAAAAGACTTTGAGGGAAATGGAGGTTGGGGATGAGATCTACATGAAAAGGGGAAGAGAATCACATTTTTAAAAGTTGAAAATGTAGCCGGAGATCGGTCGCCGGCGCCGGAGAAGGCGCCGGAACCCTACCGCTGCTTCGCCGGAAAGTCGGGGAAGAAGGTAGGGTGACCGGGTCGGGTTCCGGGTCCGGTCGGGTCCGGTTCGGGCGGGTGTGGACCGCCCCTGCCACGTGTCACGTGGGTGTTTTAAATTAAAAAGAAATTGAGGCTGTTTGGTTCCTAGGATAAGAAATTAAGAAATTGAAATTAAATTGAAACAGGGATATCCTATCCCTGTTCTCGGATTGGCCCCTGTTTGGTTAACCTGATTGAGGATAAGGAAATTTCAAATTTCAATTTGAACCCTAAACTTTTGTAAATTGAACCTTGACCCCAGAACCTTAAGAAATCCGATTTTGAACCCCAGAACTTTGATTAATTATGTTTGACCCCCCATGAATAAAATATTAATAAATTATTAATTAAATTAATTAATTAATTAAATTAATTTAATTAATTAAATATTCAAAAATATCCCGGAGTCCAAATGGGACAAGTCATTAGTGTATTTTGACTATCTCGACCATTCTGAGACCAATGGTGAGATCCGTTTTACGAGACGGGGTCCCAAAAAGTAAAAGACCCGTAGAAACCTTTAAAATTACCAAAATGCCCCTGAATTAAAGTACAGTCAAACGAACTCCGAATTAGGTAAACAAATAGTGAAACTTTATTATCCCGAACATTCCGGACTCAACCGTGGAGTCTGATTTTTGAAAAGAGGTCACGAAAAGTAAGGACACGTGTAAAGTGCAAAATGACTGTTTTGCCCTTTTTAACCCCGGTGTCCGAATTGAGTTCTACGAGAACCTAAACTTATTTTCTTCAACACCCTAGAACCAGTGGTTGAGTTTAATTTAGCAGAATAGAAACCTATGAATTTAAAGACATAAAAATTTGATGAATAGCATGAATTCAAATGAAAATAGACTGAGTTGGAATTTATGTTTTTAGGGACACTTACAGGACAGGAGAGGGAGGTCTGATCTCTTGCATCTTCATTGATCAGTTCAGTTACATATCGTGCACGTTCTTCTTGGGTTGTGACTGACCCATCAGGTATGGTGTTTTGCTAATGTTAGAAATGAAGTTAAGTTAGGAATATTTGTGAATGACTGGGATGCTGTATGTGTTTATTTGTAATGTGTTTACCTGATTATTTGGAATTGGTTGTTCACATGTTGTGTGTTACTTGCAAGTTTAATAAAGTGAAAAACATGAATTATGATGTATGAACACATTAGATATGCATGTATATGAAACTGACTGGTGATTTATTTATAATTGTCAGAGCATGTTATGTTATTGAGATCCATGTTCATTGAGATTGCATTGGCATATTGGCATATGATGAATTCTTTGAGAACATGGCGTGGGTAAGCACGTGGTGCTTTGCATTATGAGAGTGTAGATCCTGTGGTGAAAAACCCAAAATTGGCCATTGCATTGGTACTCCGTAGCCATCGGGGAGTACCCGTAAACGAGACATGGGTGTGGCATAGAGTTGTGCATGGGTGTGTCACGCATACTATTCATATATATTACTGCGATGCTTGAATGTCATTTAGAAATAAATGTACACTTTGCACATGCCACGCCTTAGCTTTATTTCTGGCATTAGCATTTCATCATACCAGCAGTTGTACTGACCCATTCGTGGGCAACATTTTTCAGATGAGGACCCTCCAGCCACGTGAGACTCTGTGATGCCCTGATAGGGCGAAGCACGGGATATATTTGTGATCCATGAGACTTGTATTTTGTTATGTAAGGGCTTAAGTCCGAATGGCCGATGAACGATGTATTGTATCTTATTTTGTGTATGGATGAGAACGGACGCATGTTTAGTGAATTTAATTACTTTTGTCCTTTTAATTACTTTACTTTCTGTCTCGTCAGTCGCGTCTCGGGATTCGTAGAAATTCGGGGCGTGACATAATGTTTAATTACATCAACATGGAGGCGAAAGTCTTAAAACAATCAACTAAAAAGTATTGGTAGTTACCATTACAATGTTGAGGAACAAAAAGAATGAGAAATGTAGTTTTTGAAAATAAAAATAAAAAAGAGTTTGTTGATTTAGCGAGGGAAAAGAAAAGGGAAAGGACTTATAAATGTGCTCTTGCTAATAAGTCCACCACTGGTGGTTGGGTGTTTGCTGCTATAATCTTAAGTAAATTACATTTTTCTCTTCATTTAATTATGTGAAATTCATTCATTTTCATCATGTAGACTCACAACGTGTATATATATATATATATATATATATATACACACGATTGACAGAAATTAAATTACTTTTATGATCACTGCAGGTTGGACATAACCCAATTCAGCATTTTATGTATAGAAACCTTTAGGTCTACGGGACTCTCATCTCATCTTATCTCTAGTTATGTCACTTTCTCAAGCTACATGTCCTTCAATTCTCTCCTACTTTTATTCTTCACCATCAAGCTTCAAGCCTCTATATATAAATACGTTTTGAGAGACAGAAGAGAGAGTTGACTTGATGAAAGAAATTTGGATTTTAATTTTTAAAATTCTTCAAGGGTTCATTTTCATTTGCACTGTTTAGGAAAGAAATTGAGAGCTAATTGGCATGTGCAATAGAACTATTGGATAAAAAATTTTTTGTTGGGGAATTGACTAAACAAAGACAACCCAAATCTCTAAGCATATTTAAGTATTCTCAAAATTCACATCACAACATATATATATATATATATATATCTATAGAAATCCATCATCTTCTCAGCTTCTCTTAACTAGCATGCATCACATTTACATTTCAATGAAAATTTCAAACGATTATAAATCATGAGAATTTCAAAATAAGATAACTTTAAAACATGAAACATCTTATTTTTAGAACATAAAGTAGCTTAGAATAAAACACGCTTCATTTACATTTCAATGACTTGTTGAGGTTTTTAGGAAGAATTAAACAGATGCTCATTCAGAAGAAGAAGCCACAAAAAAGCAAAAGACAATTCTTCAAGACTTGTATTGCATGAAGGTATATGAATGAGTTTTTAGAGTCGACATTTGAAGGACACCTGAAATGCCTAACCTTTTTATTTTATTTAAATTGGAGAGAAAAATATACAGAGATCTTTGGCGAGGGTTGTAAGGGCTCCTGTTATTGATTTTAATAAATTTATTTGCCAAGTAGTTTTTTTGTTGTTCTATATGTATTTGCTATAATTGTTTGAGCTCCTTCAACACATTTTTTTTGTTCTAGTGTTTTTTTTTTTTTGGTTGGAGTTGCTTGCTACTTTAGGTTGCTGCCCTAGGTTCCGGGGGATGATGACATTTGTTCAGCCAATTTTAGCCGTGTTTTGTCATTAACTGTCTAATCGGTAGCTGATATTTCCTAAAAGATATTTGTTGAACCAATTTCAGCCGTGTTTTTTGTTCTTCTATGAGCTACTATAAATGGGAACCTTTCCAACTTGTTTCCAGCCTAAATTGCAATGGTTCACTTTTGAAGGGACATGTAATTTGGGCCCCCCCCTGAGAAATCATCTTATTTCCTGTGGCTACATGATCTAGGTAGTTTTTTTTTTTTTTTTGTTGGTCTATATGTCTTGTTATTCAAATTTTTATCTCTACAAAAATGGAACATCGGGGTTTTTTTGGCATGTGATTCCATTTTCTTAGCTTTTTGATTGGTAGTTCACACGTGTTTCAAAGGTTATGTAATTTTGGATGAATTGTGTAATGGAACCTTGGACTGTTAGCTAGTTGGATGAAATTTTGTATTGGAACTATTTGTAACAAGTGTTGGATCAATTATGTAATGTTGGATGTATTGGAATATAACAGGTTTTGTTAAATGAATTGTATAATGTTGGTTGTATTGGGATGTAACAGATTTTGGATGAATTTATAATAGGTATTCGAACTATTTGTAAAAAGGTTTTGGAAATAATTATAAATAGGAATTTTTTTTTTTTAAATTCTCTCATTATTGGCGCATGATAATGTCGGTAATAAATGTCACACGCCAAAGCTAATTCTGGTTCACTGACATCTGATCTTGTCGGATATTATTACTGACACACCCATTTGTCGACAATAGGAAATTAATACCGACCAATATTCTCGTTGGCAATAGTAAATTTATACCAACTACTTTAGTTGTTAGAAATAAAGTTTATTCCAACAAGAAATGATGTTGTTATTGACTCTTTTTATCGACCCGATTATTCGTAAAAAAAGAAACATTATTTTTGACTACTAGATTTGTCTATCGGTAATCTTTTACTAACCATTTTATTACTGACACTCCTATCTGACACATCATAAGCGTCAGTATTGGTTATTTCTGACACTTTTGTCTATATTTCTGACGATTAGTATTGTCGGTATTAAGCCTTTGTCCTATAGTGACTTAATGAACATAACCTTCCTAAATATTTTTAGGTTGAAACAGTAAATACTGCTTGTTATGTAATCAATAGAGTAACTATTAGATCAAAACTAAATAAAACTCCTTATGAACTTTGGAATAACAAAAAACCACTCATCGGTTAGTTTCATGTATTTGGATGTAAATGCTATGTCCTAAATAATAAAGAAAACTTGGGAAAGTTTGATACTAAATCCGATGAAAGAATATTCGTAAGATATTCCAACATAAGAAAAACATATAGAATCTTTAACAAAATAACTCTAACATTAGAAGAATCTATACATGTTATGTTTGATGAATCTTATTCTCACATCTCAAAGAAAAACATAGATGATAATGATGTGCAAAATGATTCAAGTACAAGTCAATTGCTTCAAGACAATATTGAAAATCATCAAAATGGAAAAGAAAAAGAAGATAAAATAGAAAATAAAATTGTAATTCAAGATGTCGGATTAGACCCTTCCGAATAATGGAAGCTTGTCAAAGAACACCCTAAAGACCAAATCATTGGTGAACCAACCCCAAAAGTTGCCACTAGGGCATCATTGAGAAATGTATGCAATAATCTAACATTTCTATCCCAAATTGAACCTAAAAATATTCAAATAGCTGAAAATGATGAATCTTGGATACTAGTTAAGCAAGAAGAATTAAATCAATTTGAAATAAATAATGTTTGGAACTTAGTTCCTAGTCCTACAAATCAAAGCATAATAGGAACAAAATGGGTATTTAGAAACAAGAAAGATGAAAAAGGAAACATAACTAGAAACAAAGTTAGGTTAGTAGCCCAAGGATACAACCAAGAGAAAGTGATTGATTATAAAGAAACTTTCACTTTGATTGCTAAATTAGAAGTCATAAGAATGCTACTTGCCTTTGTATACCATAAGAGTTTTAAGCTCTTTCAAATGGATGTCAAAAGTGCATTCTTGAATGGATTCATTTCCGATGAAGTCTATGTTGAATAACTTCCCAGATTTGAAAACCATGAAAAGTCAAACCATGTATACAAACTAGTTAAGGCTCTCTATAGCTTGAAGCAAGCTTCTAGAGCTTGGTATGAAAAACTTAATGGTTTCCTCACTAAGAATGAATTCACTAAAAGAAAAATAGATACCACATTTTCATTAAAGCAAAAGGAAAAGAAATGTTTATTATGCAAATATACATTGATGACATTATATTTGGCTCAACAAATGAAGATCTATGCAAGGACTTTGCCAAGTGTATGTAAGATGAATTTGAAATGAGTGTGATGGGAGAATTAAATTTCTTCTTAGGATTACAAATAAAACAATCTAAAGAATGAACATTTATCAATCAGTCCAAGTACATCAAAGAACTTCTTAAAAAATTTGGAATGGAATAAACAAAACACATAAGTACTCCCATGAGTGCTGCCACTAAACTTAGAAAAAATGATAAAGAAAATGAAGTTGATATTAAAAAATATAGAGGAATGATTGGAAGTTTCCTGTGTAACACCCCAAACCGGTTATTGATAATTAAGTCGCTAATTAAATATTAGGGACTTTATGAAGAAAAATAATAGTAAAGAAAAAAATTAGATCAAGAAAATAAAGGCTATAAAATGATAAGACTTCAATTTATAAAATCAACACATGAAGAAAATAAATAAAAATATAAGTATAGAAGGGAGAGATAAAGTTAATGTAACAAGAAAAAGAGATTAAGTGCAAAATGTCAAACAAGGCATAAAAAGGAAAAAGAAGGAAAATAGGCCAAAAGTGTTGGCCCAAAGTCTTGATCCCAAGACCAAAAAAAAGGAGAAAACTTATACCCAAAAATATAACCAACTTGGCTACAACACTTTTGTGATATATATCCCACTAGCTATGTAAATAACCCATATAAAACCCCATTGTACCACCCTCACACCCAATCAACATACATGCAACACCTCATCAATATATATATATATATCTGATATTACGTGGGTTAAGAGACAAGTCAGAATTGACTCAGTGCATGTGTGTATGTGTGTGGCAAGAGAGAGAGAGTGTGTGTGTGTGAGAGAATGAAGGAGAAAAAGAAGAAGAAGAAGAAGAAGAAGAAAGAGCTTGCATGCAAGCACTGATCAATCACAAGAAGCTTAGAAGGATCTAAACCAACCAAATAGAGGGAGAAGAAGCTTACTATAAAAGGTAAAAACCCTAAAAGCCTAGACTTCCTCTCTCTAAAAATTCCAAGTAGGAACTCACTGTTAGAGGCAATGCCTTGTTTGCATATGCATGAGATGATATATATATATATATATATATGTGTGTGTGTGCATGTGTGTGTGTGTGTATTACGTAAATAAAATGAGAAAAGACAAGTCAAAATACCCCAAAACAGTCACCTAGACCTTCATCCACCATTGTTGGACCACCTTGAAGGTGGGTCTAAATTGACTAAAGGGAAACCAATTTTTACCACTTGGGGCCTGATTTAGAAACTACAAGGGTCACAAAAACCTTGTTCCGCAACTAAAAGTCCTTAAGGAAGACCCTCAAGCCTCAATTTGCAAGTTGCAGTTTTAAAACCAACCTTCACAAATCTATACCAAAACCCAATTCTTAGAATGGGGATTGAATCCCCATGTTAATAGGACCACAATGAGCCCAACCCCATAGCTTTTGGTGGAAAAACAAGCTCAAACAGAGCTTGTTATAGTCATGAGTGTCAAACCCCAACTGAACTATATAGCCTAATTCGAACCCTAAGACCATCGCCAAAATCTTCCTTGGAGTCCTAGGAAGTTATAGGAATAAACCGCAGGTCGAAACGCTACCTAAAACGTCACGAAATAGGAATTGAAAAATTCTGTGAATTAAGGCAAAAGTGACTAGAGAGATGGGGAAAAAGATGAACAGTGTCAGGTTGGGTTTTAGGCTAGGGTCGAAACTCGCCCAACCGCACATATGGGTAAATAGGACGGCATCGTTTAGGGCTTTAGGTGTTAAATTTAAAATGAATATCGGTCTATTTGGCTATACGATTAGAGGCCTGATTTGATAACCATGGTTGGAACAGGATAACCTATCCCTGTTTCGCCCTCTTGTCCACCATTTGGCAACCGAAAATCAGAAAAAAAAAATAAAAGGAGCCGCTGCTCCCCATACTTGAATTCCAGACCTCACGCACGTGAGGATTCTAAACCCCACGCATGTGCCACTGTGCCACCGTGGTACTTGTGTTAAAATAATGACAGAATATATATAATATAATATTAAATTAAATAATAAATTAATTTAATTATGGTAAAATATTTCATTACCCAAATAAAATAAAAGGGTATTGTATTTTGACTTTTTCGATATTTTGGACCCAATGGCAAGGTCTGTTTTATGAGACTGAATCCCAAAAATTAAGGCACGTAAAATGTAAAAATTACCATTTTACCCTTAACGATGCCCGAAGCCAAATAGAAGTCCGAGAGGGTCTAAATTGCTTTCTTCGATGTTCTGCCTCTAACGGTGAGGTCCATATTATCAAATTAAGTACTAAAAAATAAGACATGTGAAAATAAAAATTTATTAAATTACTCATAAGAGTCTGATTTGACTACAAATAGTCTGATTTAAAAGAAATAAAGCCTATCCTAGGAAATTAAGATTCACCCGGTCTAAGAATAAATTAAGAACACCAAATAAGTGGTGATTTAAGTTAAATATGGAATTAATGAGATTCTTTATAAATTGTTCTTAGGAACTACAAGGGAAAGGGAAAGGGAAAGGCACACTAGTAACGCCAACTCCGATAATCAAGGTGAGTAATCCTGTACTTTAAAGTGGAGGTTTTAACTCTATAATTCATGAAGTCTTTTAAGTTTAAAATTTTTGTATTTATATGACTCATGATTCAAATGTGTTATTTGCTTTCATTTTTAAATACTATCTTGACATGCAAGTGAGCTTGTTTAAATTGCTGACTGTTTGTAAGTTCGTACCGTAACATGTCTATTTTAAATTCAAAATTTGTATTAAATGCCTCTCTAAAAGTAAATATTTTTCTTTCATTTTAGCCATGTTTGAAATATTCCTGAACTATGTGATTAAGTCTTCTTATGTTTTAAATGTTCCTGAATTTTATGTTCCAAGTATTTTGAAGGCTCTATTAAAATACTCATGAAAGTTTTGTTAAATGCTCTTGAAAAGCATCTACTTGGGAAGTTATGTTTAAATGGTCTGGAATAGCATCTATTAGTAAAGAAATGTTTTTAAATTCTTCCTATTTGCGAACTGGTATTGCAAGATAAGTATGCATAAGCACCACTAAAAATGGTAGAAGGTTTATCCCCCAGCATGAGATATCTCCCCGTGAAGTTAAGCTGGGAGCCTGGTTCAATATGGATTCCACTAAAATAAAAGTGAAAAGATGTTATGTACAGAAATGGCAGAAGGTTTATCCCCCATTTTTCTAAACGCGATTTATATGTTCTGATTTCATGATCAAATGATTCATGTTTTCCTAATTAATGGTAGAAGGTTTTCGAAACCCCATTTACATGAAAAGGGTTTTCACATGGCCTCGCTTTTAAAATAATAAAGGGTCGTACCCTCCTGCTTACAAGAAAATGATTTTTATCCTCCTATTTATAAGAAAAGGATTTTAAATTCCCTTGGCCACCAAATGGCCATCTTGTATATGTTTACAAGTTTTCCTACAGCATATTAAATGATTTACTTTAATGCTTTAAATGCTTTGTGTTACATGTTTTTAAAGATTCCTATATCCTGTATCTGATGAAATAAGTGCCTAGCCTGAATGCTTCATGCTATCTATTTTAAGATTCCTGTATTTTGTATCTGAAGTGTATGAGCAATTGGTAGTAACTGTTTTATGAACTCTCTTATACCTAACCCACTACCTGTTGAAAACCCATGACAAGGAACTAGAATTATTCACGAGCTTTTCATAAAACTCATATGAATTTGTTACCCATGACTCTTTCAGGTAACGAAGATGATTAGGAGCCTTGCCCGTACTAAGGAAGGGCATCGGAAGCTCCGCACTTAAATTAGCATTTTTGAGAATGTCAGGACCAATAGTTAGTCAATATTTTTGTAGTATTCTATTTTGGACAAATTATGTATTTAAGTCCCTAAGGACAATGACTATGTAATATGTTTAACTTCAAAAAATTTGGTAAGCTCTGTATGTTTGTTAATTGTACTGTTCTGTGAGTGGCAGTTCCGGGCAGATGTGCAGAAAGAAAAAAAAAATTCACCCTTCCGCAAAATATATTCAAGGTCGCACCACTGTCCGACATCGTCGCTTCTAGTCCACCCATCGACCCTAGGGCCAAAGGGTGGTGGTCGCGTCCCCGTAATTCGTGTAGGCCGGGTCACAGGTTGCGACATCCTGTATCTCACAGCAAGTAGACCAACCATTATGTTTAGTGTATGTTTATGTGTAAGATTTTAATCTTGTCCTAAGGAATCACATCTAAGAGCCGTAAAAAGAATCTTTAGATACCTCCCAAAAATAACTAATATAGAGTTATTTTATCTCAAAAATACCTCATTTGATTTATTAAACTATTCAGACGCTGATTTTGCCGGTTGTAAGATAGATAGAAAAAGCACAATTGAAACTTTTCATTTCCTAGGAAATTCACTCATATCTTGGTTTAGGAAAAGTAAAACTTCAGTAACATTGTCCACTAGTGAAGCAAAATATGTGTTAGTCGTAAGTTGCAATGCTCAAACTCTATACATGAAACAACAACTTCAAGATTTTAAGCTTAACTATGATCTAATACCAATTAAGTGTGAAAACACTAGTGCAATTAACATTAGTTAAAATACAATCCAACATTTTAGAACCAAACACGTCGAAATTAGACATCATTTCCTCAAAGATCATGTGCAAAATGGTGATGTCCTTGAATTCATTGATACAAACCATCAATTAGCGGATATATTCACCAGACCACTCTAGAATGAGAGATTTTGCTTTATTAGAAGAGAACTAGGAATGATTGACCCAAAAGATTTGAGTAACAAAGTAATAAAAATCACTTCTGCTCAAATCAGTCGACTGTCTTCATAGACGAATCGACTGATAATGGAAAACAATCGACTATAAGGTCCACTAAAGCCTTAGGAACAAATAAACATTGGTTACTAGTTAAAAAAGTCAACCTACCAGTCGACTGAATGGATAAAACAGTTGACTGATGAAGAGTTTAAAAAGAAGGTTTTTAGGTACTGGTTAAAATAGTTGACCGCCCAAAACTTGGGTAACAACCAGTCGACTAATGGTAGAAACCAGTTGACTAAGTTGGTCGAATCTATAAAAACTGAGCGAAGTTTTAAACATTTCAAACTCACGCTCTTGCGACCATTCGACTTCTCTTTCTCTCAAACCTCTCAAAATCGTCCAAATTCTTTCCCAAGCCTCTCGATTTATCTTCCATGGCTCCCAAAACCAAAAACCCAACTGCTAAATCCATAGGAAAACGTCATATAGAGGATTCCGATGCTGAACATCGGATAAATCTCTCCATGACACCTAAGTTTTCCTCAACACTGAAATCATATAAAAATTCAACGATGACATCAAGCATAGACACTTCGAGTACGGTAAAATCATCAAAACTCCTTTCTTGGACTCCGAATCCATTCTCATAAGTACTCACTTTGATTACTTTGGTTAGACTAAGTTTCTCTCCTACTCTAACACTTAATACACACGAATTGTTCAACTTTTCTATGCCCACTTTGAGATGCCTAAGGGCCTCAATGCTTCTTCATGGGTTCTTGACCATCTCATCTCTCTCAAACTCGAAAACGTTTCTAAAATCTTCAACATTCCTCAAGGTTGCTTCCAAGAATTCACTACTAACACTAGGGTAGTGCGTAAAGGATTTGATCATCTCATAACCATGCCACAAATATATGGTAACCCTAACATAACCGAGGCATTTAAACCCAAAGGCTCCCAACTCACCTTCGAATCCCTTCTCATCCACCACATCATCACCTCTAACATCCTTTCATGTGCTAGTGGACGAGACTTTGTCTCGTATATAGACATATTCCTCATATGGTGCTTCCTTAATCACAAAAAGGTCGATCATATGGTGTGTCCTTAATCACAAAAGGTCGACCTCCCTCACATCATCATTCATCACATGAATGAATACCTCAAAAAGAAATGAGGCATCCTTCCTTATGGAAACCATTTCACCACCCTCTTCAAACACTATGAAATTGACCTTGATGGGGAAACTGACTTCTATACCCCCATTCACACGGACATATATTCCAAGGGTACTTTGAAATCCACGGGATACAAGTCCACTGATCAAGGATGGGTCCCCAAATCCATTCCTATCACCAAGCCAACTCAAGAGACTCTCTCTTGCACTCACCTTACTCCACAGACCGCCTCTTTTTCTCCTCAACCGGTCCGAATCACATACTCTTCCTTTATTCTCACTTTTCTTAGAGAAATAGATTCCAACCTCCGAACACAAATTCGGATTGTTGAATCAAATCTCTTCAAAACCTATCCGACATCATAGATAGGATAGAGGTAATAGAAAATGATGTTCACATTCTCAAAATCTGGGCGGACTCACTTTATGACCATAATGAGAGAAAGCATGAAGAAACCAAGCTCGAGGTGCTCCAAGTCAAAGACACTCTTTATCAAATCCTCAGGCACAAACCCCCTATTAGAACGCCTTAAGTCAATTTTTTTAAGATGACAAAGAAGGAAAAGAATAGGAAAATAGAAGAAGAAGAAAGAAAGAAAAGAATTAGAAATAGAGAACTTAGGATTTTGTTTTGTTTTTGATTCAAAATCCTTCTTGTAATTGTTATTTCTTTCTTTTACTTATAGTTCATGCCTACTACTGAAAAATATTATACATGAATACAAAAGCATCTTTGGTTATATCCTTTTTATGTGTTATATGCAATCTTCGTTATTAATAATAATATTTAAATGCACAAATAAAGCATGAGAATTGATATGAATCTGACCCTAAAATGCAAAACCTCATGTTGATAGGGGTAGATAGAAAAAATGTAATTTTTTATTCATGTACTATTTACTTATGGCGTGAATTCAAATTTATAGATTGATAGAGGGAACATCATCACTTGAGATATTAATTCACTATTTGCAAAGGAAATTGTTTTGTCATCATCAAAAAGGGGGAGATTGTTAGACCTAAAGGTTTTCAACCAAGGGTATCTTGGTAATTTTGATGATCACAAAACATTATCCAATGGACTAATGCTTTATCCAAGTGACAATGTAACTAGGTTATCTAGGTCAAAGAAGATTGTTGATACAGAGTGTTCGGACGAATGAAAACGAATGAGAATGAACTTCTCTATTG
>CM018048.1:20528554-20533554 GCA_008638375.1 Nyssa sinensis | reverse complement strand
TGGTAAAATGAAAACGAGAAGTAAATGTGGACTATAATTCTATCACGAACATCGAGGATGATAAAAATATTAAACCTTGAAATTATGAAGTAAGTGAATATGAACCTTATGTGATAGATATGTGTTAGAAAACTAACTATTGTATGTTTTCAGCAAGAATGGTGAACACACGAAGGAATGCTAGAGACCCAGAAGATAGACTGGATCGAGTAGAGCACATTTTAGAAGCAATGGCTCAGCATATGATAGGGGCCCAAACCCAGGGCGGAGTACCACCACAGGTGCAAAACCCCGGACTACCCCAGCATCAGGGACAACCTGCCGACATAATGAATACGTCGAGTTTTAAAGTATTTCAAGGATTCAAACCTCCTAGGTTTGATGGACTAGACACGACGATCGACACTGAAGCGTGGATCCAGGAGATAGAACGAATATTCACAGTCTTTCCTTGTACTGATGAACAAAAAGTCTCTTACGCTGCTTTTACCTTTAAGGATTCAGCGTATGCATGGTGGCAGTTGGAAAAAGAACGAGAGCCGCCTATGACATGGGTAAGATTTTTAGAAGTGTTTTTCGATAAGTATTTGCCCAGGTCACAAAAAAATCAAAAGATAGCAGAATTCGCGCTTTTAAACCAAGGAACCATGATCGTGGCCGAATATGAGACCAAGTTCATGCAATTGGCTAGATTCGCGCCCCATATGGTTTAAACTGAAGATCTAAAAGCCCGAAAATTTGAATGTGGCCTGAGGGATGGTATCAAGTATCGACTTGAACCATTTGAACTCCCTACATACAACGGAGTAGTGGAGCGTGCCAAAATCTTTGAAAGGGCTGGAATTGCCTTGTCTCAAAAGAAAGACAAGAACAAGATCAGCCTGAGTCCCCAATCAATGAAGAAAACAAAAGCCAGGGATAAAAGTGAGAACTCTATTAACAAGAAGCGAGATGTTAGCAAAAAGTTAGAAGAGGTTCCAGTATGCCCTACCTGTAAAAAGAGGCATCAAGCACCCTGTTGGCGCGACACTGGAGGCTGTTACAAATGTGGTCAGACTGGGCATGTCATTAAGGATTGCCCAAAGTGGAGTTCCACTGCAAAGGAACCTACTGCTGTGGCTTCATCAGCTACACCACAAGCACCTGCCGCGACAGCTGGGAAAACAGGAGGAGGCAAGGAGCCTATGAGGTACGGCCGAGTCTACAACATACATGGAGATGCAGCTCAAACCTCTAAGGATGATTAGGTACACGATCAATATTTAAGTTCTGTAAATCTATGTTTATTGTTTAAATTTAAACTCTAGACATATTAATGTGAAGAATGATGTAATGTTAATTGGGAAGCTTTCTAATCTTTAAAGATAGGGACAAGCGAGTTTTGGGGACAAAACTCTTATAAGTAGGGAAGAATGTAATATCCCGACCCGGGATACCGGGTCACATGGCACGTATTACGAGGGAAAGAAATTTTATATAGATATATAATTAATTAATTATTAAATTAATTAATTAATTATGGAAAAAGGATATATATGTGTATTAATTAAATATATATATATAAATACATATGTATTGAAGAAATGAAATATGAAAATGTTAAAAAGTAAAAAGAAAAGATAACAAGTGTGAATGTGTGTGTGTGTGTGTCGGCTGGTGTGTGTGTGTGTCTTATATATGTATATGTATATGTATATATATATATATGTAAAAATATCTTACAAGAAATTAATGTAAAGTAGAAAAGAGAAAAAAAAACAAAAATTGATGAGAAGTGAGGGCTAGTGTGGGGCTAGAATTCAGAATGTAGAGAGAGAGAGAGAGATAGCTGTAGAGAGAGAGAGAACATGAAGAGAGAGAGAGGTCGGCTACCTTGCTTTAAAGGCCAAACATGCAATGCATGTTATTCTCTTGCAAAAGAAACTAAAAGAAGAAGAATTGAGGGGATAGAAGAAGGGTCTTAGAGCAAGAAAGAGGAGGAAACCGAGAGAAAGAAGGTGAGAAAACTCAAGTTCCATTTTTTCTCTCTCTAAAATCTCTCCATGTATAATCTGTTTTTAAGCTTTTATATTGTACATATGACATGGAAAACATGTTTAGATCAGTTTAAGAATTGATTTTGAGCTTCAAAATACCTAAAAACACTTAACCCAAGAACGACAGCCATTGAAGACCTTGCCCATGGCAGGTCTGAACCGAGTTCCTTTAAACTTGTCTTGGCTTATCAAGGCTTCAAGAAAAAGTTACGAGGGTTATAAAAACTCATAGCCGCGACCAAAGATCATAAGAAATGGACCTCAAATGACCAGTTGCAGGATACGGGTGTAGAGACCAACCTTTCGAAACCCTATCTAAACGAGTATATGAAAATGGAAATTTAAACTACATGGAAAATAGATCATAAAGAAACAAACCCTAAGGGTTTTGGCCCAGAAATAAGCATGTATGACCGACTTACAGTTCGGGTTATCATGACTTGAACCCAACGATTTAACCATATTCGAAGCCTCAAATGAATGCCAAGGTGGTCGGTTGTGTCTTAGGAATAGATTGGGACCAAAACAGTAGAGAACGGTTGAGTAAAAATGCACGAAATAGAAGAAAAAGGGAGACGGGAATTAGGGTTTCAGGTCGGTCGAAGTGGGGAAGATGAAGACGAGTCAACTCGTTTTTAAATGGGGCTGGGTTGACTCGGACAGGTGGCAGCCTCTGGGCTTGCCACCGATTAATTAAAACGCCACCGTTTTGATTGTCGGTTGATTTAAAAAGAGACCTAGGGCTGACGTCATGATGACGTCAGCCACACGTAATAAACCGGATAGACCGGTTGGGTAATCACTGAACTAGACCGGTTCACTTACATTTTAACTAAACCCTTTGGTTTTTCTGTTTTAACTAAAATGAAATAAACCAAACCTTTGGTTAATTACGGATTGACCCCAACTGTTTTGGGGAATTCTACTATGGCCCAGATTTTGGGAATTTTGTACAAATACACCCCTGGGAAAATATTTAAATAATTAAATAATTAATTTAATTATTTAATAAATGAGGTTAAATTACTATTTTGCCCTTGTGGCATAAATAGAGCAAACGAAGTCCAAATTAGACATATGAATAGTGTAATTTTACTATTTTGGACATTCTGAGATCAATGGTAGGGTCCGTTTTACGAGACGGAGCCCAGAAAAAATAAATACACGTAAGGGGTAAATGACCAAAATACCCCTGGCCCAAACTTTACAAGTTATTAGTGTATTCTTACTATCTTGGACCTTCTGAGTCCAATGGTGAGGTCCACAACACGAAATGGAGTCCCGAAAAAATAAAGACACGTAAAGGGGTAAAAAGACCAAAATACCCCTGGTACCCCTAAAGCCGAAATGAGATCATAAAAGGTCTAAATTAACTTTCTCTGACATCCCGGACTCAAAAATGGAGTCCAAATTACGAAACAGAGTACAGAAAAATGTGACACGTAAAACGATAAAATGACCATTTTGTCCTTTTACATATAACAGTCCGAATTAAATGATTGGAAAGCCTAAACTGACTTTATTCGACACTCCGGACTCAATGGTAGAGTCTATTTAACCAAAAGAATGTCTAAAAATAAAAAGACATAAAATTTGATGAATAGCATCTGTTAGATGACTGTGAACTGAAATGATGCCAAAGTACAAATACTAAGGCAAGTACGAGAAACGAAATACGAAAAGACACGACACGTAAACATGTCAAATAAATAACTTAAATTAAAGTTAATGGAACTCCCAGAAGAGTATAAATTGAAATAAATTCAATTTCTAACACGTTAAATTATGTCATAGGTTACAAGTACGAGTTAAATTAAGTACCTATGAAATTGTGAAATCGTTTTAGGATCTAATACGATTTAAGCATAAGTTAGGGAATATCGAGATGATATTACAATGAATGTGAAGTTGATGAGATGTTTATAAATTGTTCTTAGGAACTACAAGGAAGTGGGAAAGCGCATTTTTAGCCCTAACCCTAAAGAATCAAGGTGAGTAACCCTGTGTTTGAATTGGAAATTTAACTCCATGGATTTGAAAAAGTTTTAAGTTCAAAGATGTGAAGTATTTGAAGTTTCAAATTCAGTATTTACATGATGCAGCTTTTAATAGTACTGTCTTATAACTCTATTATGACATGCTTAGTGATTGGTATTTATCATAGTTTTCTTAAAACACATTTCAGCATGTCTAAAGTTTTAAATGCCAAATTATGTTAAATATCCTGAATTTGATAGTTACAAGTATTTGAAGTTCTATTGAAGAAGTTATGTGATAAATGTTTTATACATTTCATGTTTTAAATATTCATGAAGTATCTATTGAAGAAGTTATGTGATAAATGTTTTACAAGATAAACGGTACTAAGTACCACCCTATGTGATGTTGAAATCTTTCGGGATTCAACAGTAAATGCCCGGTAGCAGGATCCAATCCCCTAGGCAAATGAGATCGGCAGTATTGGCAGTAAAATGGGAGTCTGGTTCGAAACAGATTCCACCTAATTTAATAGAAAAGATGACAAGTGATTTTGGAAATGAAAGCAGGTTTTACCCTCATTTTCAAATACATATTTATGTGATTTAAGTTACATACTTACCTGATGAAGTACGAGTTTTGCTTGGATATCTTAAATGTTTCCAAGGTATTTGAAATGCATATGTTTTGAGTTTTATACTCTATTTATCGAAGTACGAGTTTAGCTTGAATACTTTAAATGTTTCAAAGCTATTTGTTTTAAGAATGCATATATTTTGTGTTCTGATTTGTATAAACAATTGGCAGTGAATGTTTTACAACTCTTATGTACTAAAAATCACTGCTAATTGAAAACCCCATGACGAACACTGGAATTGCTCACAAGCTTAGATTAGCTTACCCGGACTTTGTTCGGACCCCCCTTTCAGGTGATGCAGCAGACAGGGTTTTAAGGACTACAACAATGAGTCTAGCTGTTTTTGGAAG
>CM018048.1:20323554-20523554 GCA_008638375.1 Nyssa sinensis | reverse complement strand
TTCACCGTTGAAACTATTTTCCTATCTCTCCTTAGTTGTGGTTAATTAGAAAACAAGCGATCTAATTAACCCTAACTACTAAACAACCCAAGACAAGCGTTAAAGGTTTAATCTAGTAGCAGCCTTAAAAATTAGAGAGATCGATGAAGCTAAACAACACAAGCACAAGCGGTTGCATTTAATTTAGTTGAACGTTCTTCCTAAGATCTAATAATTTCTGATGCATTAATTCTTAGTTGCTTCATAAATTAGAGGGATCAAACAATTACGGATTTGATATCTAACCTAGCAGTAGATTGCAACAAATAATAAACTAGTAGGCCTCCTAGTAATTAAACGAGACAATCATGAAAATAAGCACAGAAGAACATCCGATACTCAAAGCATAAATTGAACAATAAAAATAAATTAGATCTCATAATTTTATTGATTCCAAGGCTTCCGTTTCCTTCGACCAATTATAAAAATTTAGCCACGCGAGGCCATGAAAACTTGAAGGAGAAGTTAGAGAAGAAGAAGAAGAGAGAGAGAGAGAAAGAGAGAGAGAGAGAGGCGTGCATCTATGTGTGTAATCTGATCTCCTCCTCCTTTTACACTTTAATTCTAGTCTTGGAAGCCTACTAGAACTCCTAAAGTTATTCTAAATATTATCTAAAATAATAATACGCAAATCTTACTATAAAAAGTAAAATATTAAAAATAAAATAAAGTCCTAATATAACTAGGAAAGTGGTATTTTCAGCTGAAATTTTTTAGCATAACTTCTAAAAATAAATCACGTCGGGCCCGCATATTAGAATTTTGCGCAACTAAAAACGCTCCAGAACGTCATCAGAGTAGGTGCAGTAACTTCCTGCCCGATTTCAATCTTGATGTAGTCAGAATCGCGCAAAACTTCAAAACATAAAAGTTGTAGAACGTTTGCTTGGCTTTCCATATCATCTTGAACCATCTCAATCGGAGCTCGGACGAGAAAGTTATGGCCAGATTACAAAGCGATGTCGAAACTGTCCAGAATCACCCAATTAGCTTCATTTTGTACTTAGCGCCTCTATTTGCATCCTAAATCAAAATATAAGAATAATGAGTATATTTAGGCACTAAATAAGGATAAAAGACTAAACATTAAGGGAGAAAAATATGACATTTTGCATTCTCATCATTAGACATATGCATTAACTTCAACCATGAAATGTTCTTTATCTCAAGGTCGACTTTCTATGGTATTGAATGATTTTCACATCAATAAGAGCAAACAACCAAGTCAACCAACCTAGGAATTTTTTACCATTTCCAATCAAAACTCCCTCTCAACTTAAAAGGAAAAAAATAGTAAATTGAATTTTCACTTGACTCACCTTTTGCAAGGCGCTTTCACATAGTTGAGTAGGCTGCTATTTTCAAAGGTTTTACCGATGCTAGTAAGCACTTTATCTCAAGGGTAGCCCTTTTCTTCCACTCTTGAATTTTTTTTTTGTGTTCGAACCATTTTCTTATTTAGATGAAAACATAAAACCATTAAGCCCATCCTATCTACAAGACAATCTCATGTAACAAATAAGTAAGACTAACACCTATGAGATCACAAGTAGATTGAAAGATTGTGTGCACCCAAGTGAAAAAAAGTAAATGAAGATATTGATAGGATAAAGTTAACAACTCAAGACTTAATCGCTCAAAATGCACTCAATACAATTCTCTTTTTAAAAAAAAAGTAGGATTACCATTAGCAATTTAAAGAAGAGAAAAATATTTTTGGATTATTGACTTCACAAAGGAATGAAATGAAACTGACTATGAGGGATCAAAAATCCACTAAAATAACAAAAAAACATCCATAGATCTAGAATAGATAGAAAACTTAAGAATTACCTATACTATGAAAAATAACACAATTTACTCGAGATGATTTTTAATGAGTGAAATTGGAGTAAGATGCAATAAAACAATTCAAAGGGAAACTATAAGATGAGAGTGAAGAGTGAAATCCCTAAATTGCTATAGAATCTCTTAGTCATCTAAGAGTCAAATTTGCTCTTCTCGAGAAATAAGAAAATTGTAAAGTGTGATTTCACACTCCTTCTCAAGACCTTTTAGTTTATCCTTCCTTACCCAAATTTGTCTCACAATTCTTTTGGAAGAAGGAGGAGCCTTTTGGGTCTTAGCCTTACTTCCAACCTTGGAATGGGAAATAACTTTAGGTTTTTCAAGGTTAGAAATATAAATGATCCTTTAAGCCATGCTTCTTGATTTTTGAATATGATTATTCATTTTTTTGCTCTAATGTAACAATTTTCAATTTGTGCTCTAAGGTCATAGAGTGAGATTGTGTTTGCCTTTTCTTGCCAAATCCACACTTCTTCTTAGAATGCCCTTCAACCATGCAACAAAAACAATAAAATTATCTTGGTTGAGGTTTGACATGAGGTCAAGATTGAGGTAGTGGGAGAGAATGTGCTTGAGGCTTTGGTTTTGGTTGGGGTTTCCTCATAGGTTTAGGTTATTCAACACCTTTGGATTTTGAGGACACAAACCCAACCGACTTGAGAATGGGAGATTGACATGAAGTGGATGTGGAAGTTTTGTTCTTATTCGTGAACATGTCATAGCCCAAACCACTTTTATCATTTTTGATTTGGATGATATTAAGAATTTTAGAAAGCTTACTAGACCTATCCTCAAGATTGACTTTAACATTCCTTGTTTGTGTGAGTTGTTCACTACGAGAGTGAACTTTGGAATTCAAATCCTTCTTTTTAATCTTAAAAGCAACTAAGGATGCCATAAATTCTCCTATCTCAACAACTAATAAATTTCTCTCATTCTCTAAGGATTCAACTTCCTTTAAGGGAGACAATTTATCCTCATTTAGTTAATTCAATAAGGATTGATCAACTATTAAGACACTCTTCTCCTTCTCACAAGACTTGAGCTTAGTGATGAGCTTCATGTTAGACATCTTGAGATTTATTGATTCACTGAACAGGTTTTTAAAGGCAATCTTAATGTTGTCTTTATCATCGCTCTCTTCATCACTATACACAATGTCTTTGATGTCCTCGTGATCTTCATTCTTAATGGAAGATGATCCTTCATAGACATTGGTGAAACTTGTGAAAGCCAAGAATTGACTTTCATCACCTTCTTCTTCTTCTTCATCATCATTCACATCTCCTTCTTCCTTTCATCATCTTTGAAAAGAGATGATTTCATGTCTTCCTATTTTGAGAATTTCCTTTCCTCTTATTAGGATAATTGACCGCTATATGCCCAAAGTAATGGCAATCATAGCATTTGATAAACACAAAGGTGGATTGAGATGAAGGTCTTCTTCTGTCACTACTAGAAGAAGATTTTTGGCTTTGACCTCTTAAAGTGTTAGAATTTCCAAAAGAGCTTTTACTTGAACTTTGAGATCCCTTGGAGTTTGGCATTCTACAGTTAAGGTATTTGTTAAACCTCTTAACAAAAAGAGCCAACTCCTCATCATTCATGGACTCGGGGTCAACTTCAATATCCCCTTCACTTTCTACTTGTGTTGATTTCAAGGCAAGACTTTTGGTCTTCTTTGCTTACCTAAGAGTTAGTTCAAAGGTTTGAACTGCTCCAACTAACTCATCAACAATTAGAGAGTCCACGTCCTTGCTCTTCTCAATGGTGGTTATCTTAAGTTGAAATCTCTTGAGAAGATATCTCAATATTTTCTGTAAAATCTTGGTCCTTTCAAGTTTCTCTCCTAGGTTGAATGATGAATTGACAATGTCACTCAATTTTACATAGAACTTGAAAATGGTTTCCGATTCTTCCATTCTTAAGGCTTCAAACCTAGAAGTCAACATTTATAGTTTTGACCTCTTTATCGTCGAGGTACCCTCATAGGTAGTCTCCAGGATGTCCCATGCCTCTTGCACATCTCACATGTCATAATGCGGCAAAACTCTTTGGGAGGTACCACGTTAAAAATGGAATTCAACCCTTTGGTGTTGTAGCCACTTATTCTTAACTCTAACTCGTTCCAAGTGTTTGAAGGCTTGACTATGAAGGAATTTTCGTAGTTGCGGTTGTGACAGAAGTCAACATTTGTAGTTTTGACCTCTTTACCGTTGAGGTACCTTCATGGGTAGTCTCCACAATGACCCAAGCCTCCTTGGACATCTCACAAGTCATTATGCGGTGAAACTTATGGGGAGGTAGCGCATTAAAAATGGCGTTCAACCCTTTGGTGTTGTAACCACTTATTCTTAACTTAACTTGTTCTAAGTGTTTGAAGGCTTGACTACAAAGGAAATTTTCGTAGTTGCGGTTGTGATAGGTGGGCTCCAACCTTCTTGGATGGCAAGCCAAACTCTCTCATCCACAGCTCTTAAAAATTCTCTCTTACAAGTTTTCCAATAAGCATAATTTGAGCCATTAAATAGAGGTAGTCGTAAGATCAATCCTCCATCTCTTAACCCTTTCATGGATTTCATTACTTAGGATATCAATCAAATGCCTTATAAAGAAGACTCTAATACCACTTTATTTGCGCGAAGGGATACCAATAGGGTATCACTCAAGGTCCCAATGCGTGAATTACCTAGAAGGGGAGAATAGGTAGGTCGTGAATTAAAAAATTTCTTTCAAGTTAATTACATTTCTTGGTTAAACAAAAAGACGACACAATCAAAAAGAAATCACTCAACATGATTAATCCAACATTTATGCCCTTCCACCAATGAATCCACCAAGAATCAGCCAATTCACTAACCTATTCAAACTTCACCTAATTGATCAACTAAATTGATTTTATATGTAATTTTCACAATTCAAAGCAACATCAACTAAGCTATCAATTTTTTATATGGATCAGTTTAATAAATCAAGTTTTTCAATAAGTTTAATTAATGAAAAATTATGGAGTTATGAAAAAGTCAATTTCTAAAATTAAGTGGAAGCAATTCAATTAAGCACATAGTAAATTGAAAGAGATGAAACAATAAAAAGATTGGAAACTGATTGATGATAGAGAAAACTACCAAGGACAACAATCCTTGCAGTAAAACTCCAGAGCTGAGCTAATTCTCATGGAAGGAATGCACTATGATGGAAAGTGAAATACAAAAAATCTATAAACGAGCTAAGTACCTCTCGCTCTATTCTCCCCGATTACGTCTTCAAATTCCCCTCGAATCCTCCTGTTTCTCATAGCCAATTTTTCAAACAACCGAACTCTTCACATTCTCAGGCTCCTTCGATCAAGCTGCTTAACAATTGCAAATCCTCACAAGCTCGATGTCCACCAATCGCTCAACGCCGAATCCTTGTGCCTGAACTCCATTTATTGTCAATAGTGAATTTGACGTGAACCAAGGCTCTTTAAATCTGATCGGATTGTGTGGTTTGATCAAATTCGATCAATGAAAATGAGTAGAGATGATTATAAATGTCATATTTGAATGATCTCTCACAAGAGCTTCAAGATCTATCAACAAATTAGCTCTCACAGTTTGAGACTGTTTCACTTTATTTTTGGTTGCTTTAAATCGTATTTTTCCTATTTTTGCAAAGAGATTGATTGATCCCCAAATGGCTAGAAATAGAATTATAAATCTATTTTTCGCCCAGGGTTTATTCGAACGAACAAGGAACGAATATCAAACGAGTACAACTATGAGATTGCAACAACTCGTTTGATACAGAGTGTTCGAAAGAATGAAAATGAACTTCTCTGTTGTTCGTTTGTGTTTTTATGCAGAGGGGTATCAGACGAATATCACTCAAGGTCCCAACTCATGAATTACCTAGAAGGGGGGTTTGAATAGGTATGTCTAGAATTAAAAATTTATTTCGCATTAATTCCAATTCTTGGTTAATTACAATGATGACATAATCAATCGACAAATCACTCAATCTGATCAATCCAATGTTTAACCCCTTCCACTAATGAAACCACCAAGAATCAACCAATTCACCAAACCAATGCAACATTCACCAAAATTAACAACTAAATTGATTTTATAGCAATTTTCACAATTCAATTCAAAATCAACTAAGTTATCAATTTCTTCAATCAATTTACTAAATTAATTTTTTTAATTATCTCAATTGAATGTACAATTATGAAATCATGAAAAATTCAATTTCTTAAATAAAGCTGAAGCAATTCAAATCAAGCATATAGTAAATTAAAAGAGAATGAGAGATAAGAGATTGCACACCAATTGATGACGAAAAAAACTACCAAGGACAATAATCCTTGGAGTAAAACTCTGAAGCCGGGCCATTCCTCATAGAAGTGATAAACTATGATAAAAAGTGAAATACAATGAGTCTTGGAACGATCTAAGTACCTTTAGCGCTGTTCTCACCGATTGTATTCAAATTCCTCTCGAATCCTCAAGCTATCATAGTCATTCCTTCAAACAACCGGACTCCTCCACAGTCTCAGACTCCTCCGATTAAGCCTTTTCAAAACGATCGTGAATCCATATAAGCTCAGTGTCCAATGATCACTCAATGCGGAATCCTCGTGCTCTAACTCCTTCAATCATCAATGGTAAATTTGACACGAACCAAGCCTTTTAAGATCTGATCGAATCATGTGCTTTGATCAAATTGGATCAACAAAAACGAGTAGAGATGATAATCAATGTCATGAATGATTAATATCTCATAAAGCATAAAGATCTATCAACAATTTTTCTCTCACAAATTGAGACTCTTTCACTCTGTTTTTTTACTTCTCTCAAACATATTTTTGGCTATTTTTCACAGAGAGCTTAGTTGATCCCCAATTGTAAAGAAATCATATTATAAATCTATTTTTCACCTAGGGTTCGTTCGAACGAACATGTAATGAGCATCAAACGCGTACAACTCTGAGGCTACAGCAACTCGCTAGGTACAGTGGTTCGAATGAATGAAAATGAATGAGAACGAACCCTACTATTGTTCGTTCAAACGAGCAACAATGAGTTCCTCATTCAAAGTTTGTTTTGTGAATTGAATTTTTCCATTTGTTTATTTTTAAGGATGCATTTTGGAAGAAATAGTTCACAACCACAAGTCAATCACATACATGATGATAAGATAAAATCTATATGCCATGCATGTATATTGTGAGTGTGTGGGATCCGATTAAATACGAAAGACCATTTTACTCTTCCAAAAACAAGTCGACTAGTAATGATATATGGTAATGTCTCTTAGATGAACTTTGGTAAGAACGAGCATCGAGGTACTCAACTCGAACGACTTATGTATGGATTACACATAAAACACGTTTTTTCTAATCAAATTAGCTAATTTACAAAATGAACCCCATGGTCTTAACAGTTCAAACGACCCAAGCTTTGTTTGAATAAGCAACAGTGAGTTGCTCATTCTTTGCTTATCTTGTGAATTGAATTTTTTGCTTAAGTGTTTTAAAGATGCATTTTGGGAGAATTAGTCCGCAATCACATACATGATGATAAGATTAAATCTATATGCAATGCATGCATGATATGAGTGTGTGAAATTCAAATTAAATACAAAAGTCCATTTTACCATTTGAGAACCAAGTCGACCGGTAGTGATACACAGTAATGTCTCTTGGACGAACTTGGAGAAGAACGGGCATTGAGGTACTCACTCGTAGGATTTATTTAAGGATTACACACAAAGCACATTTTGTCTAACCGAATTAGCCAATTACAATATTGGACCCCATGGTCCTAACAAGTATGTTCCAAAGCAAAGATCAAAACAAGCGAAATGCTCTCATGATGATTCAATCCTAAGGACCCAAGTAAAGACTTTCATTTTTCCTTTCTTTGGGTTTTAGGTTTTTGAGTGACATTAGGATTAGATTGATCATTAGTCGTACGCTCTCACTATTTAAAATGATCATCTAAGGACTAACCTCAAATGATTTTTTCAAAACAAAGCATTTAACTTAGAGTTTTGAAAGATCAAAAAGTTTTGGCAAAAGTACATTTAGAAAGAAATAAGCTGGAAGACCCTCACTATCTAAACTAGTTGACCAGTTCTTAAAACCAGTAAACTGATTCTTAAAGCTTATTTGTCACACTGATAAAACTAGCCGATTGATCCTAAGAATCAATCGACTGAGTAATGTTTTATAAAATTTCCTGAGCATACTATCCAAATTAGTTGACCTCCAAAGAGATTCAGTTGACTATCCTTAAAGGAAAAATTAGTGTAGAAACAAAACCAGTCGACTGATTCATAGAACCAGTCGATGGAATGACCAATTGATGAATATCCTAAGCAGACTGTCCAAATCATTCGACCTAAAAGTTATATCAGTCAACCACTTCTCAAAGGCAAAAATAATGTACAAATATAACCAACGACTGATACTCAAATCCATTCTTCTGATTGTTTTTAACCAAATGAACTGTAACACCCCGATCCTGTATAATTAATAATTAAATATTAATTATTAATTAATACCGGCTCAGAGAATAATTAAAGGAATTAACCCTAATCTCCTGACGGTCAAGATAGACCGATAAAACAATTAAAACATGTTCGAGAATAGGGTACAATACCCGAACCTAATTTACCAGTTAATTAGGTGAAATAATGTCAATTTAACACTGACGGAATTCGAATTAATTAACCATGGAAATCCCGAATGACTAATAAATGACACGGAACCTCTGAAACTGTAGATAACTGAAATATGAAACTCTCGAAACAAACCGCATCGAAAAAGGAGTTACGGAATGAAAGTTATGAGGCAAACATCAAAAACTGAATTAATGTGCAGCCAAACAGGGCCTTAGCCCAAAATGGTGAAAAAAATGGGGCAAATGGGAGGCCAAGGGAATTGAACCCTTCACCTTTAAGGGAATGAATTTTTCTCAAAAAACTTACCAACTGGGCTGCCATTACTTTGTGCATATATGGACAACTAAATTGTTTATATATTCAAAGTTGTCCCAAGCTGCCACCCAATTGGACCAATGAGGTTTCATGCAGCCCACATATGATATATATAATATATGTTTATATATATATATATATATATGTATATATATATATAATAGGAGATTTAATTCTGATTGGACCACCCTCCCCACCAATGGGAGTCCATGCAACAAGTTAATTTATAAAATATATACATGTCTATGCTTGTATATATTATGCCTTGTATCTCGTGAGTGGGGGCATGAAAACTGAGAATGCAGATCTGTATATGGGAGTGGTAAGCTGAGTTAGAGTGGGGCTAATCTGTTAGAGAGAGAGAGAGAGCTGCAAGTGCATGTATTCATGGCTTGCATATGTATACAACCATGTATGCATGGTGTCTACATGGAAATGCACAAGGAAAAGGGACTGAGACATGGTTGAAGCTCGGAGGTGCCAAAGGACTGAACCGTGAGCATGGGAACAGTGGTCGATTATGAGGTATATTTCAAAATTTGCTTCAATTCTTGATATGAAATTTTGGGTACTGTTTTGTGCATTGTAGAACTAGAATTACATGCATGTGATTGAACTGTTGAGGACAGGACAGTAGGAGAAAATTTGGGTTAAAACTGAACTGTTTTGGGTTTGAAACCATGAGGAACCGAGAGTGCATATTCTGGGTTTTTAAAAACGCTACTCTAAGCTCGGTTTGGTGCACATAGGCGTGAAGAGCATAAAAAATGGAACCCAACGCAACTTGAATGGACCCAAATGGTCCAAAAATGAGCAAGATATGGGTAGTTAAAGGTTCGGTTGGCCGAAATGATAATCCCCCAACCCAACTGATTTCGTGAGTTTTAAATGCACCAAAATAACCCTAAGGGTCCTAGATGGTCTCTATGATCAGAATGAGGAGTCGAAACAGGTTGAAATGGTGAAAAAAATGAAATTGGAAGCGTCGCCGGAGAATCGGCCATGGCCGGAGTTACGACCTGTAACTCACTATTCGACGGCCAAAACCTAACCTAGGACGGAAACCGACACCGGGGATGGAAAGATCACGAAGTTCCCTTTCAAACCCTCCTGGACCGAGATCAAATCCCCACCGGAATATCCCCGCCGTCGTCGGAGAAGACGACTGTGGAGAGGGAGCCCTGTAAACCCTAATTTGGTAGGGGTGACTCCGTTGGGCCGGACTTCGGGTTCAGGTCGGGACCCGACCCGTTTCAAAAACCGGATAAGTGGCACGTCGCCGTTTCAAGGTTAAGTGTTTTGATTTAAAAACTGAAATTCGGACTGTTTGGTTCTTGGAATAAGAAATTTAAAACTGGGAACTTGGTTAACCTGAATGCGAATAAGGGCCAAAATCAGGATAACTGGAATATGCTATTCCGGTTTTCTAAAGTTCACTGAACCGGCTGGTTTTTTTGAGTTTTGAACCGGTTCAATCCACTGAACCCTTGAACCGTTTGGTTTGAACCCTAATTTAATGAAATTACATTTTGACCCCTAAAGTTCCTAAAATTACGGATTTACCCCCACTGTTTTAAAGAATTACACAGTGGCCCAGATTTTGGATAAATTATACATTTAAGCCCCTGGTAATTAATTAAATAATAAAATAATTATTTTATTATTTTATTAAATAGGTAAAATTACAATTTTACCCCTGGACATTAAATATGTCAAACGGAGTTCAAATAAATTAAATAAATAGTGTATTTTCACTATTTCAAGCATTCTGGACTCAATGGTACAGTCCGATTTTGGAAATACAGTCCCGAAAAATACAGACCCGTAAGTGATAAATGACCAAACTGCCCCTGATGGCACCCAGACCCAAATAAAAATATCAGATAGCCTATTTTGACTATTTCGGGCATTCTGAACTCAACGGTGAGGTCCGCTTAACGAACTGAGGTCCCGAAAAATACAGACACGTAGGTGTAAATGACTGAATTGCCCTTAATGATACCCAGGGCTGATTAAACATAACAGACAGTCCAATTTCACTATGTTGGACGCTCTGGACCCAATGGTGAGGTCCATTTTATGAACTGACGTGCCGAAAAACACGACACATGAAATTACCAAATTACCCCTGATACCGTACGAGACCTAAACAAAGTTCGATTGGGACGAAACTGATACTGGTAGGAGCCCAGACACTGGTGAGACTGTATACTCGATTAGATGACGAATCGGGGTCAGAATTACACAAAACGTATAATGACCAAAATGCCCCTGAGCATTGTAAGTGCAAAGTAGAGGTCGAATAAAGGTCAAACTGATCTGATAAATTATCATAGGGATAATTATGAACACTGAAGGGCTAAATAAGACTCCGAGACAGTCAACGCGTAAAACGAGAAATGATCGATGTGTCCCGACGATCTAAAGCAGATACCAAATGAAGTCCAAGGGACTTACAAATTTATACATGAGATATATGGGACGTTCTGAGGACCATGATAGGGTCCGGGGCAAAAATGATAAAATTACCATTTTGCCCCCAAGACTAAATAAGTACCCAACTGATACCGATTAAAGTCTAAAAGACTTAAAACTTCATATATACAATAATCTGAGGACTAGAACAGGGTCCGGGATAAGAATGGCAAAATTACCATTTTGCCCCTATGGTTAAAATGAGAACCTAACTGATACCGATTGGAGTCCAAAGGACGTATAACTTTGTACTTAAGATATAAAGACTATTCCGAAGACCACGACAAGGTCCGGGACAAGAATGGTAAAATTACCATTTTGCCCCTAAGGTTGAATGAGTGCCTGACTGATAACAATTGAAGTCTAAATGACTTAGGATATAATCCTAATAACTGCTAAGCCTAATTAAAGAATGAAATAGCCTCGGGTGAGACCCAATGGAAGGGCGATAGGCTACTAGGCTATCTTAGGTAATCCGATAGATACCTAAGATGACGAATGAGACCTGAATGGATGAATTCTGATCTGTCTGTGATTGATGATTATTATTCAGGATATACATGGAGATGCCTGACGTACTCGGAGGTTATCGGATTATTTATGCAAGGAAATAAGCGTAAAGTTTGTGAGTAACTTCTGACACTGTTTTGATATTGTCCCTTGATTTACTGATCTGTTTTGAATGCAATTATTTATGTGCAATTATTTAAATGCATGCCTTTTTGTACTATATCACTTATGACATGGTTTTAGTCTTTTTAAATAATTGACTATATTCCTGATCCCTGTGCTAGCATCCCGTACTGTTTTGCCCGTTTTGAACTATTGAGATAAAATGGATATATTGAACCATTATTTTCGAAACGATTAAATAAACCATGTGATATAGGCAAGGAACAACATTTTGTTGTATCGTACCGCTTTGTATAGTATACTGTCTGAATGCTATATTGTTTAAATGTATGTACTTAATGTACGCCCTTTGTACCACATTCCACGTGATGTGCTTGTGTCCTTCGAATTAGGAATTCCGTTCAGTTCGGTTATGTGCTGTCCGTTAATGATATGTCTGCCTCGATTGATATGTTTCGTCCGGTTCTGACATGTTCCGTCCGTTAATGATGTTGAGTCCGCCTTGATTGATATATAGTCCAGTTCCGTTGTGTACTGTCCGTTGATGATACGTCTGTCTTGATTGAAACATCATTCAGTCCAGTTATGATTAGTTCCGACAGTGATGTGTCCCTGACTTGATTGTTATATTGTTTTACCCAGTTCCGTTATGTTGTGTCCTGTTCATGATTTGCCTGTGTCTTGATTAGTGTATTGTTTCCGTTTAGTTCCGTTATAATTTTATCCGTTCGCGATATGCCTTGTTTGACTGATGCATTGTTTCCGTTCGATTCCGTTATATTCCGTCCGTTGATGATATGTCTGGCCTGATTGATAGATGGTCTAGTTCCGTTATGTTTCCGTCCTGTTATTGGTATGCCTTGTCTTGATTGATCTTGTTCAACTCCGCTATGTTCTAGCCATTGATAATATGCCCCTGTCTTGACTGACTCATTGTTCCCACTCAGTCCCGATTGTGATTCATTCCGTTAATGAAAAGTCTGTGTCTTGACCGATATATTAGCAATAGTTATTGTTTTGACCGATTGGTTATGTCATGTTCCGATCCGTTTGTATTGTCTGTTCGATTCTGTTTTATTGTACTAGACTGCTTATGAAATGGATTTATAAAAATAGTTATTTTTGAAATGACTAAATTATCCATGTGCCATGGAAGCACAAAACTGGTTTTGAAACCCATGATAGGGAACCTGTGTTACTCACTGGGCTTATTTAAGCTCACCCCATTATTCTGACATTTTTCAGGAATTACCTCCATTAGATTAGAAGGTACGATGACATGACGTGAATAGGCCAAGTGGCATCTCAAGTAAGGATCTGACGGCACTGAATTGTAGAGACTGGTTTATTGTGGATTGAACCTGGTTATTCCGGTGAGTGGTATGTTATGACTGACTTGACTGATATATACTAGATAGACATGGCTCATGGAACTAATGGTACTCTAGAGATATTAGATCTGCTCTGTTGTTATATGCTTGATTTTAGATATGCTCTGAGATTAGAATTGTTGACTGACTGGATTTAGTCTTGCTCTGTGATACATATACTTATGATGGATGAGTGAGTTGCATTCCCGTGACACAAAGAAAAGTTTTAAATTCCGCTGCATCTGACCCTACAGTTGCACTGCAATTCGTCAGAAAGTTCAGAATTTGCCTTTGGTTGGTCGCGTCGCGATCGACTGGCAGTCACGTCCTCGACATTCGCGTAGGGTGGGGTTCGGGATGTGACATGAACCTTAAACCCTTTGGACAAATTAGTTGACCTAATCAGTTGACCAGTCCTTATTGTAGTTGACTGATTGATGATTCAGTCGACTGATTCTGTCTATCTGGTAATTGCAAATTCAAAATTTCAACAAACAAAAAGGGGGGAAATAGCTTATTTGAAAAGCAACAGTTATATATTTTAAAGGGTTATAAATAGAGTTTCTCTAGGGTTTTCTAAGACATCTCTAACAAGCTTACATTATCACATCTTTGTTATTGACTTTCAATCTACCATCTTCCAATTCTAGATCTAAAGGTTCTACTCATCTTAAATACTCAATGCTTATACCTATTCAATCTATAAAGAATGGGTATCTTATTGCATCAAAACTACTCTAGACGAGAGTGCTATTTGGTAAACATCTTTGTATTTATCTCATTAAGGTAAGAATTTTGGGTAGGTACTACCAGGTGAGGCAAAAGGGTATATTTTGCTAGGATAAGAGGGCTGAGGTCTTCGTTTTGTAAAGGCATGTTCTCCACCTGCAAGGTGGTCATTATTGTGGAAAAACTCAAGCGGGGATACCTGAGTCGAAGACGTAGGAAGTTTTCTGAGACTCATAACTGCTGTGTTTTCTTTCTCTCTTTGCTCTTGTTTATTACTGTGCATTTACTACATTCATTTTTAAAAAATTAAAAGAAATCAATATTTGTGAAATACCCTATTCACTCCCCTCTCTAGGGTAAATATCTGGGCAACAGTGCGGTTTGAGTTAAGTTGTGGTTTGAATAAGTAAAGGAGAAAAGTGTTGTTTCAGTTAAGTTATTTAATGTTTGGATTATTTTTTGAAAAAGTTTCACTCAGACTACTTTTGAAAAAGTCCATTTTGAGTTAAGTGCAAATTAATTAAGTATGGCCAATAAGTCAAAATAAACACCTAACAAATTAGTCTATTTTGAACTTGAAAAAGTCATTAAGTGTGGTCAACAAGTGGAACCAAACATAACTTTACTTTGTTTTGACCCACATAGTCAGCTAAGGCTATGTTCGGTTCGACTTATCGGCCATACTTAATAACTTTTTGAAGTCCAAAATGAATTTTTATGATTTGTGAAGTGTTTGTTTCGACTTATTGGTCGTACTTAACCCAAAATGGACTTTTTCAAGAAGTAGTTCGAAGGAAACTTTTTCAAAAATTAGCCTAGTGACACTTGTTAATAGGTGATTCAAATATTACAATATCATTTAAGCACTTATCAAATACATTCATCCAAACAATCAATAACTTAACTCGAACTACACTTTTTCACAGCTACTTATTCAAACTGTTATTTAACACGCACTTTTCTTTTTTCAGCTCATCTAAATGAGTACTAAATTTAAAACTATGTTACACTTATAAAAAGACAAGCAACCTTTTGGTACATCTTGGTACATATTCCAAATGAATATTTAATTTATTTTAGAAAAACACTCATGTACTTATCTCTTATTGTTGATGCAATTAGTTGTACAGTCAAAATGAGAGTCATGTAAAACATTAAAAGTTATCGGAAGAGACCTGTGGGATGTCTATAAAAGCCTCTCCAATACTTAAATAAGCATGATTCGAAGTAATAAGGCTAAATAATAGTGAATCAGAGTTCAAGTTCATACTTTGCCTTTGTGAGGGAATCACCCCCTTTTGACGGAGAGTTCTTATATATCTATATTAAAAGAAATACATAAAAATAACAATCGGGTCTAAACTCAGTTACCTCTTGTAGTTCGGGTTCACAGAAGCAGAAAGAACCAGCTTGTGTTACGAGCTTTTTTATCATATACGTCGATGTAGAAATCTTAATCGTCAATAGGACGACCATAAGATCGAGTTGCCTATGTATCTCCACAATCTAAGTCTGGAGGTCTCGCGATGGTAACCTCGAAAGAATCTTAGAAAAAATGTCACTCAAAACCTCACGTGATAATTTGGGAGACTACACATGGATAGATTCCTTACACTTAACCAATGCGTATATGTTTATATCCCATGACCACAACTAATGGGATAACTGCAAAACTTACGTGATAATATTTAAGTCAGTCAAACCAACTAGAACAGATAAGAGTTTTTAACCACATATAAACTTGTATCATAATTATCACAATCTGCACAAATCTTGTGGATGCCAAATAGACTCGGGTCCACATGACCCAATGTCTAACATTTCCCACTCATTCACATAGGTTAAGTACTAAGCTCTCTATATCACCTTTCACATACAGGAAATGGATCGTGCGACTAGACGAGAAGGATCAAGGTATGAGTACTATATTAAGCTACTATCAAACTAACACAGTACCTCACTATAAACACATAAATGATCTCGTCTATGCCCCAAACTATTCTGTTACACTAGATTCAACATCTGTTATCCCTCACGAGATGTAACACCCCGATCTAGTTATCAGAAATTTAGTCACTAATTAAATATTAAAGACCTTAAGAAGCAAAATAATAGTTAAGAAAACTTGATCAAGAAGAATAAAAATTACAAAACAATAAGACTTCAATTTATGAAGTCGACACATGAAGGAAATAAATAAAAATACAAGTACATAAGGAAAAAATGAAAATAATGCAAAAAGAAAAATGGGATAAAATACAAAATGCCAAACAAGGTATAAAAAGGAAAAATGAAGACAAATAGGCCAAAAATGTTGGCCCAAGGTCCTCAACCCAAGACCAAAAAGTAGGAAAGAACTTATACCCAAAAATATAGCCAACTTGGTTACGGTACTTTTGTTTTATATATCCTACTAGATATATATAGCCCATATAAAACCCCATTACACCACCCCTACACCCAATCAAATTTCATGCAACACCTAAGCAACAATATGTATATATATATATGCTATGCGTATGAGGGAAGAAGTTAAAATTAACTTAATGTGCATGTGTGCAACGAGAGAGAGAGAGAGAGAGAGAGAGAGAGAGAGAGAATTGTAGAGAGAGAAAGAAGAAGAGGAAGAAGAAGAAGAAGAAGAAGAAGAAGGAAAGGCTTGCATGCAAGCACTTAAAAAAGGCATAAGAAGCCTAGAGGATTTAGAACTGAGCTGAGGAGAGGAGGAGCACCACTGTAGAAGGTCAAAGCCCTAAAAACCTAAGCTTCTTCTCTCTAAAAATTCCAAGTATGAATTCACTGTTAGAGGCAATGCCTTGTTTGCATGTGCATAAGATGATATATATATATATATGTGTGTGTGTGTGTGTGTGTATGTCTGTGTGTGAATTACGTAAATAAAATGAGAAAAGACAAGTTAGAGAACCCCAAACCATTCGCCTACCTGAAATCTTCCATTGATGACAACCTTAAAGGTGGGTCTGAATCAACCAAAGAGAAACCAAGTCTTATCACTTCGGATTTAAACTAGGTGCCCCAAAGATCTCAAAACACCAAGCCCCATTGAAAATAGACTAAAATGAAGGAATATAATCGAGTTACAGGTTACAATCTTAATATCAAGCACCTCCAATCGAACACTCAGCTTGGTTTTAGGAACGGAATAATCAACCCTAGGATTGTATGGTCACAATAAGCCAAGAACCATGAATTTTCATAGAGGAAAGAGGATGAACCAACCCGTTATTCAGAACGGCCATTGAACTTTCATAGGGCTCGTGATCTCGATTCAGTCATTGAAACCAACGCCAAACGAGAGCTAAGACCCTTATAAATGAAATGGGATAAAAAATAGAAGAAATCGTTGCCTAAAACTCCACGAAATAAAACATAAAAACTTGCAAAAATTAGGTCAACAGTGACGGGGTAAACGTGTGATATCCCGATCCGGGATATGACACGTTTACCGAGGAAAGACGACTGAATAGCATAACCTGAGCTGTCTTAAACTCTATGTCACAATAAATTATAGAACTGAACTTAATTTCAAAAGATAAATGTTTTGCTTAGTATGGCCAGTGTCGGGTAGTAACCGAGCACCCCAGGGCACTGCATCGTAATGCGTGCATGCACGTATTCCCATGCATGCATACGTGAACATAGATGAGTAGCCCGACCAAAATGAGTGTATGTGTATACGGTTAAAAATGAGTTTATATCCCTACACATGCATGTATATACATGTTTAAAAAGATGTATTTTATGTATATAATATAAAGTATTAAACATGTATATATGTATCTATGTATATGTGTAAAAAGAAAAAGGAAAAGAAAAACAAGAAAGGAAGCTTCCAAGCAACAAAATATCAGTGTGTGCATCACTGTGTGTTTGTGTGTGTTGGGAAACCACACCAACCGACTTGGTGAGGTGGTGTGTGTGTATATGTAATATATATGCATATATGTATATTGGAGGGTACGTGGATGGCTACAGGTGAGGGGGCAGTTCTCTGCAGTCAAGGATGACTGCAAGAGAGAAAGAGAGAGAGAGAGAGAGAGAGAGATAAGGTAAAGAGAGAAAGGGGCGGTGGTGTTCATATATATATATACGGGTCTTGTGAGTTGAGAGGAATAGAAACAACTAAAGGAAACTAAGGGGCTTAGAGTGAGAAGAGTATTATCAGGGATTCAGAACAGAAGCAAAAAGGGGTTCAAGGGCATAACAACCGTGAGCAAACAAGCAAAAACAAGTAAGTGATAGTGTTTCTGTTTTTAAGATTCTAAGCATGAATGTTTGATTTAGAGTTAAGGTCTTAATAAGCATGATATTAGCTTTTAAATGCAAAAAGAATCAGGTTAAATGGTGTAGAACCGAGAGAGAAATCCTCAGTTACAGGTTTCATGGATAATCTGTGTTACACGGATTTTATGCTAAAAACTTAGTTTAAAATGCATGGGAATGATCCCATGAAGTGCAGAAATTGAATAGAATGAAAAGAAGGACAAAAAAGTCGAGGACCGAGTGTAAAATGAAAAATATCACTTGGCCGGAGATTCGGCCGGAAATGTTAAACTCCTATTTCGTGAAGATGGGGAGGGTTTTAGGGCAAGCCGAGGCTAGGGTCGAGATCCTTGAAGGGAAAGGAATGGAACGGCATTGAAAACGAGTTTAAAAATGATTGGATTTAGGTTGCCGTCACCGGAGAAGATGACGGAACCCTAATACAGGCTCACCGGAGCTTTGGGGGAGACGACCGAAAAGTCGTGTGTCTACCGGGTTAAAAAGAAACGGGTCCGGGTTGGATCCGGGTCGGGACCCGACCGGATATGAGATGGGTAAGTGAAACTGTGTCGTTTGGCTTTTTAATTTAAATGGGTTTTGGGCTGTTTGGTTGTAGGGATAATAAATAGGAATTGGGTTTTGGGGTTAACCGAAACAGGGATGGGATAGGAAACCAGGTTTATTGTAATCCGGTTTTTAAAAGGAAGTGAACCGTTTGGTTCAGGGGAAGGGTGGACCGGTTTAGGGTTTTTAGGTCTGAACCAACTGGTTCAGACCGCAGCTTTTAGAAATTGTGAACCGGCCCCAAATGTTTTGAAAAATTACACTAAGGCCCAAACAGAAAATTAATTAAATATTAATTTTTACAATAATGCCCCTATTTCAAAATTGGGTCCAACGAAGTCCAAATGATACAAATGAATAGTCAAAACCTATTATCTCGGGCGTTCTGAGTCCAATGGTGGGGTCCGTTTTATGAGACGGAACCCCGAAGGATAAAATACCGTGAAAGTGCAAAATGACCATTTTGCCGTTTTTAGTGCAAAGGTCCAAATGGAATTCCGCGAAAGCCTAAACCGACTTTTTTCGGCGTTCCGGACTCAATGGTAAAGTCTAAAATAGTATTTGAAATACTTATGATAGAAAGGCATAAAATTTGATGAATAGCATTTATTCTGAAACGTATTCACTGATATATAGGAAACTCGAAAGGCAAGGGTATACTCACGGATTTCTAAGATATAATCACGATAGAGGTAATGTAACACCCCGACTCTGTATAATTAATGATTAAATAATTAATTATTAATTAGTACCGGCTTAGGGAATAATTAAGGAAATTAACCTTAATCTCCCGGTGGTCACACTAGACCAATAGAATGACAAAACATGTCCGAGAATAGGGTACAATACCCGAACCTAATTTTTCATTAATTAGGTAAGATAATGTTAATTTAACACTGACGGAATTCGAATTAATTAGCCACAGAAATCCCGAATGACTAATAAATGACACGGAACCTCTGACACTGTAGATAACTGAAATAGAAACTGACCGGAAGAAACCGCACCGAAAAAGGATTTACAGAATGAAAGTTATGAGGCAAACATCAGAAACTGAATTAATGCGCAGCCAAACAGGGCCTTAGCCCAAAATGGTGAAAAATGGCCAAATTGGTGGTCAAGGGGAATTGAACCCTTGACCTATGGAAGGAATGAATCTCACCCAAAAACTTAACCAAGTGGCCATCCAGCACCTTTGTGCATTTATATACAACTTAATTCTATATATCCCTGAATTAACCAAGCCCCACCTCAAATTGGACCAATGAGATCACATGCAAACCCCATATGATTGGTTTGCATCAGCCCACCTCAGCCCTAGGGTCCCACTGATTCTCTGATGTATACATCTAGAGATGTATATGTATAGGTATGTGTGATATTATATATATGGATATATATATATATATATATATATATATATATATATAGAGATTACATACAAAAGACTGATATCAGCTAGTAAAAGAGGAGAAAACAGATCTGTTGGGGGTGAGAGACCAAGGGAGAGAGAGAGAGAGAAAATCCTTATGAGGTCTTGCATGTGTAGGATCAAGCATGGTGTGTGCATGTGAAGGATGATGTGTCTTCATGAGATGCACAAGAAGGAAAGGGGACTGAGGAACTGAACAACATTGTGTGACTGCACTGGAACAGCATGCATGAAACCACAACCGAACCTAAGAGGGTCTGATTTTTGAAGGTAAAAATCCGAAATTTGTAATTTCTGTTAAGAAATTCTCTTGCTATTTTCAGTCAATATAAACCACATATTTGAGTTACTGTGAGCTTGGGATGGTTATATAATTAACTGGAAGGGTCGGAATAGCCTAGAACCCCAACCCGTGAGTGAAACCGCCATGGATAGAGCTTCCCTGTAGCAGGTCTGATTCGACCTCCCTAAAACCGAATTCTGATGGTCTAGAACTAATCTAGACACTGAGAGGGTCCCAAAACCACCAACCCGCGACCCCAAAACCCCATGCAACCCCTCCAACAACTTAGTTGTAGGTTCGGTCACAAAATACCATTTGTGATTTGGATGCTTTAAACCGATTTTATTGATTGGGGAATGAAACTATATACCATGAGGATCATTTAGCAACAAACCGCGTTGAAAAAGGTTGAGAAATGAGGGTTTGGTATCGAATTGCAGGTTCGGTTATCCTCTGTTGAACCGAGCTATTGAGCTTGATTCAAAACACCAAATCGATGCCAACTTGTTGGCATGATACCCAGAAATAAATTAGGACTGAAGGCAGGAATAATCCGTGCTTTAAACATCACGAAATAGAAGAAGAAAATCTGCGAGAATTAGGGCAAACAGTGAGGGTTCAACGGGGAAGACGACGCTGAGTCGACCCAGTGTTTTAAAACCGAGTTAGCGAGTTGACTCGGACACGTGTTGGTCCACGAGCGTGCCACCGAATTATTGAAACTGCGCCGTTTTGGGTTAACTGTTTTAAATTTAAAAATCGAATTCCGGCTGTTTGGTTACGGCGATAACAAATTAAAATTGGGATTGGGCTAATCCTGAACACGGATAGGGGGGCAAATTGAGGTTAACTAGAATATTTAATTCCGGTTTTCCTGAAGGAACTGAACCGGTTGGTTCTTGATGATTTTGGACCGGTTCACTTGGTGAACCATTGAACCCTTGGGTTTGAACCCCTAAATTATGAAATTGTATTTTTGACCCCTAAAGTTCCTAAAATTACGGATTTACCCCTACTGTTTGACAGAATTGCATAGTGGCCCAGACTTTGGAAAATTTCTTCATTTAAGCCCCTGGTAATTAATTAAATAATAAAATAATTATTTTATTATTTTATTAAATAGGTAAAATTACAATTTTACCCCTAGACATTAAATATGTCAAACGGAGTCCAAATAAATTAAATAAATAGTGTATTTTCACTATTTCAAGCATTCTGGACTCAATGGTACGGTCCGATTTTGGAAATACAGTCCCGAAAAATACAGACACGTAGGTGTAAATTACTGTATTGCCCCTGATGGCACCCAGACCCAAATAAAAATATCAGACAGTCTATTTTGACTGTCTCAGGCATTCTGAACTCAACGGTGAGGTCCGTTTAATGAACTGAGGTCCCGAAAAATACAGACACATAAAGTGTAAATGACCGAATTGCCCTTAATGATACCCAGGGCCGATTAAACATAACAGACAGTCCAATTTCACTATGTTAGGCGCTCTGGACCCAATGGCGAGGTCCATTTTATGAACTGACATGCCGAAAAATATGACACATGAAATTACCAAATTACCCCTGATATCGTACGAGACCTAAACAAAGTCCGATTGGGACGAAACTGATACCGGTAGGAGCCCAGACACTGGTGAGACTGTATACTTGATTAGATGACGAATCGGGGTCAGAATTACACAAAACGTAAAATGACCAAAATACCCCTGAGCACTGAAAGTGTAAAGTAGAGGTCGAATAAAGGTCAAACTGATCTGATAAATTATCATAGGGATAATTATGAACACTGAAGGGCTAAATAAGACTCTGAGACAGTCAACCCGTAAAACGAGAAATGACCGATGTGTCCCGACGATCTAAAGCAGATATCAAATGAAGTCCAAGGGACTCACAAATTTATACATGAGATATATGGGACGTTCTGAGGACCATGATAGGGTCCGGGGCAAAAATGACAAAATTACCATTTTGCCCCTAAGGCTAAATAAGAACCTAACTGATACCGATTGGAGTCCAAAGGACGTAAAACTTTGTACTTAAGATATAAAGACTATTCCGAAGACCACGACAGGGTCCGGGACAAAAATGGTAAAATTACCATTTTGCCCCTAAGGTTGAATGAGTGCCTGACTGATAACAATTGAAGTCTAAATGACTTAGGATATAATCCTAATAAATGCTAAGCCTAATTAAAGAATGAAATAGCCTCGGGTGAGACCCAATGGAAGGGCGATAGGCTACTAGGCTATCTTAGGTAATCCGATAGACACTTAAGATGACGAATAAGACCTGAATGGATGAATTCTGATCTATCTATGATTAATGATGATTATTCAGGATGTACAAGGATGTGCCTGAAACAATGTTTGGAGGTTGTCAGATTATTTGCGCAAGGAGATAAACCTAAAAGTTTGTGAGTAACTTCTGACACTGTTTTGATACTGTCCCTTGATTTATTGATCTGTTTTGAATGCAATTATTTAAGTGCAATTATTTAAATGCATGCCTTTTCGTACTATATCACTTATGACTTGGTTTTAGTCTTTTTAAATAATTGACTATATTCCTGATCCCTGTGCTAGCATCCCGTACTGTTTTGCCTGTTTTGAACTGTTGAGATAAATGGATGTATTGAACCATTATTCCCGAAATGATTAAACTAACCATGTGATATAGGCAAAGAACGATATTTTATCGTACCGTACTACTTGTATAGTATACTGTCTAAATACTATATTGTTTAAATGTACGTACTTAATGTAGGACCTTTGCACTACATTTCACACGATGTGATTGTGTCCTTTGAATTAGGAATTCCGTTCAGTTCGGTTATGTGTTATCCGTAAATGCTATGTCTATGTCCCTGATTGATACGTTCGATTCCGTTGTGTACCGCCGGTCGATAATAGGTCTGTTTGGATTGATGTATTGTTCAGTTCCGTTATGTTCTACCCGTGATGACATGCCCCTGTCTTGATTAAAACGTTGTTCAGTTCGGTCATGATTCGTCCCGTTAGTGATATGTCTCCGACTTAATTGTTATATCGTTTCTACTCAGCTCCGTTATGTTTCGTTCCGTTCATGATGTGCTTGTGTCTTGATTAGTATATTTTTTTGTTTAGTTCCGTTATGTTCTAGCTATTGAAGGTATGCCTTCGTCTTGATTGATGTCTTGTTCAGATCCGCTATGTTTTAGCCGTCGATGATATGCCTCTGTCTTGATTGACTTATTGTTCCCACTCAGTCTCAGCTGTGATTTGTTCCGTTAATGAAGTGTCTGTGTCTTGAACGATATATTGGCAATGGTTATTGTTTTTGTTCAATTGGTTATGTTATGTTCCGATTCGTTTGTACTGTTTGTGCAATCTTGTTCCATTGTACTAGACTGCTTATGAAATGGATTTAGAAAATTGTTATTTTGAAATGATTAAATTATCCACGTGCCTTGGAGGCAAGGACTGGTTTTGAAACTCATGATAGGGAATCTGTGTTACTCACTGGGCTTATTTAAGCTCACCCCATTATTCTGACATTTTTCAGGAATTACCTCCATTGGATTAGAAGGTACTATGACATGACGTGAATAGGCCAAGTGGCATTGCAAATAAGGATCAGATGGCACTGATTTGTAGAGACTTACATTCTTGTGAATCGAATCCGTATATCCAGGTAAGTGATATGATACGACTGACTTGATTGACATGCACTAGATATTGGAACATGGCTCATGGAACTAAATGGTACTCTAGAGATATTAGATCTGCTATGTTGTTATATGCTTGATTTTAGATATGCTCTGAGATTAGAATTGTTGACTGACTGGATTTAGTCTTGCTCTGTGATACATATTCTTATGATGGATAAGTGAGTTGCATTCCCGTGACACAAAGAAAAAGTTTTAAATTCCGCTGCATCTGACCCTACAGTTGGAGTGCAATTCGTCGGAAAGTTCAGAATTTGCCTTTGGTTGGTCGCGTCGCGACCGACTGGCAGTCACGTCCTCGACATCCGCGTAGGGTGGGGTTCGGGATGTGACAGGTAAGTGGATCACTTTCTCTTCCATGTGGTGTTTCTAAAGCCAAGATTATTCTCTTTACTACCAAACTTGTACTCTTGAAAGTACCTCACGTTATTGCTATCCACAATGCGATATTGTTCTATCTTGTGGACATTGATTGACTATTGTACTATTGTTATCATATTGAACCATGCCTTGAAAGGCTTACTGTTATGCTTTACTATATATATGATATTCCATTTTCATACTCCTTATGGAATCACAAATGATCATGCTATGTTTATAAATGCTGGAATTGTGCTCAGTCACAATATCCATCCGATGCTTCTGTGACGAACTAGTCCGTGAACGGACGTGTGGCAAAAGATGTGAGTTTAACTGAGAGGTATGCCGGGCCTCGAAATACGCAGAGGGACTGCCATCCCCTACTACAGATTATAAGCATCTCCATTGGATTATTGTTATGGATATATTGTTGAATGGTTACTGTTCCTTATGGATTACTGTTTCTTATGGGTTACCTTACGTTGTTCATTGGTTTGATTGAAATCGTTTTATTGTGGCAGTACCTTTATTGTGACAGGTTATTGTTGAGAAATCTTTATCACTGCTTATTTATTTCTCCTGATTGTATATTGTGCCCACTATTTATTGGCCATCATGGCAACCGTTCTCATTGGCTCTCACAGCATCTTACTTCTTATGATTGGCTATCATATTTTTATTCATGGATTCATGTTCTTTACAATCATTGATACCAGTGTCGGAGATCTGGTTTACTTTCTGAGCTTCATAGCTCATTCCACCCCACTTACCCCCCATTTCAAGTGATGATGCTGCGAGACCCCAGTAGAAGTCTGAGAGCGTAGGGGGACATTTTGAAGTACTGTTCAGTCTATGTTAGTTCTCCCATGTATTCACCACCCCCGGGTGCTGGTTACGTTTTAGTTCTTATTTTGAATTATGTAGAACTATGTCATGTATTTAATAGACTTCCGCTGTTTAATTTATTTAAAAAGACTTCCGCTGGATTACTGTAATTGATAAAGACTTCCGCTGTTTATTGTTTAAAATTTTTAGTACATTGCATGTTAGTACTATGATACAAGAATGGAAAAAGTAGGGACGGCCTTCGGGTCGGCCCCGCGACACGAGATCTGCATAGGGTGGATTTCGGGTCGTGAAACGGGGAAGAAGTCGGCTCGAGTCAAAACCCGCCCAGCCGCACATATAGATTAGTAGGACAGCGTCGTTTAGGGCTATGGTTTTAATTTAAATGACGAATTCGATCTGTTTGGCAACAGAGGCAAGGCCCAAATTTAATATGCTTGTTTAGATTTGGGATATCCTATCCCTATTTAGCCACTTATCCGCTGTTTGGCAGCCTAAAAATCAAAAAATATAAGGGGAGCCGCAGCCTCCCAGTTTCAAACCCTCAACCTTGCGATTGTGAGAAATTTAACCCCAAGCACGTAGCCACTGTGCCAGCTTCACACTTGTGTTATAAAAGTAACTAAATATATATATATATATATAATATTAAATGAAATGATTAAATTAATCAATTTAATTTAATTTTGGTAAAATGTTTTCGTTGCCCAAATAAAATAAAAGGGTAGTGTAACCCAATATTTTTGGGCATTCCGGACTCAACGGCGAAGTCTGATTTGTAAAATTAAATCCCAAAAATTAAGACACGTAAAATGTAAGAATTACCATTTAACCCTTAATGATGCCCGAAGCCAATTAAATATAAAAAGTAGTCTATATTAATTATTTAAGATGTTCTAGACTCAATGGTGAGGTCCGTTAAGTCCAAATAAATTTTGAAAAATATGGAACAACAAATGAGGTAATAACCATTTCATCCCAAGCATTAATTTAACTATAAAATAAAATTAGAAAAAAAAAGGGCGGGACCTAACTTAAAGTTTTAAGGCTACTAGACCAACGAATATAGTTCGTTAAGGAAAATTTAGTCACAAAAAAATAATAAGTGGCCGATAGTAATGCCTCAGTTATGTTCTAATATGAAGTTATATGCATTTGACTTATGGATCTAGGAACAAAGACAAGGGAAAGGAGACTAAGGAAACGGATTGAAAATTTGAGGTGAATAATCCAGTACCCTGGATCAGTGTTATTTATCTCCTATTTGAAAAAATGCATAATCTGTTTTGTGAGTAATCTTGTATCCCGAATCAATAGCATTTTATCTTCTATGGTTGTTAAAAATACTTAATCTATTTGTGATTAATCCAACTTCTTGAATCAGTGTTTTATCTCCTATTTGAAAAATGCCAAAATGTTTTATCTCTTATTCAAAATGCTAAATTTATTTTGTGACTAACTGTTTATCTCCTACTTGAAAATACTTGATCTATTTTGTGAGAAATCTTGTACTCTGAATCAGTGAATTTCTATATCTGATCAAATGTCTATTTACACCTTATGAAATATCTCAAAACTACGATTTTCATGACCAAATTTTGAAATAACATTCATGTGTACAGATTTGAAAATTTTCTGTAAACCATGGCACCCCTTTAATGAGAAAAATGATTTTCGTGCTTTAGTTTTGACTATGCAACCTGAATCATACCTGTTTTTATCCGATCATATGTCTGTGTGAGACGTACCCATGTGGCGCTCTGACTCCTGTAATGAGACCTACCCACACAGTGCTCTGACTTAATGTGTAATTCGACTCTAGTATCTGTCTGAGGCCTACCTATGTGGCGCTCCGACTCTTGATGAATCTTACCCACATGGCGCTCTTACTCAATTCTTGTGTCTACACAAGGTTTACCTATGTGGCACTCAGACTCTTGATGAGACTTACCCACATGGTGTTATGACTCGTTGTGGAATTCATGTATGAGACTTACCTACGTGGTGCTTCGACTCTTGATGAAGCTTACCCACGTAGTGCTCTGACTCAATATGTGATTCTTCGATGTGTGTAATATATGTCTGTCATTTTGTGTTATCTGTTATTTGAAATCAAATTTCAAAAGTACACTTTCGTGTGTATTTGTCATTCTTTATTATGTTATCCGTTTCGCAATTAATTATCTGAACTATGTTTTAAGAAATGAATATGCTATTATACGTTTTGTGAACAACTCTTCATTATCTACTTTGTGACTTGATATTCGAATTGTGTTATTGAAAAAAACGTAGAAATGATTTTGTTTTATTTGCTTGAACCTTCAGTATGCTTCATACGTGATCCATTTTGAAAGCATGTTTTAACATATTCTTATGTATATGTTGTCTGTTTGAAGAAACTTTGTGCCTATGGTATTTTATGCAAAACTTTGTTTTTGCAAAACCTATGATAGGATACAGGAATTACTCAAGAGCTTAGTAAAGCTCATGTGGATTTATCCAACATATTTCAGGTAATTGAATTAACATGGAGGTAGCAAAGTCCACATAGAACAATTGAGAGCGTGAATGCAATGGATCTTTTGTACAGGGATCTTGGTTGGATATGATGTGAAACCTTTTTGGTAATTATATGATGTATTTTTGGGCTTGATGACAACCTGGAATTTTGATAATTAACATTTTGTACCTTTTGTGGATACATATATGATGTGTATATAAATCATGACGAATATGATGGCGATGCTAATCATAATGATTTTGCCTTGAATATCCTTTGTAAATGATTAGTGATGAATTGGTTATTTTATGAGTTGTATATGTGTAGCTTCCGCATTTAAAATAAAAAAAATATATATATTATGACTCTTGTGCAATTCATTTGATTTTGTACGGCCTATCTGAGCAATAGTGTCGGTTACCGACCCCTAATTCACATAGGGTGGGTTTTTAGTTGTGACATGAGAACTAGTCTCAACATGATGCATGGACCAACCAGTATATATTGTAATCGTGATCATATCGATAGATACAAAAACTGACATGATCGTCCGAGCAATAAGTCACAACACAATAGTGTATTATAAAACCGTCTTCCCTAGCTACTCACGTTAATCCAATCAAACTCAACTACTTTCTTAGGCATGCCCCGCTAGACTGCATCAATCATGGTTCTTTAGCAACATGCTAAACTAGTAACATCAAGCTCTTTCTTCATAATATAGTCCTAGGTTACAAAAGGTACAGTGGAACTCAAAAAGGTTCCCAGAGCTCACACAGTGATGAAACAGGGATACATTCGTTCACTTTATTTTATAAAGGTCACATCAACAGCACATACGGTATATAATATATGCTATGGGAGAGCTCTTACGTTATTGGGCATGTCAAATTCATTCTCAAAAGTATATAACACTTTACGAATCTTAGTCTTGTTGCTATCTAGTGCCCGTCACTATCGTAGCAACCCTGGTCATAATCTCAATGCCTAACCCAAACATTCTAACCCAATCACTCTCCTAGGACTTATTTGAAAGTTTGCATTCAGCTTTCTTTAGGTTACATGAGGTGTGTGGTCAACCTTCATCCTCGATTCTTTAAAAGAATCTCATATTGACCCTCATTGTCAAGGTGACATTTATGATAAAGATGAATTCTCCCTTCAGTCATGAATTCAATGTCTCATCTTGCTCGCTCTCTAAGCGCCAAGGCAATTGCTCGTTTGAGAGAGCCAATCAAAACCTATTGACATTTTTCATATATGTTCACAACATCAAAAAAATATCTCAATATGAACACAAAATCATATAATGATGAAATAATGTCACATAGTGTCTAATACATCAAAATAAAAAATAAACCCAACTATTTAACACAAAATGTAAAACATCACTAAGTATGGACTTAGGACCACGTCCCTTTGCACAACTTTATCTCAAACACATGTAGTGAAAAATAATACCAATATGTTTGGTTCTCCCATCACCGCTATTGGTCTACCAGCCCATAAATGAGCGTAAGATTTTAGCCTAGTGGCAACTCTGCACGATTTTGTCCTTATAGACCTTAAGTCCAAAAGACATCACCAAAAAGGGAAGGCATTGTTTGCACTTATATCCCTTAAGCTTGTAAAGCTTATTAACAATGTGGAATAAAGCTGCAATGAGCGCAATACTTGTATATACTAGAGCTGCCATACAATCACAGTTGATGAATATATCATCATACCTATATGGAGCTATGTTAAGGTACTATTAGGATCTTCACAACCAAACTACTACCTCAATTATGACGACCAACCATGTATTCTTGACATCACTTAGATATCAAATAAACCAATTAACTAAAGTTCGATGAGCAAACACTAAGTCGCTCTTATAGTTTGACTATTTATACGAGTAAAACACTAAGTTACTCGAATAATTTGACTAACCATATGAGCAAAGTACTAAGCTGCTCTAATAATTTGATAAGAGCAAAGTACTAAGCTATTCTAATAATTTGACTATAATACCCCAACCCAAAATATAACTGAGCAAGTACTATAAACCCAAACTAATAGGGTTCGTTTCTCGAGGATAAATAAGTAGCCTGATTTTCAGTACAAAAAGTCTTGAGTGTTCGGATAATACCCGAGTAAAGCAATGAGTATATATTTGATGTATGTGTATGTATATATATATATATATGTATTAGTATACATGTGAAATGTGTGTACGTATGTGTACATATATATGACACATACATGTACATATATATATATACATGTGTGCATATATGTATATATATAAAGTGTTGTGAGTGTATATGTGTAATTGTGTGTGAATGTAAGTGTATAAGTGTGTATATATACATGTTATATATATAAGTATATATATATACAGGTGCTGCAGTGTGTGTTTATATATATATATATATATGTACATATAGATATATATATATATATATGCAGCAGTGTACGTATATAAAGCAATGTATGTGCAACATGGTGTTTAGTGTGTGTGCTTTATATACTTATATATATATATATATATATGTGTGTGTGTGTGTGACAACGGTGTATGTCGCAGGTCAGCCATGTATGTGTGAGAAGAGGTGGAAGAGTGTGTGACGATTTGAGTGAATCTGTGGGTGTGCCGACCTATATATATAATATGTATACAAAATATCAAGAATAAAAAATAGAAAAGAAAGGAAAAGATCATAATAGAATGAAAGAGAAAGAAAGAGAGTGAGAAGGTGGAAAAAAGATATTTGTGTATAAGTGTGTGTGTGTGTGTGTGTGTGTGTTGGGCTTATAAATATACATGCACGCCCTGTATACAATCAGAAAAGAAAAGAAACAAAGAAGAAGAAGAAAAGGAAGAGAAGGGGGCGAAAGGAACTAAGGCTAAAAGGTAAGTCCTTATGAGTTTCTTTCAAGTTTTTGTTTTAGTCTTAAGAACTTTAACTTCATATATATGCTTTATAAATTATATTGAATAGATAGGAAAGAGAAATAGGTCGGTAGGACCCAAGAAAACCAAGAAAAGCTATAATCCGTCATTGATGAACTTCAAAGCTCAAGTCTGAACTAACTTTTATAAAACCCAAAACCACTATGTAAGACTAAAACTAGAGGTCACAAAGGTTATGAAAACCCTAGACCACGACCAAAAAGTATAGAGAAAAGCCTCCAAACCTTGAGTTACAGAAATGGTGCATTAGACCCATCTCCCCAAAATGAACACCAAGCTTGATTTCTGAATGGGGATTTATTCCCCATGGTGTAAAGATCATCACAGACCAAACCATGCCCATTTTCTCAGAGAAATGAGCATTTACTAAACAAAATACCAAAGTCACCATGGATGCCTAACCAAGCTTTCTAAGCCACCTCGACGACCCTAACCAATGCCAAAATGTTCCTTGGAATCTTAGGAGTCCATAGGAACAAACCGCGATGAAATGGAGTTCTAGAACTCCACGAAATAGAAAAAGAAGAAAGGCTAAAATTAAGGCAACACTATGTAATTCATAAAGAAGATGATGAATAGTGAATAAGAAACGGTGTCGTTTTTAGATCCCTTTCAATGAAACTACGTCGTTTCAAAATGGTTGTTTTTAATATAAAGTTCTGATTTAGACTGTTTGGCTATGGGGATAAGTAATTGATGTAATATACGCGAATGGAATAGGGATATCTTATCCCCAATTGAACCCTTTATCCACTGTTTGGTTCAGAGTTTATTTGGAAAAAAAAAAAAAGGGGCTGCTGCCCCCAAGAGTCGAACCCCAGACCTTCAAGTGTGTGGGCACTTAAGCCCCACACGTGAACCACTGTGCCACTGAGGCATGTGTGTCCATGTTTTACCAAAAATAATATAAAATATTATTTAAATAATTAAATTAAATTAATTAAATTAATTATTGTAATTATTTTTTATACCCGAATAGATTGAATGAATAGTGTCTTTTTAATATCTTGATTGTTCTAAACCTAATGGAAGGGTCCGTTTCACTAGACGGCATTCCGAAAAATTAAAACCCGTAAAAGTGCCAAATTACCATATTGCCCCTAGTACTGCCCAAAACCTAATTGAGATTCGTAAAAGCCTAAACTTATTTTCTTCAACATTCCAAACTCAATGGTAGAGTTCGTTTTCCCAAATAAGACACTTATAATATCAATGTATGAAATTGACTAATTTTAGGACATTAAGCTATACGTAATATTGAGCTAAGAACTGTCTATTGATTTATAAGGACTTCGAAAGGAAAAGAGAAAGTAACTAATTACTGAGATTTAATGGACTGTTAAAGGTAATTAAATCTCAAAACTCTTATATGTAGTTTTTTTGGCCATGTTATTCCTTTATACTGCCAAGTTTGTGCTTCTATGCATACCTGACGTTTATTGATTCCATAATTTGATACTTGTTCTATCTTGTGAAAGTTATTGAGAATTGAATTGCTATATCTAGACTATGGACTGACGTTTATTGATTCTACAACTAGATATTTTTTCTATCTAGTGGAAATACGTACCTAATGTTTATTGATTTCAAAACTTGATACTTGTTCTATCTTGTGAACGTACGTACCTAATAATTATTGATACCACGATGTGATACTTGTTTTATCTTGTGGGAATTATTGAGAGTTTGATTGTATATCTTTGTAAGTAAATCCTGAAACTCTTGCATGTGGTTATTCCTAACCATGTCACAATGATATTTCCTTTATACTGTCAAGTTTGTACTCTTATACATGCCCAATGTTATTGGTTCCACAATTTCACGTTCATTCTATCTTGTGGACATTATTGAGTGTTTGATCGCTATATCTTAATCATGATTGCTTATAGATTTTATATATAAATCTCAGAACTCTTGCATGTGATTGTTCCAAGCCATTTTCTAAAGTGCTGCCAATTTGTAATCTATGCTTACCTGACATTGATAATCTTCATAAATTAAGACTTGTTTTATGTTGTTGATTTGTTAAGATCTTGATTGCCAATATCCTTATTTGATTATCCATCACTTTTATACTACTTGGATATTGGAAACTTATTGTGCCTCTCACTGCCTCTCACTATCGAGAATTTGCTATTCCACAAATATGAACATTGCTTGTGGAATTCTAATGAACGTGGTATTATTATTATTGTGAGTGCCTGGAGTTGTGATCTGTCACAATGTCCATCTGATTCATAGATGCTACTAGACCTTCGGGTTGAAGTCCACGGAGGACATGATATATATATACAGAACTCTAGTGCTATCCAATAGCCTGAAAAGGGGTGGACCTGGATAAGTGCTTCTAAGGGTATGCTGGGCCCTTCTATTGACAGCATTTATTCTGTCAGTATCCATATCATTTATTGATATTCTGTTAGTTTTTGTATCATTTATTGATATTCTGATAATGCACTCTTGGATTATTGATATGCCTTGCAAGCCTATCTTGGACACGATTGATGATGTATTCTTTGGATATTGATACGTTTTGTGAGCCTATCCTTGGATTATCTGTTGTTACGTTATCTGATTATTAACATGCTTGTGTACTTATCTTATGAATTGCGGCAACATATTATTGTTTAGGCCAATTCCCATTGTTGATTTAATTTTTTTATCTAGGGATGTGCCTTTTGGACCTAAGGATCATTTCTAATGATTCCCATTTTTGGCAACTGGCTATTGCGACATTTTATTCTTGATTGACTATTGTGACAGCCTATTTTATTTCTTGACTAGCTATTGACTATTGTGACACTTCATTCTATTAGCTATTTGACACTTCGTTCTATTGGCTATGGTGGCATTCTATTGGCTATTGTGATATTCTATTCCATTGGCTATTGTGACACTTCATTCTATTGGCTATTGTGACATTCTACTCTATTGGCTATTGTGACACTTCATTTTATTGGCTATGGTGATATTCTATTCTATTGACTATTGTGACATTCCATTCTATTGGGTATTAAGATATTCCATTTTATTGGCTATTGTGATATCCTATTTCTTGACTGTCTATCATGTTATCATATCCTTGTTTATCTTGGATTATATTCCTTTCTACATTGACCCTAACCCATGGCAGAGAGAAGGGAATTTACTTACTGAGCTTTGTTAGCTCATTCAGACTTACTTATTTATTTCAAGAGAAAACGCTACAAGTAGACAGTAGGAGCTTGCAAGCAATAAAGGGCATTTTGAGAAATGTAATAGGAAAGGATCAGTACAGTCATAGCTCTCCCATGTATTCACCACCGAAGGGTGATGTAAATGTTGGTTCTCTTTTTGATATGTATATAGAACCTTATTATGACTTCCGTTGTATAACTGTTAAATTTTTATATTACACATTGTTATCACTGATACAGTCAAAAGAAAAAAGTAGGGACGGCCAGAGGATCGGCCCCGTGATCCCCAATCTGCATAGGGTGAATTTTGGGTCGTGACATTGACCATCAATAAGAGCTGCAAAAACAATCGAGTACACATCCCAATACATTTCAGAATCTCAATTACGCTCAAATAGGAAATTCCACAAAAAATCTCTTTCATTGCTAATCTAATAACAATAATGAAAACTAAAGTATGCCCCTATCAATTTGTCAATAGGTTAAGACCGTGCTAACAAGATTGCTTATAGATTTCTCAAGATAAAACAAGAAGTCTCTCAAGGCAATCTCTATGGAACTCAAATCCAAGCATAGTCTACATTACCTATGTCCTCTTCAATACAGGACAACCACCTCCAAGTAGTGAAAACTAATTCCATATTTGTCAGCAAGTACACAAAAGATCAAAATACTTTATTTGGACCGTTAGTGGCTTCCTTGATCAGCATGAAGCCAATTGCTCGATGAAATCTAAGGTTCCACTAACTTGGCAATGGCTTTAGGTCACAAATGAACACTTAAGCAAGTAGACTTTGCGTTCTTTGTTCATTAACCTTAAAGCCCAAAATTTTATAGATGGTCTTTAGAAACAAACAAACACTTGAGCAAGCATAATTTGCGATCTTTGTTCATTGACCTTGAAGCCCAAAACTTGATTCACATAGAATTATCATCTAATTCTCCACAAAGGATATCTGATAAGAGAATAATATTTAATATTTTTAATTCCTTTATATTTAGTTTTATGACATATTTTTTATTTAAGTGAGCTGATTAATTTATTTATTAAATTAGGGAAGCATTGAAGGTAAAAGATTAGACATGGAGTATATTGTACAATTTTCAGCTTTTAGGCAGTTTCGATTTGGTTGAATGGATTAGACATGGAATATATTGTACATGGAGAAGACGACAAGGCCAAAATAAAGTAAAGAAAAAGAAAGAGGAAAAAACTGAACCAGGGCTGTGCTGGAGAGCAGTTAGTATGTCAAATCCAGGGATGTGCTGCTGGGCTTTGTGGGCACTGGATAGAGTAGTCGTGGAGCAAGGAAAGAAGAGAAAAGAAAAAAAAGAAAAAAAAGTTAGAAAATGGGGCTGCTGTGGGGCTAAGAGGAAAGAAATAAAAAGAAGAAAGGTGGGCTGTGCAGCTTGCGTTGGAACGGCTGAAGAGAAGAAAATAAAGAAGTTGGGCTTTATGTTGGGCCTTAAAGAGCCGTGCAAGCTGGAAAGCTAGGGCACTAGAACGGTTGAAGGAGAAAATAATATAGAACTGTGCGGCACAGTGACGTGGAGGGGTGCGGCATAAAAAAGAGAAGAGTTTGAGATACAGAAATAAATTAATTTAGGGTTTTCTTATTTAAGGATGTTAAGCTAGATTTTCTAATTCAGTTCAAGGGGATTTTGAACCCTTATTACAGTTTGATGGTTGAATCAAATCAGTAACATTATTTTTTCATTTTCTTATGAATCTATTCATGATAATCTATTTAATTGTTTTATTGATATTTGGTTTGATTGATTTAATCAAGGCCTGTTAAATTGATCAGATTATTACCAATTGCTAGATTCAAGAAGTATATTACATAATTGATATTGTTCCGAATCAATTGTGGCAAATAGTGATAGATGATTGTGGACAAAATTTTGATTATTGCTATGATTATCATGATCTAAGTTAAACAGTCCGAGCTTGTGTGATTGTTGCTTAGAATAATCTAATTTCCTCGATATTAATGCTGCCATTATATTAAATTTAGAGAGCTTGTTCTAAATTGTGTAATGGTTAGAATCTAATGGAGAGCTTGTTTCATTAGTGAGGAATTAAGAGGAATTTCGAGTAGCAGAGCTTGTTGTTACCTAGGATTATTAGATTCATTGAAGGGTAAAATAATGTTATAGTTGATTGATTGTTCCATTAACTGGGAGGGTAAGATTGAACCGAAGAACTGAAGTTTTAATTCATTGATTTCTGTTATTAATTTAGTTTTCAATCATAATCAGTTTGATCAGAATTCCAACCCCCCCCCCCCATTTTCTGTTTTGTTATTAATTAAATTTTAGTTTAGAATTGGTCAGAATAAATAAGAAAATAAATTGTGAACACTTTCTGTAGGTTCGACCCTTACTCATCTAGCTACTGTGTTTGGTTTCTTTTATTGTGTTAAGAAGTAAGGTCAATTTATTTTTGGAGTATTAACAACGCGCTTCCAAAATTTGGCGTCGTTGCCGGGGAGTGTTTTCTGTTTTTTTTAATTATTCTGGCTGTTTTCTTATTTTTAATTCGTTACTTTTAGGTCAATTTGTGTTTTAATTTCTGGTTGTCAAATTCTGGATTTTCTTTTGTTTAGGTTTTCGGTGGATTTTTTTTTTAGGTGGTACTCTTCATTTGGAAATTTGCGATTGAATTAGGTGACGAGTGAGTACTTGTTTCGAAGGAAAGGACGATCTGCACAAGACTAGTGAATCCTTGAAGGATTCACTTGCCTCACCCTCTCGAGGCCAAATTCCATTGTTTACTAGGGTTTTGGGCCACTTTTGTGTTTTTGGTTATTTATTTTTGGTTTTTTCTGATTTATTTTTGCTTATTTTTATTTATTTTTTGTTTCTTTTTGGTTTATGACTCAATCTTCTCTATATGATGAATTAAGATTTGATCCAGAAATTGAGAAAACCGCACGAAGGTTGAGAAAAGAGACTCGGAAAGCTCGAATTACAACTATAAATTCTGAAAAAGCTATTGCTACATCACCTGGTCTAAACATAACACTTGAATCACTTTATAACAGTTCATACAATGATTCAGAAGAGGAATATATGGCTGCTCCTAATAACAATAGCGCTACTAGGACTTTGAAGGAGTTGGCTGCTCCTAATCTAAATCAACAGCCATTATGTATTGAGTATCCTAATTTAACTGCTACTTTTGAATTGAAATCAGGACTAATACATCTTTTGCCTGCCTTTCATGGTCTTACAAGTGAAGATCCATACAAGCATCTGAAGGAATTCCATGTGGTATGTTCTAGCATGAAGCCTCAAGGAATAACAGAGGAGCAGATAAAGCTTAGGGCTTTTCCATTCTCATTGGCAGACTTGGCAAAGGATTGGTTATATTACCTTCCTTCCGGATCGATCCAGACATAGAATGAGATGCAGAGGCTATTTTTGAAAAAATATTTTCCTGCTTCTAGGGCTTCTAATATAAGAAAAAATATATGTAGCATCAGACAATATAATGGAGAATCTCTTTAGGAGTATTGGGAAAGGTACAAGAAGTTATGTCCGCGCTGTCCACCACACCAAATTGATGATCAACATTTAATTCAATATTTTTATGAGAGGCTATTGCCAATGGATAGAAGTATGATAGATGCTGCTAGTGGAGGAGCATTGGTTGATAAGACCCCAGATGCTGCTAGGAATTTAATTTCAAACATGGCAGCCAACTCATAGCAGTATGGAATCAGAATGGAGCATACACCTAAAAAGGTGAATGAGGTAAGTACTTCTAACATTGAATGTCAAATTTCTGATTTAACTGTTGTGGTTCGTCAAATGGATGTAGGTAACATGCAAGTAGCAAAAGTGTGTGGAATTTGTTCATTGTCAGGACATAATACAGATGTGTATCCAACATTGTAAGAAGATAAAACTGTTCAGCAAGCTAATGCCGTGGAAAATTTCCCAGGACAACCCTAGTGCCAATATGATCCCTATTCTAATACATACAATCCAGGATAACGAGATCATTCCAATTTGAACTATGGAGGAAATAGGCAGCCAATGTAGAATGCTTTTCCAAATAAGCAGCCCGATTTTTAACAGGTTCAACAGCAGTATCCACCCAAACACGTAGTTCCTTTCAGTTATGGAACATATCTTGAGGATATGTTTAAAACTTTCATGACCCATACGCAACAATTCCAACAAGAGACAAGGACTTCCATATAAAACTTAGAGAATCAGGTAAGTCAGCTTGCTACCACAGTTGGTCGATTGGATTCTCAAGGCTCAGGTAAGTTACCTTCTCAAACTATTATTAATCCAAGAGAGAATGCAAGTGCTATAACATTGAGGAGTGGCAAACAATTAGAAGTACCAAAATCTACTACTGTAGTTGTTGAGGAGGAGACTAAGAAGGAGGCAGAAATATCTAAGGTAAATCCTAATCCTTCTATTCAAGCTAAGACTAACCCCCTACCTTTTCCATACAGATGTGCAAGGTCTAAAAAGGAGAAGCAAGAGAAAGAAATTTTAGAGACATTCTACAAGGTAGAGGTAAATATTCCTTTACTAGATGCAATTAAGCAAGTGCCAATGTATGTAAAGTTTTTGAAAGAATTATGCACTAATAAGTAGAAATTAAGAGATGATGAGAAGGTAAGTGTGGGGGAGAATGTGTCAGCAGTTCTTCAAAGAAAGCTCCCCCATAAGTGTAAAGATCCAGGTATGTTCACCATTCCATGTAGAATAGGTCATACTAGATTTGAAAGAGCTATGTTAGATTTAGGAGCTTCTATTAATGTCATGCCACGATCTGTTTATGCTTCTTTAAATCTAGGTTCTTTGAAAAATACTGGTGTTATTATACAATTGGCTAATCGTACTAATGCTTACCTTAAATGAGTGATTGAGGAGGTGTTAGTGCAGGTGAATGAATTAATATTTCCTGCGGATTTTTACATTGTGGATATGGATGATGATATATCTCCTAATCCTGCACATATTTTATTGGGGAGACCATTCTTGAAAACAGCTAGAACAATGATTGATGTGCATAATGGTACCTTGACCATGGAATTTGATGGTGAAAAGATTCAATTCAACATTTATGAGGCCATGAGGTACCCTAGTTAAATTAATCATGTTTTTGCTATTGATGTTATTAACCCTTTAGTGTAGGAAGTTTTTGACCAAACAAGTAAGGAAAATTTGGAGGTAGGTTGAGGAGCAAGTTGTCGGGCAAACGACGTGAAACAAATGCGTTGCTTGGGACGCAACCCAATAAACCAGATTTTTCAATTTCTTTTCCTTTTTCTTTTTATTTTTGACAATTTTTTTTTCTTTGCATAATTATCTTACATTGGGAAAAATGTAAGGTTTAAGTGTGGGGAGAGGATTTAAAAGTTTGTTTACTTTGTTAGTGTTGCTGAATTTTTATTTTTATTATATTGAAAAAAAAATAAAAAATAAAAAAAAAACAAAACAAAAAAAATGTTTGTGTTCAAAATTGGATGGTTTTGTTTGGATTTTATTTGGCTAAGCTCTTGAAGGTCGTCAATGAATGTGTGAGAATTAAGGCTGACTTGTAGGCTTTGGTTGATGTTTAATTAATTGATGAATAATGATGACCAAGTCACAATCCACACTTAAACTGTTGAAAACTGATTTGTTTTTGTTTTATGAACATGAGTGCTTGAGTATGAGATACATGTTTTATTAGCTAAGTTGTATGGATGTCTAACTATGTGCATTGGGTTCAAGACTTAGGCTTGCTTAACTACTCATTTTGTTTTCTAATTATGGAGCTATGTTAAAGAAATAAAAAAAAAAAAAAAAAAGTAAAGTAAGTTAATCATGTGGTGGGTTGAGATGGAGCGTAAAACGCACTCACTGATGGGTTGAGATGGAGCGTAAAATGTACTCACTCAAAAACATATGCAAAAGGTGAGATGGAGCATAAAATGCACTCACCTAAAAAGGAAAAAAAGTAATTGTGTGAAAAGTAATAGTGGAAGAGCTATGTCTCGAGTCTTGAAATAGTGTGCATAGTTGTTCTCCCATATGGACTTAGTTGTGTATTCATGTTGATCATAGGAAAGGTACTTGTATGCATGCACTTGAATTTCGAAATTGTTTTGTGAAAAATGACAAGGTTGTTGTTGCGAATTGATTGATGAAGTATTAACCAAATTCCTGTTAGTCTTTGCATTGATTTCCATGGATGAGCTATTGAACTTAAGACCTTTGAAAGTTTGGTTGAATAGATTCCAGTGAACTTTTTGTTTTGTTCTCAGTTTTTGTTTACACAAGGACGTGTAAAAAACTAAGTGTGGGGAAATTTGATAAGAGCATAATATTCAATATTTTTAATTCCTTTATATTTAGTTTTATGACATATTTTTTTATTTAAGTGAGCTGATTAATTTATTTATTAAATTAGGGAAGCATTGAAGGTAAAAGATTAGACATGGAGTATATTGTACAATTTTTAGCTTTTAGGTAGTTTCGATTTATGGAGAGAGAAGATGGCAAGGCCAAAATAAAGTAAAGAAAAAGAAAGAGGAAAAAGCTAAACCAGGGTTGTGCTGGAGAGCAGTTAGTGCGTCAAATCCAGGGATGGGCGGCTGGGCTTTGTGGGCACTAGATAGAGCAGCTGTGGAGCAAGGAAAGAAGAGGAGAAAAAAGAAAGAAAAGTCAGAAAGTGCGGCTGCTGTGGGGTCAAGAGGAAAGAAATAAAAAGAAGAAAGGTGGGCTGTGCGGCTTGCGCTGAAACGGCTGAAGAGAAGAAAATAAAGAAGCTGGGCTTTGTGTTGGGCCTTAAAGAGCCGTGCGGGCTGGAAAGCTAAGGCGCTGGAACGGCTGAAGGAGAAAATAATATAGAACTGTGCGGCGCAGTGACGTGGAGGGGTGCAGCGCAAAAAAGATGAGAGTTTGAGAGATAGAAATAAATTAATTTAGGGTTTTCTTATTTAAGGATGTTAAGCTAAATTTTCTAATTCAGTTCAAGGAGATTTCGAACCCTCATTGCAGTTTGATGGTTGAATTAAATCAGTAACATTATTTCTCCATTTTCTTATGAATCTATTCATGATAATCTATTTAATTGTTTTATTGATATTTGGTTTGATTGATTTAATCAAGGCCTGTTAAATTGATCAGATTATTACCAATTGCTAGATTCAGGAAGTATATTATGTAATTGATATTGTTCCTAATCAATTGTGGCAAATAGTAATAGATGATTGTGGATAAGCTTTTGTTTATTGCTATGATTATCATGATCTAAGTTAAACAGTCCGAGCTTGTGTGATTGTTTCTTAGAATAATCTAATTTCCTTGATATTAATGCTGCCATTATATTAAATTTAGAGAGCTTGTTCTAAATTGTCTAATAGTTAGAATCTAATGGAGAGCTTGTTTCATTAGTGAGGAATTAAGGGGAATTTCAGGTAGCAGAGCTTGTTGTTACCTAGGATTATTAGATTCATTGAAGGGTAAAATAATGTTATAGTTGATTGATTGTTCCATTAACTGCGAGGGTAAGATTGAACCAAAGAATTGAAGTTTTAATTCATTGATTTCTATTATTAATTTAGTTTTCAATCATAATCAGTTTGATCAGAATTCCAACCCCCCTATTTATTGTTTTGTTATTAATTGAATTTTAGTTTAGAATTGGTCAAAATAAATAAGAAAATAAATTATGAACACTTTCTGTGGGTTCGACCCTTACTCATCTAGCTATTGTGTTTAGTTTCTTTTATTGTGTTAAGAAGTAAGGTAATTTATTTTTGGAGTGTTAACGATGCGCTTCCAATATCATGTCTAAGTCCATCTAGAAAGCTTCTAAGATCCAACATGTGTGACAATCACTAGAGTAAAGTGGATGGAGATAATTCTCATCACTTGAAAAATCTCTCTACATAGTCAATACACCCTTTGGGATAGGTCATTTTCAAAAAAGAGAGGGCATAATTACTAGTTAATCAATCTTACATGAAAGGAGATCAACCATCCTTAAAGTTTGATTATTTGCTAATTTAACTCAACTTATCACTCATAACAACCATTCATATATAAATTAGCGTAGAAAATTTTGCCTCCACATAAGAAGCAATATTCACTTAAACATGTAGAGCAATAATAAAAATTTCTCCCTTCAATCTCGGAGACGATGAGAAAATATTTTACATTTGTTTCTACACAACTAAGGATTTTAAGAATCTTCTTCCCATGATACAATCCCAACTAATGGTACACTCCTACTAGGAAGCAAGTCACTCCCATTATCCAAAACATCATCGACGATTACAGAATAAGATAATAATTTCTCACCCTTACCGAGAGATGGTGTGACTTTCATAAATTCCATTAACTCACAAAGATAGATCGTTTAAAGTTTTCTCATTGCACAACTCAATTTGGGGTGTTTATTAAAATTCCAATGGCCCTTTAAACTTTCAAAAAGAATATTTTAAAAAGCAACATTTTTTAAAACTTAGGGTCAACTTTTAACAAAAATATTAAATAATAGCGAACAAATCAGATAAACCCCTAAAGGTGATAAACCCTCTAAATTAGGCTTTTCACCATTCTTAAGCTTAAAGGAACTGACTATTAAGGCACTCGGTCAAGGATATAGGCCACACAAAATATATTTGCACCATCATCGACCCAACCGTATTTAATAAAATGCAGTTTCTCCATTTTTCTCACATAAATGTCTTGAAGTAATCAGATAAGTACTCTTGCTTACAATTAGTGTGAAGAATTTTTGAATTCTTAATTTTCGATACTCAATCTCTTAACAAATTCTTAAAGCAACTAATACTTATAATAATGCTTAAAGCAACTAATGCTTGAGTTAGGTGAGCAATCATAGCATGAATAATAAAGTAAGAAAATAATAGGTTCTACTATGTGCCCAATTTTCAAAACATCATGAGCTCGTATATACTATTAGGACTAACTCTAGTTGATAAGGAGTCGGTCTACCTTACAAATAAGATTTCTTACAAGCCTTTCTAATCAAATAAGGTTTACACACTAATAGAATGATTTTTGCGAGTAACTCGAATAGGTCCTCTCAAGCTAATTTAGTCATCAAATTTAGTTCAATGTGTCCATGTTATTGCTCAAATATAACATCATAGAAAGTCATAAAGAGATAAGTCCAAAACTATCAAATAATCCAATGAAACAGAGCCATTATTATACTCATATAACGAAGCTGCTTCTAACGGTAGATCAAACTAATCAATCTATGATAAACTTATATTCATAAGGAATAAATAGTTTCAATTAGAATAAAAAACTGAAAATTAAAGAAGAGAAGATGACAAAAAATCAATTGGGAAAGAGATGGACCAAATGACTAGTCAAACACCAATATCTAATTATTTTATCAGAATACCATATATTACTCAAAATAATTAATCAGCTCACCTTTGTTGTGATTAGTTCTTATGCTACCAATTGTGTATAATGTACAAAACATTATGAGCAATGTAAAGTCGCACTCTTTACTCGTCATTTTATGCCTTTTACTTAATCTCTTCTCTATTTTAAATAAAATAGTCAACTTTGACTCAGTACACTTACGAGCAAAATGATTCATTTTATTCTTAAATAGTAGTTCATTCTATAACATTTCTCTCCATCTGTCATGCATGCCCTTATGGTACTTGACTTTCTTACCTACTTTTGGCGCAAGTTTCTCAGCCCTACCTTACTTTGTAACTCTTCCTTGTCCATAAACATAGGCCCAGAAGCCTTGTTTAGCCCACCCTAGGTGACAATGTTAGCTTAGGAGTTTGCCTATTGGCGTTCTACCTTTTGTCTCAAAATGACGCACTATTTTAAAAAATATTTTTATTTAAATAAGTAGTGTCATGTAGGATTTTTTTAAAAAAAAAAAAAATTAAATACGAGTTAGGGTACTATTTGGCGAGAATTTGATGTTCATCAAATATTAGTCTATATTTGTTATGGAACAAATCCAAATAAATTTTTCATCAGATTTATGTATATGCTACTCTACATAATAAAGAACAATCAACAACTTAATTAGTTATGACAGACTTCCATATCTTAAGGTATTGGACTATTTTTCCTATTGGTCAATGTCTACACATATGCTATATGTGTGATGTGATCATTCTAAGCATTTATGTTAGTCAAGTCGGTATTCACATTCATTGAGGTTATTTCACTAATATCATAGTGCGCATGGTGACATTTAAGCATACATTCATTATATTATTCTGCTACGAGAAATTCAATTAAAAATATTATTCTATTTTACACTATGAGATTGAAAATTTCGCTAAGCTCATAATCATCTCCCATTTATGTAAACAGAAGTATGCTTTTAAATAATTTTGAGCAAAAAAATTTCAAATTAAAAAAATTTTAATTCATCCACCCAATGTTTTCTGAATTAAAATAAATTTAATTCATCCACATAATAATAATAGCTAATAAAAAGTAGACTCCACTTGAGTCTAATTGGCATTCTAGTACAACACGCTAAGGATAATTTATTGATACATGAGTTTGCAACGAAAACATATCCCCTTACAAGACTTCATAAAAAAATACAACATTTTTCAAAATTTATTTCATTGTACAATAAACCTACTAAAAGTAATAAAATAAATGGGAATGTCGCACCAATGACTTATGGATCTCAAAATTAACCTTGTAATCCATACATCATAACAAGCAAGTATATTAGAACATCAATTAAATAAGCTCATCCAATGACAATACGCATCCACATACATAAAAATATAATGGTCTTGCTTGGATGGCTTTACCACAACTTACCACAATGCGAGTGGGTATTTGAGTCTCACATTTAAAGGGATCAACAATATGTAACAATAATTATCCACATGATCATTAAAACAAAAATAACCCACTTATGACCCAAAAATATGATCCACAGATAGTGTAATTGTTTCTAATTTTTAAAGTTTTTTCAATAATTTTTCACATTTAAACTTCTAGAGTCTTTCTAAGAATTTTTCACATTTAAAATAAATTTTCTAAAATTTTTAATCAATTTTTGGGATAAAAAAACTAATTTTTAAAGTCCTAAAAATATTCAAAACATGTCAAAAATTCACCAAAAAATAACTTGGACCCCAAACAGTATACTAAACACTTAAATGTAATTTTAAACTCAAATATAGCATTATGGATTTTTTATAAAATTATTTATTCAAAATTTTAACATTTTTCATAATAAAAATTAATTTAAACTAATTTCCAGAAGCTAAAAAATACATCACGGGGTCACATATTCAGTGTGTAAGGCTCACTCTCCAGATGTATCAAAGAATAGGTCTCGAAAGATGATGCACGCACTCCTACGTGCTCCACTGAGAGTGGGGGTTGCATTCCTGTACAATTCATCCTTTTCAAAAATAAAGTTTGACCATAGCTGCGGTCAAACTTTGTGACCTGATATCTCACTCATTTTTTGATGAAAAATTGTGTAACATATATCATTGGAAAACTCTTGGAACAAGAAACAGATTGATATAAATTTATACACAATAATTGAAGTTTTACAGATTACATTAAAACCCAAAGATTCGAATTAAAGTTGTGCTTTCTTGAAAAATCAAAAATTTAAACTCAAATCTCTCACAGATCCAATGGTGGATCATCATGAAATTTTAAGGGCTCCCTATTAGGTTTATAAGGAACACATCCATCGTCGTGGATCGTTCAAAAGATGTTCTTATAATGATCTTTTAAAAATCAGTCGTGTTTATTTGTTGCATGATTTTCTCTTTTAATAAATATACATGCATAAACACATATATTCGCTATTATACATGCATACAACATATATATTAGCAAACAAAACCCTATGACTCTAATATCAATGAAGGAAATGCATAAAAATAACAATCAAGTCTGAACCCAGTCCGGGTTCGCGGAAGCGGAAGGAACCAACTTGTGTTACGAGTTTTTTTGTCATGTAAGTCAGTGTATAAATCTTTTTCATCAATAGGACGTCTACAAGATCGAATCGCCTATGTATTTTCATAATCCAAGTACAAAGGTCTTGCGATGATAACTTCGGAAGAATTTCAGAAAGAGCGTTACTCAAAACCTCACCTGATAATTTGGGAGACTACACATGGATGCATCCTTTACATTTAACCAATGTGTATATATTTATATCCCATGACCACAACTAATGGGATAACCGCAAGACTTATATGATAATACATAAGTTAGTCAAACCAACCAGGACGAATAAAAGTTTTGATCATATATAAACTCTTACCATAATTATCACGATTCGCACAAATCTTATGGATGTCAAATAGACTTGGGTTCACATAACTTAATATCCAACCTATATATATATATATATATATAAATCATGTCTCTTCTTATTGTAGTTAGCTATTTAAATAATCCTTTGTTGAATTCAAATTTGGGATTATATTCTCTATTTTCCACCGCTTACCATAAGGCATTATTGTAGAAGTGGTAATGATCCATACTTTCAAATTTTGTTAACGGTGTCAACCATTTAGGTGGTTTGGTCTGAATTATATGCTTATGTAGATAACTACATTACTCAACCTATGCAGGCTTATTTGGGTCAAAAGGTATTACAACCCAAATCCTGTCATTAACAGAAACTTGAATTATAACCGATCAAAAATGCCTTAAAAACTTAAATCACGCGAGAATACATTTTTTTATTTAGGAGAAGACTCAATTATATCATTCATTTAACAAGTATCTTGATTAAATCACATCTAGTAACAATCGTTTTAAATATTGATTACAAGTTCTCTCAGAATCAACTGTATTTTCTTTAACAAATATCTAACCTCAATCTAACAAGTACTCATGTAGCTAATAGCATTCATTCCTCTAAAAATTTACTCTCTTGGATCATATTCACGTTCATGGTTAGGTGACACATTCACATTCACATTCACATTCTCCTTCGTATTCTTCTTGCCGCATAAATATTTTTTTCATAGTTGCAACATATTCTTGTATATTGGCACTGCATTTTTTAATCCCGAACCTTGAAAAATGTTTGGATAAGTTCTTTCAAAACTATCATAGCGTATTTGATAATTAATTTAAGCATAAAGGTATTTATATAATTTAGTAAAATATATGGCAAAGTGACGGCAAAAAATAAAAATCCCCAAAAAAGGTACCACCAAAGAGACATGCTTTTGTTTCTTGCCTAACTTTTTTCTCCAAACCTGCAATTATTGCTATCAATTTTTGAATAAAAAACAAACATTCACAGCTTCATTTACAGTGAATGTACGAAAACCACACCCACCCAAAAATAAAAAATGATTTTGTAATGCTTGCTTTTTGACCTGACGACTAAACTCAATTATTAAGAGCCATCGGTTTTATGTGGAAAGGAACAAACTCATTGAGTGAAATATCATCTCCCACCATCTCTGCTCCCCTTAATTTTACCATTATATTAAGGAAGCAGTCTCCAACTTTAAGAACTCCATAAATTAAAGTGAAAAAGAAAGGAAATTAAAAAAAAAAAAAAACAGATTGTTTCAGCATGGAAGTGATGCTGTGAGAAAAGTATATACGATACACAAGAGAAAGTGTTTGAACAACATCTCTATCCTTTATACGTTTTCCAATCCAATAGGCCCAGTAAAATTAGTTAAAATAGGCCAGACAGTAAGGCAACGCACTTCTGGGCGTCATAAAACTACGGAAGTGTTGTGAATATTAATGCTTAAAATTATATCAGTTTTTTTTAATTTATCATTATATTTTTACGAAATGAATGAATTTTAAATTTATTCCAACCATTAAAAATAATTCTTGCATTTTTCTTATATTTCTAGACCATTGATATTTTATAATTTGAAGCGTTAATCTGAATTAGTTACTACAAAAACAAAAGATATATTTGATAAAGTTTTTAATTTTAATCAAATTTTGATAAGTGATATATTACAAAGTGACAGACCAATCCTCATGTGACACATATACCTACACGACAAAGTTTTATATTTTTGATTGTCTTTGTTACATGAATTATAAAGATCAGGATTTTGTTTGAGCCACTCTTCATGGATATGTATGTATGCATCTTATCGACTATGCATATAAAAAGAAAAAGAAAAAAAAAATTTAACATCTCATACCCAATCTATTAATTAAACATACAACATTCATCTTTCTTGTCCTCCAAACACAATACAATACAATACGGTGCATATATGTTTAAAGAATATGTCCTCAAAGGTTATTATATACGTTGGAGTTTTCAAAATAACCCGTGATTAGCAGGTTTCGTACGTTCAACGTTGGCTGCTTTGCTTTTTGTTTCCTGATTGCAGATTACTTTACGTTAGACACATTGTTAGGACAATATATAGTCACACAGAAACAAACATATGTGAGCTATTTTATCCTAAACCGCAGCGCACAATTCTGCGTTTTTCCATACATAATAACAAGCACCGACACATTTCAACAACTTATAATAATTTTAATAATTCAACCAATAGATTATATCTATATGTGTGTGTACACCCAGTTTTAATTATTGCATGCATGGTTACAAATATAATAGATGCTGTAGCTTTCTATAGACCATATAAGCTAAAAGCAGGTGTTTATTATAATTAACTATGCTTCCCACTTATGAGAACTTCTTTCTATAGACCATTGACGTTGACGTTGACGTTGACGTTGACGTTGACGTGACTAAGGACAATGCATGAAACAAGTCAAGTGGATCACGTGATGATAAGAACAAGGTCTTAGTCGTGCTATTTTTTTAACACCATACAATAATACAACAATTGGATGCTTATTTTGTGCGTAAATGAATTTGGATTAACGAGAAAGTTGTTACATTTAAAATGATTATTATTGGTTAACTAAACCAAATTCATATATTTTAAAAAATTTCTTAAATATATGAAAAATTTTTAATTTTAATTTTGATACTGCACTTTTCGGCTCGCAATAAGTATGAATTTCGTGACCTGTAGAACACTCAGAAAGATGATCAGAGGACCACCGGATTGGCTCCGGCGGTTGCCACTCCGATGCTTAAGTAAGTAAAAGAATTGAAAGACTGTATTGAAAGCCAAAGAATGAGCATAAGAAATAAGGCGTACCTCTAGAGTTTAATTTATAAGCCGTGGCTTTCCTAAGTTGATTAGGATTCGACGCCATGAATATAGGGATTTGATCATCGGAGATTGCAGTTACCTTGTGGAGCATTGCATAGAGATAACCATAGAAGGTAGTTCCCTTGTTGAAGACTGTTTCCTTGTTTGAAGACTGTCTCCTTGTCGAAGACTGTTTCCTTGTCGAAGACTGTTTCTTTATTCCCTGCTCGGCATTCGCTAAGGCGGTGACGAGGTCTGGAGTGTCGATCTGGACCCTGTGATAAGTTCTGAGACCCTTGTCCGGATATATATGCTCTGAAGGTATAAGTTCGGTCACTTCCGACCTTTTGTGCTGATGTGTCAAATGCTGATTGGCCTGCTCTTTTATGGTCTATCAGTTACTCCCCCCAAGTCCTAGTTCGATGCTAGCAAGCAACTAGGGCTAAGCCTTTTTCGGAGAGCCATGTGTCCTGCCTGTTCGCCTTTCAAGGCAACTGTTGAGGCGCCATTTATTGCGCAGCCGGAGATTAGGTCTTTTCAAGGTCATTATTTGTACTGGCCGATAGTTGGGTTTCCCGAAATCATCATTGTTCCAAACCGTCATAGCGTTTGGGCTTGGTGGGTCCCTTCTGATACTGTGCTTATAAATACGGGGTAAGATTTTGAAATAACCTTTTCCCTGTCATTTTCACTGTGCTAGAAGATTTCATCCGCCATTATTAGTCTGTGCAACCTTGAAGAATACTGACTTCTTGAGTTAGAACAGGTTCGACTGATTTTTCCTTTTCTCTTGCTTCTTTCTTCTTGAATCCGAGAATAATGTCTGCTTCTTCTGAATCCCCAATTGTGAATGAGGGAGTGGGAAGTCCTTCTGAGATGGTTGTTCCGTCTCTTGTGGAAGATGTAGGTAACCCTACTCCCGAAGATATTGGGGAGAGGCCTGTTGAACCTCCCCCTAGTCCTGGGGTTAGGATAGTCGATGCCTTTGAAGAGCCCCGAGACAGGGTTGGGGAGACCTCTGGTAGGTCTTCTCATAGAGAAGAGGGTGAGAGTGCTGTCACTCAGAGCCTTCTGGACGAGTGGAGGGCGAAATACAATTTTCCCCCGAACGTGACCTACAGAGTGCCAGGCCCCATGGATCGTCCCCAAAATGTTAAAGCCGGGGAGATTTGTGTTTACCTTGCCTGGTTCGAAATGGGCTTGAGACTCCCATTGCCGGATTTAGTCAGGCAATTCTTTTGTTGGTTCAAGCTCTACCCTGCCGACCTGAACCTCAATAGCTGGCGGCAGCTTCTAGGGTTCATAGTATTGGGACACCAAAATAAGGTGGATGTGTCCCTGGACTTGATCCGTAGCAATATGGATTTGAAGTTCAAACAGGCAGAAGGCCTTTTCTATATGTCCTTTGAGAAAGGGGTTCCGACCCCTGTCCTCCGTTCCTACTTCCAACAAAACGTGGAAGAAGTGGTACTTCTTCGTCGGAGGAGGATGGGAGCATAAAGACTTTCAGGAAGGAGAGGCCTCGCCATTCCCTCGTGTTACGGGTCATAAAGGTGAGGCTTATTCCTTTAGATTTGCTTTAGCTTTGTTTATGCCTGTAGAAATGATAAACTGATATATCGCTCCTTACTTCTTGTGTAGTCAGGAGTGCTTGGAAGAGGCCCGATTTTACTAAAGCACTGCGAGATCAGTACCGAGTGCTGCTTTCAACTTCTAACCGGGCTCATTCTGTCATTGTGACTCCGAAGAACTTGATGGCTGCCCATTCTGCCGAGCTTAAGAAGAGGCTGACGACGAAGTGGGCTGTGCCGGAGGCCCTAGTGGTGAGGGAATCTTCCTCCCGAGCTAAGCCTGATGCCCCCCTTGAAGTGAAAAGGAGGAGGTTGATTTATGGCTCTCCCGAGCCAGCCCCTATCGAGGCTGAGAAGGGGGCCGAACCTGCTGTCCCTGTTTCGGCTGCTCCTCCTGCCTCTTCTGGTCCAAGCAGGAGGACTAGGAAGGGAAAAGCACCTGCTGTGCCGTCCGAGCCGTTTAATGAGCCGGACTATCAAATTGCCAAGAGGGCATTTGACCAAATATGGGCTCATGGCCCACACCGATACAGAGGGGATGACCCCTCCAAGCTGATGACTGAGATGATGAATCTCCAGATGAGGGTAACTTCTGAAGCTTTTTCTTGACTTTTCTGTTTGTCTATTCGTTCAATCTAAACTGTCTGTCTTGCTTTGTGCAGAGCATGCATAGTTTGGTTGCTCTGATGGTGACCCCCATGGGCCTTGAGGAGGCCGAGAAGCTGAGGGCCGAGGTGGATGAGATGAGGCTGGAGCTCGGGACAGCCCGATCCAAGATTCAGAGCACTGAGGAAGATCTGAAGGAAGCTACCACCAACCTTTCTGTGGCAGAGTCTGAGAGGGACATGTATGCTAAGAAGGTTGAGGTCAAGCGGAGTTGGTTGAGCTCTGGGGTTCCTTTAATCAGAAGGTTCAAGAGGCAGCTGATCAAGCCAAGGTTGAGGCTGAGATGGAATTGAAAGATAAAGTTGAACAGATGGGTGATGACCTGATCCGGTTCGGTTTCGAAAGCTTCAGAACTAGGTTTCAGATTCAGTTCCCAGGTTTTGACGTTTCATCAATCGTTCCCCCTGAACCTAGCTCATCTCGTCCTGATCCGGACAAGACGGCTGGGGCTCCCGCCCTTAACTTGGAAGAGGACGCAGGCCCTTCTAGGAAGTCTTGAGGCTTTATGGGTTTTTATTTTTGCTACCTCTTTTTGATGTAATGAATGTATTCTTCCGATCAATAAAATTGACTATCCTTCAGATTCTGCTTGTGTTCTTTCCTCCTGTGCAATTTTGTCGTAAGTGTGGATGCTTTGAGCCTTTTGTATGTTAGATCAACTGTCCAGCAATCGGTAATCGCTTTTTGAACTTCGATACTTGTCACTGAATAGTGAATGTAGATTAACTTCAACTGCTTTATTATAATAAGACTGGAAAGTAAATATAACCAGATAGACAGAGTCTGATAGAGTGGGAGTAGGCTTCTGTAGGGCTCTGAGATAAACTGCTCTGAATCAAGAGCCTGTGAAGATAACCAGGCAGCTTGTGCTTGTAGTTATGATGCTCGGCATGCTGCGTTCAAGTACTCAAGTTCGGGATATATCCGAGCTGTTTGGCCTTTGTCATATGACTGGCCTGTCATTAAATAGTTAAGACTGGAAGATCTGAATCTTGAATAGGGGGTCTGTACACTTAGACTTTGTTCCCCTTTCTGTTAATTCGAGAGCTTCAGTGCTGGACCGTGGTCTCTGTTTAGAGAGTTCTATACCCTGTCTCTTGGTATATCTCGAAGAGGCATATTTAATGCACTGTTTATTTATTCAATCGTCGTTTAGGATTTCGAGGCCACTCTCTTTTTCACCTTTGCGACGGTTCAGTTGGGTGGCTTTTGGACTTCAAGGGTCTATATAAATGGAAAAGAGGGCACACGGTTGCGCTCAACTTTCTTTGATCCCAAATTGTTCCCTTTTGAGAGAGATTTTATATGCTGCCGGAGTTTTGCCACTCACCCGGAGATAATGGATGATTCTCTGTCTGAGTTAGGAATGATTGAACTGTGGCCGAGAGTTAACCTTCCCCCTTTTTCAGTCTCCAAGGGAGGATTAAAGGAAGCACAAGTCTTCTTGTTTCCTCTGGCCTCCGGTCAAGATTCCTCCGATTTGTGGTGTTCCCTCCCTGATTCAACCGAGGCTTGGAGCGCCGGTGATGAAGACGCAAGTGGGGTGCCTCCTCTTCTTTATGTTTCGTCAGAGACCCCTACTTCTACCGGTTAGGGTGTAACAACTAACGTGAGGGAGACGAATGGCGGTCCCTTGAGACCCATAGCCCTCATCTTCCGTTGGTCGTGAGACCAGTGATAGTGATGATGAAATGGCCTGGGTGCTTCTTGATGCGGATTGGGGTTCAGGGTTCCTTCTTTTCGAACGGAGCCGGTGACGGTGGTAATGGAAGTTTTGGATCCTGTGCCCTTTTATCATCCCATGAAGAAAAGCCAATATGTTAAGAATTGTAGCTTCTGTAATAGCTTCTGTAATAGCTTCTGTAGTAGCTTCTATAGTAGTGTAGAGATTTGAAAAAAAAAATATAAAAATAAAATAAAATAAAATAAATAATTAAATTAAATCCCCGGCTTGATTGGCGAGTTGTGATTTAATATTGTAGGAAATGAAAGAAATAAAATTTTTAAATAATGTGACCATAAACAAAAATGAAGTAAAATGATTAAGTAAGATAAAATATATATATATATATATGTATGTCTCAAGTGAAAAAAAAAAAAAAAAGAAAGATAAAAAGGGAGTGTCGGCAGCCTTGGGGAAAGGGGGCTCGAAATGTGTGGTGTGTGTTTGAGTGTAGAGAAAAAAAAAAAAAAAAAAACGAGAAGAGATAGAAAACAGAGGAGGTTGGTCGCGTGAGAACAGGGGAAGAAAAGAAGAAAAGAGAGAAAGGAAAGAGGGTGAGGCGGCGGTGGTCGCGAGAGATAAACGGACGGGGCGACGGAGGGCGACGGCGGAGGAGATCGATACATATATATATATATATATATAGGTGTGTCTTTCTTGCGTGAGAACAACAGGGATTGAGTGCGAATTAGTTTTGCGGGCTTGAGGAAATTGATGGAAGTGGAAGTGCGGACTGAAGCAGTTCGCTGCAAGGGGCAGAATTGCGTTGGGCGTTTGATCGTTGACTGTATGGCTGCTGCTACAGGAGTTGCGGTGCAGGGAATTGTAGAGGAAGGAAAGTGGCAGCAGGTTGTGCGTTGATAACTAAGGTGGCCACAAGATGAAGAATAGGAAATTTGTGGTCAGAGTTCTGGATTTGGATGAATTCAGTGGTGCATATGTATGTGTGTGCCGTGTGGTACGTGTTTGTGTGCAGGAATATATATATATATATATATATATATTTGTGTGTGTGTTTGGGAAGTGGTGAAAAAAGGGGAAAAGAGAATTTTTAGAATTCTCCAGCAGTGCAACCGTTTAATGTGTATATATGTGTAGCAGTGTGATGGTGTTTTGTGGATCTGTAATGTTGAGGTGTGATTTGGTGTTGGTAGTGATGTTGGGATTGAAGGAGATGAGAATGGGAATGTAAGCTATTGTATTCCGCCATTGGGAAGTTGTTTGCACCGGAATAGGGGATTTTGCAGGCCAGTATATGTGTATGTATATACCTGTGTGCGTGTTGGTGTAGCAGCTCGGAATTGTGTGTGGCAGTTGCAGGGGAAGTTGTTGGAAGATGAGGGAAACGTTGAAAAGAGAGAAGCTGTAGATTTTCCCTCACTCTGCTGGCTACGGTCTTTGTTCTCAACTATTGTTTTGTCAAGATTTTGAGTTATGGACGAAGACGAGAGTCTTCAAATTGAGAGGCAGACTTCCAGGGAAAGAGTTGTGGGATTTAGGGGCTGGACTGTTGCTGCGGCATTGATCGCCATTTTACCCGGTTACATCTCGAGGTTTGGGTACTATTGCTCTTGGTTTTGAGGATCAATTTATTAATCTGATCAATGAAATTGTGAAGAGTAATGGCCAAGGGAAAATCATGATTCATAAAAGCCAACAGTACCAAGAGGTTATTGTTCTATGACATCTGATGCACTGTGATCCAATGACTGCTTGATCTGTTATGGAGCTCAGCTGGGGTTGAGTGACTGTTAGGCCATTGCAAACTAATGGGAGGTGGTCTAAACATTACTTTGAAGAAGAGTTGTGAAATCTAGTGGTGGATGACTCATTAGTAAACAAGTCTGAACCTTGTTGCAGAACATGTTGATAGTATTGAATGTTTTCACGGGAATATGAGAAATGGCTACTCAGTTGAAGGCCGGAGCAAGACACATGGTTGGGGCTTGTGACACTTGACTGTAAATTCTCCAAAGGTTGGCAGTTGGAGTGAAAGTGTACAGTCTTAATGGGATGCAACAGTAAATGGAAGTGAAGAAGTTAGTTGAATGAAATTCAGTCTTGCTGTGGGGAACACTTCTAGCAGACGTTTGAGGAGTATCCTTTGGAAGTCTTGAAGATAGGTTGCTGGGCAAATTTAAGGGAATTTTTGTGAAACTCAGTTCTCATATTGGTGGTGTAACACATGATTGGGTTGCTAGGAGTTCAGTTTAGCCACAGGTTTTTTTCGTTAACATATGGGTTCTTTAAAGTAACAACGGCCAAGGACATGCTGACGCTTGGGGGATTGTTACATAGAGCTGTTCCCAGCATTACTTGAGGATTTGAATGAAGCCATGTCTAAAGAGATTGAGAAAGGAAAGTTCTTCAATATCTGATGGATGGGATGATAAAGGGATAGAATCTGTCAAGATCATCATCTGCTTGAGGGAAAAAGGCTGAAGAAGGAACCGTGGAGTAAAGATGAACCTAGTTGATTAGACTACGTAGTGGACATGACTTCTTAGGGTTGAGAGAACCCGATCAGGTATGGTACTTTACTAAGTAAGGAATAGAATTAAATTAGGATTGATGTGCATCTTGATTGAATGATTTCTTGTGCTTATCTGCTGATAGAAGATCACATAGGAATTATTGCTTCTTTGAGTTGATTGTTTAATTGCTTCCGTGTTCTTTATGATTATTTGGTAGTTGTGATTTACTTCTTGAATTGTCATCATATGTGATTTCTGTTTTAGAAGGATTGTTGATATTGTGACACATGGGCTTGCGTAAGTGTTGAGATTGATTGAGTATGACACGTAGCATTGTGGATGAAGTCTTGTGATTTGATCTTCATTGTGATGCATTATTTAAAGTATGTTGCATGTGCTTTTGAAAGTGACGTTTCATTTGGACTGTATTGTTGCATGATGAAAGCATGGCATATTGGCATAGTGTGATTCCTGGAAAGCATAGTGTGGGTCAGCACGAGGTGCTAGTGCATTATGAGGGTGCAGATCCTGTGGTGAAAAACCCAAAATTGGCCATTAGGTACTCGCAGGCCTACGGGGTCCGGACTGTAAAGCGAGACATATATTGGTACTTGCATGCCAACGGGGAAGAACCGTGAAGCGAGACATGGGTGTGACATTGAGATGCATGGGTGTGTCATGCATATTGCATGTGCATGTGTTGATGAATTTGTGAACGTGCTATAGAGTTTTATACAGATGTAGTTTGTACATTGCCATTATATATTGTATGAATGATTAGGGAGGCATGTAGATATACATGTACACTTGCACATGCCACGACTTAATTTTATTCCTTGCATTAGTATTGTACTATACCAGCATGTTGGCGCTGACCCATTCGTGGGCACAGGTTTCAGATAAAGCTCCTGGTACGCGGGATTTGATGAAGTCTTGGAGAAAACAGAGGAAATAACTTTAGAAGAATATTTGGGCCCTTGGGGCGTATTTTCTGAAAAGAATGGAAATGACATTGTATATTGTAATAAATATGGAATTTATGATCTTTTAGTTTAAGTGTAGAAGTAGATGTGATGGATTGTATAAGTAGGCGATGTATATTTAACTTTGATAAAGTTGTGGCCATTGAGTGAGGATGGATTGTGACTGTTTGTATATATATATGATGTATTGTGTTTATCAGGGGGAAAAAGGTTCGAAAAACAAAAGAGGTTCTGCCGAAATTTTTGTAAAACGGGAATGTATGTGTATTGACAGAGATATATGGATGTAGCGTTATGTTAGTGGAATAGGCTTGTATCTATATTAGTTAAATCGGTAGTTATAACTTATCAAAATTCGTTAAATATTTATTTACTCGTCTATTTATTTTCTTCCTTTAGTCGCGTCCCCGGGTTCGGTCGGGAATTCGGGGCGTGACAAGTAGCTTCTGTAATTGTCACGCCCCGAATTTCCGACGAACCCGGGGCTCGAGTAACGAGACAGAAAGTGAAATAAATAAAAGGATAAAAGTAATTAAATTCACTAAACATGCGTCCATCATCATCCATACATAAAGTAACATCGAATACATTGTTCATCAGTCATTCGGGCTTAAGCCCTTACATAACAAAATACAAGTCTCATGGATTACAAATACATCACGTGCTTCGCCCTCTCAGGGCATCACTAAGTCTCACGTGGCTGGAGGATCCTCATCTGAAAATGTTGCCCACGAATGGGTCAGCACAACTGCTGGTATGATGAAATGCTAATGCCAGAAATAAAGCTAAGGCGTGGCATGTGCAAAGTGTACATTTATTTCTAAATGACATTCAAACATCGCAGTAATATATATATATGAATGGTATGCATGACACACCCATGCACAACTCTATGCCACACCCATGTCTCATTTACGGGTACTCCCCGATGGCTCGAAGTACCAATGCAATGGCCAATTTTGGGTTTTTCACCACAGGATCTACACCCTCATAATGCAAAGCACCACGTGCTTACCCACGCCATGTTCTCAAAGGATTCATCATATGCCAATATGCCAATGCAATCTCAATGATACATGGTTTCCACAATATAGCATGCTCGAGACAATAATACATAAATCACCTAACTGATTCCACATGCAAGCATATCTCGTAAAATCAACATATACACATGTCGTGAGTCACATTCATCATTCACTAAATATTCATAAGGTACAAGTAACATGTAAGCATGTGAACAACCAATTCCAAATAATTAGGTAAACACATTACAGATAAACACATACAGCATTCAGTCATTCACAAATATTCCTAACTTAACTTCATTTCTAACACTAGCAAAACACCATACCTGATGGGTTGGTATCAACCCTAGAAGATCATGAACTATATGTAACTGAACGGGCGGATGAAAATGTAGGAGATCAGATCGCCTCCTCCTGTCCTGTTAGTGTCCCTAAAAGTAGAAATTACAACTCAGTCCATTGTTGTTTGAATTTATGCTATTCATCAAATTTTATGTCTTTAAATTCATAGGTTTCTATTCTGCTAAATTAAACTCTACCATTGGTTTTAGAGCGTTTAAGAAAGTAAGTCTAGGTTTTCGTAGAACTCAATTCGGACACCGGGGTTCAAAAGGGCAAAACAGTCATTTTGCACTTTACACGTGTCCTTACATTTCGTGACCTCTTTTCACAAATCGGACTCCACGGTTGAGTCCGGAATGTTCGAGATAATAAAATTTTACTATTTGTTTACCTAATTCGGAGTTCGTCTGACAGTGTTTCAAGTTAGGGGCATTTTGGTAATTTTAAGGGTTACTACGGGTCTTTTATTTTTTGGGACCCCGTCTCGTAAAACGGACCTCACCATTGGTCTCAGAATGGTCGAGATAGTCAAAATACACCTATGACTTGTCCCATTTGGACTCCGGGATGTTTTTGAATATTTAATTAATTAAATTAATTTAATTAAATAATTAATTAATTAATTAAATTAATATTTTATTAATAATTTAATCAGGTGGGTCAAAGTGTAATTTCTAACAGTTGGGGGGTCAATTCGTAATTTCTGAAAGTTCAGGTTAAGGTTCAAATTCAAAAGGTTCAAATTCAAAGGGTTCAAATTCCAAAAGGTTCAAATTAAAACTAGTTTAATTTGTTATTCTAATTCAGGTTAACCAAACAGGGGATAGGGCTAAAACCGGGATAGGATATCCCTGTCTCTATTCAATTTCAAATTTTTAGATTTCTTACCCTTGCAACCAAACGGGCCAAGTTCTCTTTTAATTTAAAACAACCACGCGACACGTGGCAGGGGCGGTCCACGCCCGACCCGAACCGGACCCGAACCGACCCGACCCGACCCGGACAGACCCCCCTTCTTCCCTCGATTTTCCGGCAAACCTCCGGTAGGGTTCCGGCGCCTTCTCCGGCGCCGGTGACCGGAATTTCAGAAAAATCAAGTTTTTAAACTTGATTTTTATGGTGTTTTCGAAGCCCCTTTCAATCCCAAACTATTCTAAAACATTTTTGGAGTCTTTTAATACCGTTTTGAAGCTTCCAATCACGATGAAAACCTAGATTTTTCCCCCACGGCCGTGACCTGCACCTCCATTTTTCTCCCTCATTTCTCAACCGTTTCTTCTCATTCTTTTTGCAAATTAATCCCTACATTATGCTCTACAAGGTTCTACAATTTAAATCAACTGAAATGCTCTAATACAAATCGAAACAGAAGTGACCCACTTACAAATTTCTCGGCCGTTTCTCTCTCTAGCCGTGCCCTCCTTCTCCCTCTTGCTCCGAGCTCGAACCAGGTCTCTAACTCTCCTTCAGAGCTCTGTTTCTCTCCCTCTTTTCTGCTTCTTTCCTTCTCTTCTTTTCCACCCGAGACCACTCCCCTTTTCTCTTTATTTTCTCTCTTTCTATATATCTCTCTCTCTCTCTCTCTCTCTCTCTCTCTCTCTCTCTCTCCCCAAGACCAACCTACTCTCTGCCCACTTCTGCACTCTCCCACTCCCTGAATCCTACTTACACACTCAACCTTACCCCATGCCTTGTTTGAGTGTATCACACTCAAACTTACACACACACACAACCGGGTACACACACACACACACCTCACACAACCTGATATATATATATATATACATATATATATATATATATATTTCCACATTTAAATATACACTCACCTTTTACACATATACACACACAATTAAATTTAAATTATATATATATATACACATATACATATATACACATACACCCAATAATAATTTTTATAATAATAATAATAACAATAAAATTAATTAATTAACAATTGCAAAAATAAATAATAAAATAAAAAAAAAAATTTCATGTTATAACAGTAATGATGTGTATGTACTGATGTAAATCTTCTGATTTATCAATAAAATTGAATCTCTTCAGATCTGATGTCTTTGTGTTCGATTGTGCTTTTCTGTAGTTAAAACACTTTCTCGTGCACTTCTGATGTATGAATGTTCTAAGAATAGATCAAAGAAACTTGAAAAAGTTCTTGAATTAAAGTACTTCACTCCTGATCGGTATCATAGTACTTGTTGCTTGCTTGTCAGATAAGCCAAATAATATAAATATCAGATCTGTGGTGTTCCGATCTAGGAAACTTTAGTTTGTAGATGTGTGGAACTTCTGTCTTTGGATGGACTAGATCATAGAGTTTGCCAATCGAAGACGGACCAGGCTCGGAAGGCCTGTGCACTAGGGTGGTCCAGGCTCTGGAGGCCTGTATATTTAAGAAATAGACCAAGTATTTAAGACCTGTATACTATGGACCAGGCTCTGAAGGCCTGTGCATTATAGATGGACCAAGTACTAAGACTTGTACATTTATGAACCAGGCTCTGTGCATTTATAGATGGAGTAAGTACGAAGACTTGTGCATTTAAGGACCAGGCTCTGGAGGCCTGTGCATTTAATAGATGAACCAAGTACTAAGACTTGTACATTTATGGACCAGGCTTTGGAGGCCTGTGCATTTAATAGATGGACCAAGTACAGAGACTTGTACATTTATGGACCAGGCTCTGGAGGCCTGTGCATTTAATAGATGGACCAAGTACAGAGACTTGTACATTTATGGACCAGGCTCTGGAGGCCTGTGCATTAATAGATGGACCAAGCACTAAGACTTGTACATTTATGGACCAAGCTCTAGAGGCCTGTGCATTTAATAGATGGACCAAGTACAGAGACTTGTACATTTATGGACCAGGCTCTAGAGGCCTGTGCATTTAATAGATGGACCAAGTACAGAGACTTATACATTTATGGACCAGGCTCTAGAGGCCTGTGCATTTAATAGATGGACCAAGTACAGAGACTTGTACATTTATGGACCAGGCTCTGGAGGCCTGTGCATTTAATAGATGGACCAAGTATAGAGACTTATACATTTATGGACCAGGCTCTGAAGGCCTGTGCATTTAATAGATGGACCAAGTACAGAGACTTGTACATTTATGGACCAGGCTCTGGAGGCCTATGCATTAATAGATGGACCAAGTACTGAGACTTGTACATTTATGGACCAGGCTCTGGAGGCCCGTGCATTAATAGATGAACATTTTATGGAAGTAAAAGAAAACCTCTCTACTGATAATACTTCCGCAAGTGTTCCACGTTCCATGGCCTAGGAACAGGTTTCCCAGTCATGTCTTCTAGCCAGTAGGTGGTAGGCCGAACAACCTTTGTTACTTTGTAGGGGCCTTCCCAGTTTGGTGACAACTTTCCCATGGTGGGATCCTTGGTATTTTGAAAAACTCTTCTTAAGACGAAGTCTCCAACTTGAAAGCTGACTGTCTTGAGTCCTACCTTGGATTTGTTGACCATTCTTTGTTGGTAGGCTTCAATCCTGATGCTAGCCTGATCCCTTCTCTCTTCGAGCAAATTCAAGTTTTCCATCAGCTGCTGATCGTTGGATTCTTGCTCAAAGGCCTCAGTCCTCAGGGTTGGCATACCGATCTCAACCGGAATTACTGCTTCAGTTCCATAGGCTAGTGAGAAGGGAGTTTCTGAGGTGGGAGTTCTTCTGGTTGTTCTGTAGGCCCAAAGAACCCTAGGGAGTTCTTCTGCCCACTTCCCTTTGGCCTATTCCAACATTTTCTTTAACCCGTCAAGGATTGTTCGGTTGGTGACCTCTGCTTGCCCATTTGCTTGTGGATGGCCTGAGAGGCAAAGTGTTGCCTGATGTTGAGATTTTCGCAGAATGCCTTGAAGCCTTTACTAGTGAATTGTGTCCCATTGTCCGAGATAATTACACGTGGTATGCCGAACCTGCACACAATGTTCTTCCAGGTGAAGCTCTCAACTTCCTTTTCTGTGATATGTGTTAAAGGCTCGGCTTCGATCCATTTAGAGAAGTAGTCGATGGCCACCAAGAGATATTTCCTGTTCGGAGGGGCCCTTGGTAATGGACCTACGATGTCCATCCCCCACTGAACAAAGGGCCAAGGGCTAGGAATCGGGATAAGCTCATGATGAGGCTGATGTTGGTACGGCGCAAATCTTTGGCATTTGTCGCACTTCCGAACATATTCTTTTGCCTGTTTCAGCATGCCGGGCCAGTAGTAACCCTGTGATAGAGCTCGGTGGGCTATAGTTCTACCCCCATTATGATTCCCGCAGATTCCCTCATGTATTTCAGCCAAGACATATTGTGACTCGTCTGGAGCCAAGCACTTTAACAGAGGTTGAGAATACGACCTTCTGTAAAGCTTGTTGTTCAGGATCAGGTACCGAGCCGCTCTGATTCGGATTCTCCTGGCTTTGTTTTTATCCTCTAGGAGGAGCCCGGATCTTAGGTACTAGAGGATTGGAGTCATCCAGTTCTGGGGCTGTTCATCAATTTGAGCAACTTGGGCTTCCTCAATACTAGGTCCTGGCTGAAAGGAGATTTTTACTGTGGAGTTTGCTTCAGACTTGAGGCGTGAGGCCATGTTAGCCAGAGCTTCTGCTCTGCAATTCTGGCTTCTCTTAATCTTCTGGATAGTAAATGTCTGGAAGGAATGCTTCAAATGGTTTACCAGTTCGGAGTACCGGAGCATCTTATCATCTTTAATGGCAAATTCTCCCAAGACCTGGCTCACTACCAGTTGGGAATCAGAGAAGACGTCGAGGTTCTGAGCCTCGCATTCCAAGGCAAGCTTCATGCCTAAGATCAGGGCTTCATATTCGGCTTCATTATTAGAAGCTTTGAATCCCAAGCTGACTGCTTTTTCTGACGTGAGCCCATCAAGGGACTGTAGTACCAGGCCTACCCCTGATCCTTGATCGGTTGATGATCCATCAATGTATAGCAGCTAGATTCCCGAAGTTTCGGTGAGCTGCGCTTTGTTCTGAGTGCCGGGGTGAATTCTACCACGAAATCAGCTAAAGCCTGCCCTTTGATGGAGTTTCGGGGTACATATGATATGTCGAACTCCCCCAGCTCCACAGACCATTTCACCAATCTTCCCGATACCTCAGGTTTTCTCAGTATAGACTTCAGAGGGTAGGCAGTTGGGATCTCGATTGGATGGGCTTGGAAATATGGTCGAAGATTCTGAGCTGATATGACCAATGCATAGGCCAGTTTCTCTACTTCTGGGTATCTTTTTTTCGTGTCAAGTAGTGCCCTACTGGCGTAGAAAATAGGCCTCTATACTCCTCCGTCCTGTCTGATTAATGCGGAGCTGACTGCGTTTTCGAAAACTGCAAGATATAAGAGTAGTTTTTCTCCTTGTACTGGTTTTGACAGGAGTTCTGGAGAAACTAGATACTCTTTTAGTTCTTGAAAGGATTCTTCGCATTGTTCGGTCCACTGCAAAGCTTTGCTGCCCTTCAGAGCTTTGAAGAAAGGTAGGCAGCGGTCAGTGGATTTGGAGATAAACCTATTCAGTGCCGCAATTCTGCCATTCAATGCCTGAATTTCCTTCCTGGTTTTCGGAGACTTCAACCCAATCAGAGCTTGGATCTGAGTGGGATCTGCTTCGATACCCCTCTGAGAGACAATGTATCCCAAGAATTTTCCCTTCGTAACTCCGAAGGTGCATTTCGAGGGGTTGAGCTTCATCTTGTGCTGTCTGAGATATCGAAGGTCTGGGCTAAGTGCTGGAGGTGGCTGCCTTTCTGAAGACTCTTTACCAGCATGTCGTCGATGTATACCTCCATGGCGCTGCCGAGCAATGGGCTGAACATCTTGTTCACTAACCGCTGATAAGTGGCTCCAGCATTCTTCAAACCGAAAGGCATCACTCTGTAGCAGTAGAGCCCTCTTTCAGTTATGAAGGCAGTCTTCTCTTGATCTGGAGGGTACATCTGGATTTGGTTGTATCCAGAGTAGGCGTCCATGAAACTCATAAGCTCATGCCCCGCAGTGGCGTCAACCAGTTGGTCTATTCTTGGCAGTGGAAAGCTGTCCTTGGGGCATGCCTTGTTGAGGTCTGTATAATCAATGCAGACTCTCCACTTGCCGTTTTTCTTTTTGACAAGCATGGTGTTGGCTAGCCACTCGGGATAGAACACTTCCCGAATCATCCTGGCATCTAGCAGCCTTTGGACTTCTTCATTTATAATCCGATGTCGCTTAGGGGCAATCAGCCTTCTCTTCTGTCTGACTGGCGGGTGATCCGGATCCACCATCAGCTTGTGAGTTATAAGTTTGGGATCTATTCCCTCCATGTCTTTGGTCTCCCATGCAAAGATAGAGAGGTTATTTTTCAATAACCTGACTATCTTTTCCTGCTCAGTGTGTGTGAGGTCTGGGCCGATGTACAAATAACGCCCCTCTGCTTCTGAACTGACCAGTACTTTGATGGGCTCGCCAACAGGTTTGGCTTGGCTATCTCGTCCCCTTGGGCTCAGGGGTTCTTCAATGCTAGATGGGCAATCTTCCACCTCGGGAGAGTGAGTGAGAACCGGATCTGCACAATCCCGAGTGTACTATAATTGTTATTTAGGAGCCTTCTCCTTGAGGGCAATAGCGTGGCATTCTCGGGAGGTTGGCTGACACCCTCTGACCGAGTGGACGCTCTAGTTGTGTACGTACTTTAGGCACTGATGGAGGGTCGAAGTGACTACTCCTATCTGATGCAACCAAGGTCTCCCTATTATAACGTTGTAGGGAGACTTCATGCTTAACACCATGTACTTTGAGATGGTGGTCTTCTGCCCTTCACCCTCTCCTACGGTGGTAGGTAGGTCGATTCTCCCCAAAGGGGTACTGAGGTTGCCATCAAAAGCTGCCATCACGGCAGTGGTGGGCTTGACGCTGTCATGGTCTATCCCCATCTGTTTAAGTGGCTCATAGAATAGTATGTTGACGGAGCTGCCAGTATCGACCAGGACTCTCTTGGTCTCGAAATTGGCGATTCTGAGGGTAATAACAAGGGCATCACTGTAAGGGCAGTGTACCCCTGCTAGATCTTGCTCGGTGAATTGGATCTCCGGTGCTGGCTTGAGCCTCTTTTCGACGTTGGAGATCTGTAATACGTTCGGGGCGGCTCTGGCTTCCCGAGCGTATCTCTTTCTTGCCCTGTTGGACATTCTTGTGCTAGGGGAGTCAGCATGGAGGACGTAGATGACGTGGTTGTTCTGCCTCTGAGGCTCGTTTCGTCCTTTCCTCTGCTCTTGCCTCTGTTCGGGCCTCTGGTCCGGCCGTTGCTGAGGCTTGTCTTCTTGGGGGTTCTGCCTTCCGTCCGGCTTGACGAACTCCCGAAGACGTCCCTTCTTTATGAGCTGCTCTATCTCATACCGGAGGGTCCTGCATGTGTTAGTTGTATGGCCACGATCTTTATGGAAATTACAATACTTAATTTGGTCCCGCAGGCTGGGATCTCCTCTGATTGGTTCTGGCCACCTCAGGTCTTCCCGATCTCGGATCTGCCGGAGTACCTGGTTCGGTGTAGTGTTCAAAGGAGTGAAGTTGGTGAACTCTCTTGGTCTGGAGTTGTACACAGCTCTGGGTGCTGTTCTTTTCTCTGGGCTCCTGGCCCTCTTTTTGTTGGAGTCTCTTTTGTGATCATCCTTCTTGTGGTCCTCCCGCTTCGGATTGTCCCTCTGGATCTGATCTCTGCCCTTCTGGGACGTGCGGTTGGCTTCTTCCAGGTTGATGTATTTTCTGGCCCGATCCATTAATGCCGCCATGTCTGCTAGAGGGCTTTTTGTCAAGGAGTCTCTGAACCCACCCTGGGCAAGCCCAGCAGTTATGGCTGCTACGAGGAACTTTGGGCTGCAGTCAGTGATCTCAGTGAGTTCGGTATTGAAGCGCGCAATATAGGCGTGGAGGGATTCCTCCCTGGTCTGCTTGACGTTCAGCAGGAATTCTGGCCCCCTTCTGAGCCTCCTGCTGGTCATAAACCTGTCCAAGAACTATCTACCGAGCTCGTAGAAGCTGGCAACTGAGTTCGGAGGGAGGTTGTGGAACCATTTCAAAGCAGTGCCCTTCAAGCTGGTGATGAACGTTCGGCACATAAAAGCATCAGAGGCTCCGTGAAGGGCCATCGTATGCTGGTAATGAGAGAGATGATCTCCTGGATCTCTAGATCCATCGTACAGAGTGAACTTGGGCACCATGAACTTTCTGGGCCTCTCTTCTGACATGATGGCGTGAGTGAATGGGGTGGCTAGTTATGGCTGCTACGAGGAACTTTGGGCTGCAGTCAGTGATCTCAGTGAGTTCGGTATTGAAGCGCGCAATATAGGCGTGGAGGGATTCCTCCCTGGTCTGCTTGACGTTCAGCAGGAATTCTGGCCCCCTTCTGAGCCTCCTGCTGGTCATAAACCTGTCCAAGAACTATCTACCGAGCTCGTAGAAGCTGGCAACTGAGTTCGGAGGGAGGTTGTGGAACCATTTCAAAGCAGTGCCCTTCAAGCTGGTGATGAACGTTCGGCACATAAAAGCATCAGAGGCTCCGTGAAGGGCCATCGTATGCTGGTAATGAGAGAGATGATCTCCTGGATCTCTAGATCCATCGTACAGAGTGAACTTGGGCACCATGAACTTTCTGGGCCTCTCTTCTGACATGATGGCGTGAGTGAATGGGGTGGCTAGTCTTCTGAGCAGCCTGGCCAGTTCGTCTTGCTCTGGAGGGTTCTGAGGTCCTCTCAAGGTAACTGTCCGGTCCATCGACTCGGTAATTTCCTCTACCCTCCGCGGGTCTCTGAGTCTGACATCTTGTGAACCCTGCCTGACAGCCTCGGCTTCAGGGTAGTAGGGTTGATTACGCCCTTCGGATGGAGGAGGATTCCGAACCGGAGGGATTGGTGCTGCATGATGAGGCTCCTATGGTGCCGGGTGTGCTCCCGAGGCCCTTGGAGTTGGGGCTCGAGTAGTGCTCCAGTAATGGACATCGGGAACGAAGGCGGATGTTCCCCAACCAGGGACTGTTGATGGCTGCGAATCTCGGCCAGCGCGAGCAACACCTGATGGGTGTCCAGGCTGGTTAGTTGGAGCCTGCGCATGAAGTTCTTCATTCTCCGTGGCAACAGGAGGTTGCATTCCCGCAATGAAGTTGACCGGCGGGCTAGGAGAACCCGCCGCTTGGTTCTGCGTGAGTGTTGCCAGCGTTCTAGTGATGGCAAGCAACTGCTCCTGCACCAGTTCATTATGTCGTTTTATTGCTTCGATCTCTTGTCGCATAAGGTGGGCCGCTGGCCCCTTTGTGCAAGGAGCAGGTGGCTGACGTTGAGCGTTTTGCGAACTCTGAGTATTCTGTCGCGGTCGGAGATTTGGTGCCATAGTTTTCTGGTGAAGAAAGAGATGAGTTTATGAATAGAGCACTTGGAGATTAGTCGTTTCCCACAGACGGCGCCAAACTGATGCTGCACTTTTCGGCTCGCAATAAGTATGGACTTCGTGACCTGTAGAACACTCAGAAAGATGATCAGAGGACCACCGGATTGGCTCCGGCGGTAGCCGCTCCGATGCTTAAGTAAGTAAAAGAATTGAAAGACTATATTGAAAGCCAAAGAATGAGCATAAGAAATAAGCCGTACCTCTAAGGTTTAATTTATAAGCCGTGGCTTTCCTAAGTTGATTAGGATTCGACGCCATGAATATAGAGATTTGATCATCGGAGATTGCAGTTACCTTGTGGAGCATTGCATAGAGATAACCATAGAAGGTAGTTCCCTTGTTGAAGACTGTTTCCTTGTTTGAAGACTATCTCCTTGTCGAAGACTGTTTCTTTATTCCCTGCTCGGCATTCGCTAAGGCGGTGACGAGGTCTGGAGTGTCGATCTGGACCCTGTGATAAGTTCTGAGACCCTTGTCCGGATATATATGCTCTGAAGGTATAAGTTCGATCACTTCTGACCTTTTGTGCTGATGTGTCAAATACTGATTGGCCTGCTCTTTTATGGTCTATCAAATTTATTGAGTAATTTTTACATATTATAACAATTAATAAATATATCATGTAGTTTTATGTTTTAATCTTACTAATTCATTTAATACTAAATAAGACATTAATTTTTTGAAAAAAAATAAAGAATCATTGTAATTTGTCACATGAGAGACCATAGCAAATGTTAATTAAACTTAAAACTATTTTGCACTTAAAAACAAACTAAAAAAAACCCTCTTGCCATTTTTGTACAAAATCCAAATGAATATTTAATTTATTATTAAATAAACCTCTTGAACTTATATTTATAATAATTAAGCTCCAGCAAATGATCCTCTCATTTTGAGAAAGAGATATATAGATAGGTAGATAGATACAGATGATCAATTGGTAAAATTTTTGCTATAAATTTAAAATTAATCAACCTGAACTCATCTTATTCAAGAAAATTACAAAAAGTATTTTGAATAATTAATGAAAACATATTTTTTGAAAAAATAAGATGTAAAATTAAGTCATTGGATACCTTTTGTATGGACGAAAAAAAAAACATATGAGCTGATCAATTATAAGGGGACACCTAAAAAAACATCTCGTAGAGGCATAATATGAAGACAAAACAAACAATTTTCGGACTAACTTCTTATAGGCATTAGCCTGTATAAAGTATGGAATGGGACCCAATGATGCATTGATGCAAGTGAATGACATTTGAACGCGCAGTCAACACTCCACAAACTGACATACAATGTCGGTCATAATTTATATACATTAAACAAACATAAATATTTTAAAAATTATCTAAGAGAGAGACGGCTTTAAAACCTCAAACAAGGTGTTGCGCGCGCAGTAAACACATGACTTCTTCTGAATTTATTTTTTAGTCACATGAAATAATATTTTAGATATAAAACACCTAAAAAAAGGAAAAATAATTTTTGCTATAAAATTCAAAATTAGTGTGATACTAAATTATAAAATTTAAAATCATTTTGATATCAACTATTAAATACAAAAAAAATGTATAGAACTGATTTGATAAAAAAGACCACGGTAGAAATCGGTACAACAAGATAAAACAAAGCAACACCCTTTATATCAAACAAATCAAGGAGGAAAAAAATAAGCTTTAAAAACTCATTGGGAATCGTGTAAACATAACAATTAATCAAAACCTCTCTTTTGATCTCCTGCAACCATAATATTGTTCTTGGCAGTCTCCACTGTTTTGTCCGTCTCACAAAGGCCACCACCCTCCACGGCTGACTCTTTAATTTTGTGGCTATATTTAATAAAGTCGTTCAGTCTTATATTAATAAAAAATAATAAAATTATTAAAATGTCTTTTTTGTATTTTTTTTTAAATAATGAAATTAAATGTATATGACTTCTGTCAAATTTTTAAGAAGTTATTTTAAAAGTTTAAAATTCAATAACTCAAAATATATATATTCGTTTTAAATAAAATTTATATATTTAGATTCTAAAAATCGATATCTATAAAACAAGATCTATATGTAATATGAAATTTTGAAGAAAAAAATTACTTCTCAAACTTTAAAATTTAATATTTTAAAAAGAAGGTAGTGATATTTTTAATTTTACTATGAGTTTCTTATCAATTTTATTTATTTTTTTAAGTTGCATTTTGGATCTCAAAAAGAGTTTTAAAGTAGTAAAAATTATAACAATAAAAAATTAGTTTAGACATAAAAGCAGTGAAAGTGTGAAATTTTACACTTGCGCTACTTTATGATTAAACACAATGTAACACAAATTATAATTGGAATAGGAGACTTAGATTCCAAGGAAGCTGATAAGATGGGTCTCACTACTAAAAAAAATTGACAAAGAATCAATGGAAGAGTGAAAGGGTAAAATTTTACATTATCGCTGCTTTATGAATAAACAGACTTTAATACAAATTATAATTGGAATGGGGGGATTAGATTGCAAGGAGACTGACAAAATGGGACTCACCGCTCATAAAAAAGTGAAACAGAATCAGTGAACTGGCTGATCAATCTAAACTGTTTGGTGACCGTCTGACCACTCCCAATGGATCAGTTGACCAGCCAGGTCTGTCGTGGAAGTTTTTCTTTTGTTCTTATCTTTTGTTTAACACCCTTATTGATTTTTCATTTTTCTAACTTGATTTTAGAGACATCCTAACCCATTTACTTGCATTAAAAATCACAATTTAATAAACAAGTCTCTAAAATCCAATTCTAAACATACAATTATTTTCCAAACTTCATGCTCATGACATGATTCTCATACATCTTGGAAACACACAATCCACTAACTACCAAATGCAATTACAACATAACAATCAAGCTTTTAGGAATACATTCCATGTAACACCTTGACCTGATTAATTAATAATTAGTTCGGTAATTATTAATTAGAAACAACATAAAGAATAATTAAGAAAATTAATCGAGATTTCTCGATAGTTACGATAGACCAGTAAAATAATTAAATATGTTTAGAGGGGAATGATGTAATACCCCGAACCTAGTTTACTAATTAATTAATGTAATGATGTCATTTTGGAATCTAATATGTTAATATAGTTGTTTTAGCCTCATTTTAACACTATCAAAACTCGAATTAGTAAACTACGGAAAACACAAAGAGATAATAACCGACGTGAGGCATTGGACATCAAAGCTAACCGAAATAGGAAATGACCAGAAGAAACCTTTCGTAAAAAGAGCAATAGAAAAGAAATTATTAAGGAAACAGTTGAAACGGAAAACCACGCTAGCCAAACAAGGCATAAGGAGAAAAAGACTTGAAAAAGGGCCAAAAGTGTTGGCCAAGGGATTTGATCTCAAAACCAAAAAGAATAAGGAACTTAAGGCGCAAAAAGAATACCAATTGGGCTGCAAGCACTTTTGTGCTATATAATGCATAAGATATATATATATATATATATATGTGCCTGACTAAAGTTTAAAATTCAGCACACTCAAATTTGAGGTGGCACCACACTATTGGTCACCACCCTCCTCCACTAATCACAACACATGCATATATATATATATATATATATATATCTATATATAAACATATACATATATATATATATAAACATATACACCTAGACTAATTGAGTGCCTAGACCTAATTGATAACTCTAGGGGAGGGGTTGCGTGAGGGACTAAAGGTAATTATTGTGCTGTCTATAATACTGTGTGCTGTGATGGACCTAATGCAGACTTGAGTGTAAATGTGTGCAGGAGAGTTCGGCTAGAGAGAGAAAAGTTTGTGAAGAGAGGGAGTGAAAGCGAAGGAAGGATTAGAGCTCAAACTTTGCATGCGAAGATCAGAGACAAGTTGGCAGAAGGAGGGCTCGATGAAGAGAGAGACACTGAAGGAAGAGAGAGAAGTAAATAATTTTTCTTTCTTTAAGAAATCTCTATTTCTGAATTTAATAATCGATTTATTTTGCATGCATTGGGTTATTAAGCTAACTGAATGTAAAAGGAGACCTGGGAAGGCTAGAATGATGGAAGCCCGCGAAACCCACCATTAATGGTTGCCCCGAGCTCAAGTTTGGGCCAACTGGAACCGATCCAGGATTGGTTGGCAAGGGCATGATCTAGACCATCTTAGGGTTACAATCTAAAAAGGGCTATCAAAGGAATTATTTTTTAAAATCAAGGAATTATTTTCTTTCTTTAAGATATCATTTTGATTATTTGAGATTTGAAGATCATTTGAAAGAGAGAATATTTTCTTTTTTAGATCCTTGCTTTTAAAAAGAATTTTCTCAAGTTCATCGTGTAATTCCTCAAAGGCATTTCTAATTCTCATAGGAAGGAGATGAGTCAAAATTAGAATTTACCTCATCCTTATAAGTCATGAAACAAAAGTTGGATACCTTTTGGTAACTTGATTCCTCATCCGATTCGTCCCTAGTTGCTTTCACAGCTTCCTTCTTGGATCTTCTTCATTCTCCTTTAAGTTTAGGACACTCCGCTTTTATATGTCCCGGTTTATGACATTCAAGAAAGTTAGGGGTTCTTTCTTGCTTGATTCCCATTTTCGTTGCTTATTTTTTAGGTAGCTTTTGAACTTTCTTATGATAAAGGCAACATCCTCATTACTTCCTTGATCCTCTTCTTTATTTTCTTTATCTTCACTTGAATGAGATGAGCATTTAAGAGCAAGATTTTTCTTTGGTTTATCTTTTTATTCATGACTTCTTATGGTAAGATCATGAGTCATGAGGAATCCGAGAAGCTCATCAAGGCTTAGTTTGTTGAGATCACTTGCTTCTCGAATGGCCATCACCTTAGCTTCCCATGTTCGTAGAAAAGACTTAAGAATTTTTCTTACCATTTGAACATTAGTATCGCTCTTTTCAAGAGCTTTCAAAGAGTTAGTAATGTTAGTAAAGAAAGTGAACATTTCGGGTATAGACTCATTTTCATTTACTTTAAACAGTTCATACTTGTGAACTAGTATACTAATTTTAGACTCTTTGACTTGATTTGTACCTTCGTAGGTAACTTCAACTTTATCCTATATCTCTTTTACTGATTCACAGTCAGAGATTCTATTGAACTCATTTGCATCTAAAACACGATATAGATTACTCATTGGTTTAACATTCAGTTGAATGAGTTTGAGATCATTTTCATCCCATTCTTGTTCTTCCTTAGAAACCTTGGTGGTGCTACTAGAACCTTCGGACTTCATAAGAATATGAGGTTCATTTATAAGTACTTTCCATATCTTATAGTCTAAGGCTTGAAGATAAATCTTCATGTTAGCCTTTCAATAGGTATAGTTTTGGCCATTAAACAGAGGGGGTCTGTTTGTCAATTGCCTTTCAGCAAAAACGGTCCCTACAGTATTTGCCATATCTTTTCTCTTAGAGTGTTCACTCTATTTTATAAGAAACGAGACTCTGATATCACTTGTTGCTCAGATATTTACCTTAGAGTGGGGGTGAATAGGGTATTTTTCAAATATTGATTTCCTTTAGTTTTTCAAAAATACATGTTGTAAATACACAGTAAATAAACAAGATCAGAGAGAGAGAAAGAAGACACACAGTAGTTACGAGATTCGAAAAACTTTCTACGTTCTTGACTCAAGTATCCCCACTTGAGTTTTTCTACTATAGTGCCCTTCTTGAAGGTGGAGACCAAACTTTTACAAAACGAAGACCGCATGCCTCTTATCCCAGCAAAAAATGCTCTTTTTATCTTACCGGATAACACTTACCCACAACTCTTACTGCAATGAAATAATACAAAGATGTTTACCAAATAACACTTACTTCTAGAGTAGTTTTGGTGCAATAAGATGCTCACTCTCCATAAATTGAACATGTGTAAGATCTGAGTATTTAAGATGAGTAGAACTTTGAGATCTAAATTTAGAAGATGATAGATCTAAAGTCAATAGCAAAGATGTGATCATGTAAGCTTATAATAGATGGCTTAGAAAGCCCTAGAGAACCTATATTTAAAGCCCTTTAAAGTATATGATTGTTGCTTTTCAAAAAGAGTTGTTTCTTCTCTTTTTGTCTGTTCAAATTTTGAATTTGTGATTGCCAGATCAATAGAATCAGTAGACTGAATCATCAACTAATCGACTGGAATGAGAACTAGTTGACTGACTAGGTCAACTGATCTTTTCAGAGGGTTTGAGATTCATTTTGTTAAGAACAATCAGTCGATTGGTTTTGAGAATTAGTCGACTGGTTCTATTTGTACACTATTCTTGCCTTTAAGAAGTGGTCGACTGATTTGGACAGTGCGTTTAGGCAATTCATCAATTGCTCATTTAGTGGATTGGTTTATGAATCAGTCGACTGGTTTTGTTTGTACACCAATTTTGCCTTTAAGGAAAATCAACTGAATCTTCTTGGAGGTTAATTGATTTGGACAGTGTGCTTAAGCAATTTTATAAAACATTACTCAGCCAACTAGTTCTTAGGATCAATTGACTGGTTTTATTAGTGTGACAAATAAGATTTAAGAATCAGTTAACTAGTTTCAAGAACTAGTCGACTGGTTTAGAAAGTGAGTGTCTTTTAGCTTATTTCTTTCTAAGTATACTTTTGCCTAAACCTTTTGATTTTTTAAAACTTTAAGTTAAATACTTTATTTTGAAAAAATTATTTGAGGTTAGTCTTTGGATGATCATTTTAAATAGTGAGAGCTTACGAGCAATGATCAATCTAATCCTAACGTCACTCAAAAATCTAAAACCCAAAATAAGAAAAAATGAAAGTATTCACTTGGATCCTTGAGATTGAGTGAGTCTAACTTGCTTGAATTATCATGAGAACATTCCTCTTGTTTTGATCTTTACTTTGGAACATACTCTTGAGTGAAATCTTTTAACTTGATGGATTTTTGTCACTTTCTTGGTCAACAATTTTCTTTGACTTAAATAACCTAGTTGCATTGTCACTTGGATAAAGCATTAGTCCATTGGATAATGTTTTGTGATCATCAAAATTACTAAATTACTGAGATACCCTTGATTAAAAATCTTTAAGGCTAACACGCACTTTTTCTCAACTCATCCAAATGAACATTAAATAACTTTTTTACAAGTGAACAAATCTCTCAAAATTTGAGGATCAAAGTCCCATTCGGAATGACAAGAATGCCATCTCCCGATACACATAACTCGAGTCTTCACACACACACACACACATTCTTAAGTTAGATTAGATAAATTTCCCTCGCCCCATCATTATATATAAAAAATAAATAAAAATCTACCAAAATTTGATAAAGTTTTAACATGTGATAAATTAGATGTCTTCAATTGAACAAATTAACATGATTAAAATCGAAACATGATCTCTTTAATAATCATTTAAACATAATTAAAATCCAATCTAAGCCCACAAATTTTCATTATTGTATTGTTGTATAATCTTATTGTGTTAAAAAAAAATACCATCATTAAATCTTTATTAAAGAAAAAATAGAAAAATAAAAGACCAAAAGAAAGCATTAGTGGGGACATATTAAAAAAGATAAAGAGTTTATCAAAGAAAAAAAGAGCGTGAACGACGAAAGAAAGCACGAAAAGTGGACAGGTGGTGCATAATTATCATTTTGACAGCGTTTAGATGTTATTATGCAGAAAATTACTAATTTTCAAGAATCCAGTGGAGTTAAAATAAAATGACGAATTTCACAATAATGATAAGTTTATTTAAAAAATTTATTAAAAATGTTTATTTTAATAAATTGAATAAAATATTAAACCATGATGTGATATTTTATTAATATAAAAATATTCATTTATAAAAATAAATATTTTAAATAAAATCTAAAATTAAAACTATAAATATTTCATTTTTTTTGAATAATTGCATTGATTTTTTTAGAGATTTTTGACAATTACACTATCTTCTCTTAAAATTTTTAAAATTACTCTGATTTTTTTTACTTTATCTGATAATTAATTTTTTTCTTCAAAATAATAAAACTACCATTTTTATATATATTTTTAAATTTTTTAAATTTTGAACTTTTTTTTAACTTTTTGAATAAATATTGATAAAAATCTTAAATTTATATTTATATAAAATGAAAATAAGTTATGTACCTTTAATTTATTTTTAAACAAAATAATAAAAAATTCTTTAAAAAAAGTTTAAAAAATTTGTCAAAATTAAAAAATATAAAAATAATTTTATCATTTTAAATAAAAAAATATTTATATATTATCAGGTTAAGTAGAAAAAATTAATATAATTTTAAAATTTTTTTAAAAAATAGTATAATTATTATAAATTTTAAAAATATATTAATATAATTATTATGTTTTAATAAAAGTATCGTAAACTTGGACTATTAATTTATTTTTTATATATATAGATAAATAAATAGACAGAGAGAGGGAGTATCGAAAACTTGAACTATTGTTGATATCATCACCTGATATGTTATCCAAAACTGAAACTTGCTGAGTCCTTTCAGTCATTAATTGCATCAACACAATAATATTATTTTATAGCAAAGTGGCATATCATTTACTTGACTTGCTGACTCGTTTTGGTCATCGGTCACATCAATACAATAATGTTACTTTATAAAAAAATAATGGTACCTTATTAGCTCAAATGTGAAAACGCTATTTTAAAAAATGACATCCAATCACTAGCACCAATGCTGCATTGTGATGTGCCACAATTTCATCGAGTATTCTCTACACCATTCAATTCTTATCCTCAGCAAAATTTTAGAGAAAAATAATGGTAACTTTTAGCCCAAAAGTGAAGGCGCTATTTTCAAAAATGGCAACCAATTACTAGCACCTACTTTATTAAAGTCCTGCTTTTTTCTTTTTTTTTTTTTTTTTTTTCCGTTTGAGTGAAAGTAGAATCAATGCTTCATTGTGATGTGCCACAATCCGTGATGACTAGTTTAGATATTCATCGAGGATTCTTTACACCACACAATTCTTATCCTCAGCAAAATTTTAGAGAAACATTAGATTACTGAAAAATTAATTCATAATTTAAGAATTGTTTAAAAAAAATAAAGTTAATAATTTATTTAATTTTAAAAAGAATATATAAAATAATTTATGACTTCCCATGATGTATTTATTTTTAAAATTTTAAAAGTTTAAGAAAAATGCAAAAATAATTTTTTATATTTGTTGGGTTTATAAAAAGAATATGAAAAAAAAATAAGTGGATGCTGTTGCTGTGAACTTTAGCCTAGAATATTTTTAAGTGTTAATACTATTGAGTGCAATGAGACACCATTTCCTTTTATGATCTACAGAACGTGGCATGCCTACTCCTGAATTGGAAAATAAATCAAGTAGAGATGTGGTTCAATTCAAACTCTCATCTCTTGCATCTGTATATATTTCCTCACAGCTGCTTCACTTCCATTCTGAACTTTAATTTCTTAAAGTTGCCGATTGTTTTAATGTAATGATAATTTTTTTTTTAATCAGCTAAAGAAAAGCATTTTTATTGATAATATCTAGTACAAAGATATAAGATATACTCAAAATAAAAAGCAGAGTGCTAAAATGCATCGTGATAAAAGTTAACTAATAAGGAGAGCAAGAAATGAGAAATGGTGATCGAAATAAAACTGATTGCTCTTAACTCTTAAGAATAGAGTTTTAACTATTAAGTGAAGTGTAGTCGTCTCAGGTCAAAAAGGATTACAAGGTGAGGGAATCTTTGCTTTTTCTGTTCAAAAATTAATGGGAATAATTGTTGCTGTGGTGGCACTCACTATGCATAGATGTACTTATCAAAAGAAAGGGGATATGTGAATTAACGTGCTTTGGAGGAGGAGGAAGTTTCTGTGGCAATAGCCAAAGGTAAAGGAAGAGACTATTTTTAGTCTGGCACAAACAGACACCATCCAGCTGGAAGTAATCGACAAATGCTTAAAAGAGATTCCAAGTGTGGATTGAAGTCTTTGTTTAATAATAATAAAAAAGAAGAAGCAGATTATAAATTAGAGAGAATGGGATATGTGAATACACATGCAGCTTGGGAAAGCCTGTCTTACAATTAGCATACCCTTCGAGTTGTTTCTTACTTCCAATTCCAACAAGAAAGAATGGCATCACCCACTTCAAAGGGAAAGAACAGCGATGCAGGTATGCTGACAAGAAGCATTCACCCACCCACACACAGTTATTTCATGACTTCTTTGCCACTTTTTTAAATTACTGAAAATATGTTGCAGCCCAGAAGGATTTAAATTATTACCTGCCATTGTGCCGAGCTATAGTCACTGGCGATTGGGAGAAGGCAAAAAGAATTTTTGATTACGATTCAAATGCGATCGAGGCCAGGATCACAGAAGTCAATGATACACCACTCCTCTTAGCTGTGAAGAGGGGCTGCAAATTCCAACTTTTGGAAAAGTTGGTGGACATGATGCCACCACTAGTATTGGAGCTACGGGACGATAGTGGCAACACAGCCCTACACGTAGCTGCTGCACTTGGTGATACTCAGGTAGCCAAGTTATTTGGGAAAAAATACTCCAAATTGCTTTATATTCGCAATGCTGCCGGCTATCTACCTGTCCACTTGGCTGCTATGCATGGCAAGAGGGACACCACTTTCTATTTGCTGGTTGACACAAAAGATGACGAAGAGTCAAACCCATTTGGAGACGTAGAGTCAAACCCATCTGGAGACGATTCAGGTCCCATGCTTATGCGTTATGCAATCAACGCCAGATTCTACGGTAACTCATATATGGCTGGCTAGCTAGCTACTGCTAAATCAGCATCGTCCATAGATTATTTTTAGGAATTTTTATTTTTATTTTTTAATATTGAATTAGATATTTAATAGTAGTACTTAATATCCAAACGGATTTTTATTCAGTTTTTTGTCACTTCCATTAATGTTTCAGATGTTGCTCTATATTTACTTGAGCGATACCCCGGGTTGGTTAAAGGGGGATTGGCAAAAGGGAGTCTCTCTCCTTTGGAGGGAATAGCTCAAGACCCTTGTGTGTTTCGAAGTAGAGCACGCTTCAATATTTGGCAGCGCTTCATCTATTCCTGTTAGTACTTCTCCCTGTACCTACTTTGTCATCAGAAAGCTATTTTTTTATTTTGTCATCCAAGTAGAGGTGGTGTTGATTTATTTTACTTTTTAAAAATGATATCAAATAAACCTTTTGTTTTCTATCTTTTATTTTGAAGCAAATTTTTTTTTGAAATTTACATTTTTACTCATTAAAACACTTTAAAAAAGTTTTAGCAAATGGTACCAAAATGATCATTTAATAACACTTTTTATTTACTTTTTACATATTTAAGTCAAAAAAAATAAAAGGAAAAACTAATTGAGGCAAAATTTAGGATAATAAATAACTATTAAATAACGAACTAAGTCTAGCCTAGTTGATCATCATGTCCTTCTCGTTTCAAGTCTCACTCTCTTCATTTGGAGAATGTGACATTATTTTCACTTAATCATGGTTTGGACTGGTTTGTGTGTACAAGCTCATATTTGAGACGCTTCTGGTACTGTTAAATTCCGTGGTCTTAATTGAGTTGAATTAATTGATATATATATATATATATATATAATATAATTGTTTAGTTGATTGATACCTTATGCTTTCATAAAAAAAAATGTAAATATTATTTAAATTATTACTTGCCATTGTTTCGAGCTATAGTCATTGGCAACAATATATATATATATATATATATATATATATATATATATATTGATTGTTGTGGTAAAAAATTGGTAAGGTCAAATTAATAGTTGGAGTTTCTTGCAAGATAAATTACGATGAGGATCACCGAAGAGGCTCCAACGATAGCTACTCCGACGATCAAGTTAGTTGGTAGTAAAAAATGATAGGTTTTTGTAATTCAAGGAAAAAATTAACTTAGCCCCATAGGACGTACTTTACTCTCCCTTTTAAAGGTATGCAATGGCCTTTCTAATAAAATCATTGACAGTAGATCATGAAATTGTGATTTAAATGAGATATGAATGAAATAATAGTTTCTTTGTTGAACTCAACTAAGAATTCAAATCTAAAGATTGAGACCCATTTGTTTGATGCCAAATTAGGTGGTCAGTTCCAATGTTCAGAAAATGCGACAAGTGACAAATTGCCAAGTTGGAATAGGAGACCTATAAACCAGGATGCCTCGTGAGCTGAAACGGGCAGTCAAAATATTTATTTATAACATTTGTCCAGTGGTCTAAATTGTATGTGACTTAGATGTCCACTTGTCCTAATCATAACTGTGATGTCATTTTTTGGTACATCAACTACTCTTTCTAAGCCTTTGGTCTGGAATTTCGTTCAGACATGAGGTTGTTCTACTGATGCAACAAGATTTGACAATCATTAATGTGCATGTTTAGGGTTTCCTAGCTTACGAGGGGGTGTTTTGTAAATAATTGCAGCGACACTTTAGTGTCATCATTTCGCCTTAATCATCAATTGATTAAAATCATTTCGACTGTACTTGTTACTTTCTCATACCAATTGTCATTAACCTTTTAGAAGGTGCCTTGTAAATGGTGCATTTTATCTTATAAACTTGGGAGACTTTGCTTGGTTTGGACTCTTTGCATTTTTCAAGAACTCTTCTAGGGCGATTTCCAACAACCATACCTCAAATTCTCCAGCAAGCAAAAATTCTTCCTTCTTACTCTCATAGGTCAAACTTATTTTCTTTAATTTCCATTTTTCTTTTTAAGTTATCCTTACCCAAACTAGCTTTTTCCAAGCATGGCTCAAGAACAGAACAACCCTTCTCTCGTTAAGGGTTTTAGAGTACAGATAGTTAATAGATTCGAGGAAACAACCGAAATGGATCCTCAATCCCCTTATTAGACTCAAAAGAATCTAAACAGTTCTAGGACTGGTGATTGGGAAGGAGTGAACCTTTGCTATTTTTTTGCATTTTCTCACATATTCCCAAGCATCTTTTTGCATGCCCAGCCAATAATAACCTTAGGACAGACCTTAGTAGGCTAGGGCACTTCCTCTATTATGATTTTTACACATCTCCTCATGAATTTCTATTAGGACACAATTCAGGTGTTGGTAAGGAGTGAACCTTGGCATCTTTTTGTGTATTTTCTCACATATTCTCGAGCATCTTTCTGCATGCCCAACCAATACTAGCCTTAAGATTGAGCTTGGTGGGCTAGGTTTCCTCATCCATTACGATTTTTATATATCCATTCATGGATTTTTATACAAAGTAGTAAAGGTTGGGGAGAAAGACCTTTTACAGAGCTTTCCATTAAGGAACAAATATCGAGCAAATCTGATCCTTCTTATCTTGGAACCTATTTTTTCCTCTTTGAGGATTCTTTTTTGTACATATTAGATGAAAGAGGTCATCTAGTTTTGCTCTTTTGTTTGGTCTTTGACATATAAAGATTAAAGAGCTTGCATAATGCTAGGTTCTTTCTTAAAAAAAAAGAGTCTAATGTCTATTTCAAATATGGAGTTAAGAGAAACAACTAGGTTAGCTAATACATTAGCTCAATTATTCTCTGTTCGACTTATTTTCACTATGTTGAAATCCTTGAATGAACCTTTTAAGCGGTTGATCAGTTCTACATATCGTTGCATTTTGTTATCCTGAACTATAAAGTTTCCAAAGATATAGTTTACTATTAGTTGGGAGTCCGGGAAGGACATAAGATGTTCTGCCCCACATTCCTTTTCCATTTTCAAGCCAAAAATAAGGGCCGCATATTCATCTTTATTATTTGAGGTTTGGAAGCCTAAACTTAGGGCCTTTTCTAACATTAAGCCCTTTAAGGTCTAGAGCACTACTCTGATGTCGGCTCCTCATTCACTATACGAACGATTAGTGTTTGGGAAAAAATATATGATATTTGAGCCCAAATTTCTGAACTCAAATTTAAATTGGAATGGGCCTCGGTAGGAACATCAGGTACTCAAGCTCGAATTGCCACCACATAAACCATATTTTTTTACCTTAATTAATATGATGCATTAGATTTCAAACATGTAAATGATTTTGATCGTTCATTCCATTAATATATATTACTGGAAAAGGGAAAAAAGTAAGCAAAACTCAAAATAAAACTACAAAATCACTAGAAAACCTTATAGACTTCAACTTTAAGATGCTACAGTGAAACTCGAAACTTGAAACCCGATCGAGCCTGAAAAAAATCTGAAAAAACCCTAATGTTCGGGTACCCGAGAAAAACTTGATACTAGGCATATTTTTGTCGGGTTGGGTTCGGGTTCACTCTTCAGGTTATTCTCGGGCTTGAGCTTGGGCTCGATGGCCTATATTGCGGGCTGGGATTGGTCAAGGCTCAAGCTTGGCTTAACTCTACTAAGTTGCTGCTCTATTTTTGAGACTCATTAAATGTAAACCCATTAAAACTATATTAATTCCTTGACTAATCTTCTCATTTTCAGGTGTTCCTCTAAATTTGAAAATTGTCTCAAACTATGATACAGAAGACATGGAGAACACAAGGTTTCAATTTTGCAAAGGAAACTGCATTGTGGCAGGTTTGTCCAAATTCTCTTTTTATCTAATTTGAAGTATTAAGCATATAAGTACTTCATTGCTCTAAATTAGAATTATGTTGAATTATTTAAAATTTTATAAGCTTGTAAATATATCATATTTAGATTAGATTAGTGGAGGTCCAAATCTTATCCCTTAAGAAAATTATCGGATTAGATTGGATCCAAAAATTTGATTAAATATGTAAATGCCTAACCCAAATTTGAATATGTTTACTATCAGATAAGTTCCAATTCTATCAATTTTAATATTTTACTTATACATTATAGTATGTATAAAATAAATAATACAAATATAAAATATATTACATACAATCAGATCCAAAAATGTATTTTATTCATAGATGATCCATTAATAAATGTAGTTATTGAATTTAGATCGTATTGGAATTAAGATCTAATTTGTTGATAGCCCTAAGACTAAGTATACCAAAAGGAAAAAGTAAAATAAAAGTAGACGATCCTAGTATACAAGGCTCCTACCACTATGGGGCCTAAAGAAGGTTAAATGTAGGCAACATTATCCCTACAAGAGAAGAGAATATTTTTGTAACTCAAAATTGTAACATCTTGGTAAGAATGGAGCAACCTTACCATCAATTATTCCAAGGCGAACCCTTACCAAAAGGAAAAATTAACAAGACTAAGTCAATGAATCATCAGTACTCTTCATACTAGCCAAATATTAGTTTCTTCCTTTGGAAGACGCAATAAATGTAATGTCCCAAGTTGAATACTAACATATCCAACTGTATATATGGACTAGGAATATGGACATCTTGGTGAAGTATATTACCTTCCAAAGTCGATAAAATAACTCATCCATTATATGGATCATATAATTGCTTATAACTGTCACTTTATTAAGTGCTTTATAATACATGCAAATTTTGGGGGAACTGTTCTTATTTTAGAATAAAACTAGAGTACCATATGATACTTTAGAGGGCTGGATATAACCTGCCTTCAAAAGATCAATGATCTGCTTCATCAATTCAGCTAGCTATAAGGGAGCCATTCAATAAGGGGTTTGAGTAAGGGGCTTAACTTGTGGAAGTAATTCAATACGGTGGTTTATCTCCCTTATTGGCGACAACTTGGGCAGAAGTTGGATTCACATCGTTGAACTCATCAAGCAATTTTTTTAGGTATAGGTTGCAAGTCTTTTGCTTCCTGATCTTCAAACAACATAGCCAGATAGGTAGTTTTCCCTTTTTTGAGTTTGTCTTTAACTTGTAGTGCTGACATCATTTTCATTGCATTTCTGGCCTTGCTTAAAGGAACGAAGCATGGAGTTGGAAAATCCATAATGAACATACCTTGTAGGTAAGGCATAATAGAGACCTTTGCTTTAGTAAAGAAATCAAGCCTAAGAATTACCTGAAAATTGTCCAAAGGGACCATGATAAAGCTCTACTGACCTTTGCCAAATGCCAACTTGCAACGAAATGTCTTTAGCCATACCAACCACTGGCTTTGCCTCTAAATTAACGACTTTAATTTTGTTGGAGTCATTGACCAAATAGAGGCCAAGTCACTATACTTCTTGATCATAGACGAAATTGTGAGTGACACATATATCAATCATGGCTTGAACAAAAATGTTGTTCCACCACATCTGAATATATATAAACTTTTTTCTAGCTAATGTTTCCTCATTCCTCTGAATTACACTCAGAAGTTGGAGGGGATTGACCCGCGTAGGTTTATATGAACAGGCTAAAGTTGAGTTTTAAGTCACAAGAGCATTCAACTTCTTCTTTCTATGGCAGTTTACAACACGGTGAGGGCTATTGCAGATGAAAAAACCCTTTTCACCTTTGGACGTAGAAGGTTTATCTGCATTCTTCTTTGTAGAAAATGAAGAAGTTAATTTTCCCTCATTCTTCTTCTGTTTATTTCCCTTTCCTTTTTGTTGTTCTTTCGAATTTCCTTTACCATATTTTTCTACAGCATTTGCTTGCGGATGGTAATCGACTAGACCATTAACAATAGACAGGTCCTCATTACCCTACCATTACAACTCCAACTATGCCCAACCTTGCAAACCATCCATGAAATTGAATAACTTGTCTTCCTCAAACATGTTCTTAATTTCAAGTATAAGAGATGAGAATTGCTTGAAATAATATCAATTTTGTTGCTTGGAAGGAACTATTCCTTTATCTCATTGGCTAAAGCATCCCAAGTTATGATATAGGGATGTGACTTGTCCTCAGAATGTGTGTGCTACCATAACTTTGCATCTTTAGAGATATACATACTCGTGAAATCAACTTTCTTTACATCCAGTGTTTGGACTGCTTTTTGAAATAGTAACTCATATCCCACAAAAAGTTTTCTAACTCCTTAGCATTACGTAGTTTAGGATTAGGGGCTTTTGATTTCTACAAACTTTTATACACCACCGGACTCATTTGATAAAAGACTTGGTTCATAAGAGACAACTATTCCTCGAGAGTACAAACTATCTCTTTTATAGCTATGCTAGAGAACTGCTATCCCTAAGAAGATCATTAATATTGTTACTTGACTCAAGATAATGCTCATCTTGGATCTGTCGTAGTTCATCTTATGTTCTCTGGATGTTCTGCAATCCTTGGAATAATCTGTCGCACTGCATAGAGAAAGACACTGCATCATCTGGTGGAGATCCGACATAGTCCTTCAACCTTGTGACATGTTCCCTTAACTCGGCTTTACTACCACCAGCCATAGTTTTCTCAACAAAACTGTGCTCTAATATCAATTTCATAAAGTAATTTGTTAGTCGATAAAAATGGTTACCTAATGATGGCATTTCACTCTACAAGCAACCCATAATACATAAGGTAACACACACAGACACACTAAACATAACGCACGCGCAAGGCACCAATATTAAAGGGAAAATAGTCTCCAACCTTTGTATCTTACTCAATCAAATTACAAAGGAATACAAATCTAACCAAGGGCTTTTTATGAACTATTGTAGGACTTTGGTGATATAAACATACAAAGAATATGACAATTAACACCCTTCCAACTGCCCTAAGATTTGTTGGACTAGCCAAATTGTGCTATATAAGGAAGGCATAGCAGTTACAAATAATTGATGTGTATTGTTGTCCCATTCATACACGAGCCACTTCAAAGGAGCAATTATATTCACAACCATCCCACATTTTGTATGGACGACACTTCATGCTAAGCAATTACAATCAGTTTTGCCAACATATGCCACTAACATCTACCACATGCACATAATTGAAATGTATACATAAAGCCACACTAGTCCACATGTCTAAGCCCTCAAACGTAGACCAAGCCACCTATGTGCATGGTGGGCTGTGCCTATGACGTGCCACTCCTTAAGTCGACCTTGACTTGCCAAAGTCAATCCCGCATTAACAATGTTAGTCAAGCACCGAGTCATACCGAGTTCAACCACAATGCCACTAAGTCACCATTGAGTCAACCCTATACTCCACTAAAATCCTTGCAAGCAACCAACTAGGCACACTGACAGGTCCATAGGGCTACGCAAGCTAGGCTATGCCATGCCAAGGCTTACCTAAGCATACTGTTCTCTTTCCTTGGGGTGGTTGGGAGGAGGCCCTCCCTTGAAGATGTAAAAGTAAAACTTCCTACTTTGACATGAGGAGATACAATTCCTTATAACATCTAAACTCAATGGGGAGACCATCCTCCCTTATGTATGCTGAATAACAAATCGCTAGTCTGATAGGAAACCATGATCCTTTGCATCAGGTTAACAACCCACCTTGCTTCCTTAGCTTGGACATAACTTGGTGCAAGGTTCCACCAAGCATGTCCATGAGGCCTACGCTTTGTTAGGGTCCAACACCTACGTTATTCATACATTGTTTAAATAGTGTGGTCCCTTCGTTCGAACGGTTGTATCTAGTTTGACTTAAATTAGTTTTTTTTTTTTATTTTAATTTTTTGTTTAACAAAGAAGAAGATATTATTGATATAAAAAAAAAAATACAAACTTCACCATAAATACATCTGCTGTGAAATTAATGATCTAGGCAACCAGAGTTAGAGAGAGAGAGAGAGAGAGAAAGTGACATAGAAAATTTACGTTGTTTGGCAATGTGCCTACATCTACGGAAGCAGTTATGTTCCTTTCACAATATATAAAATAAGATTACAACGAATTTATACTGCATCACAGTTAAACCCTAATCCTAATCCGACACATTGAATTTCCTGAACATAGCCTTACTATATTTTACATATTTAAAAAATATGAGCCACTATCTCTAACAACATCAATAAGAAAAAAAACAACAAAAAAACTCCCCAAAATTTCCATCCTTACGAAACCTTAGAATCAAAATAGTAAAAATCGAGTTGATGGGGGATCAACTAGAACCCCCGGTCAATAGAGACATAGCACCAAAGCAGCCAAAAAAAAAACAAACTAAAAATCTAATAAATTGAAGCAACAATACTAAATCATCTCGTGACTTTAAGCTGCTCAACCTTCTTTGATACAGATGCAGCTATAAACTCCCTAAAGAAGCACCCAGAAAATCCAGAGCTCGCCACCATGGCCACCAGAATATATATTGTTCATATAGCCCCTGTTTCTAAATTTTAACATGATTTGTTTTATATTGTATTACAGGATGCAAAAAGAAACAAGCAGTAATTTGGGAAATCCTTGGAAAGATAGGTATGATATAGTCATTTAAATGCACACACAACTAGAGTTGTAGGTGTATCAAGATACTTCAATCCTTGAGTTGATTTTATTTACAGTGCCGTATATCAAATGCATTGGAGACACCAAATTGTTGCATCATCAAGCAATTCAACTTGTCAGATCCATATGCAAAGAAGTTGTAAATTTGAGTAATGAAGATTCTTCAACTATATTTAGAGGAGCGTTCTTATTAGCAGCAAAATATGGGATTTATGAAATCGTTGCAGAGATTTTAAAAGTGTTTCCTTCTGCGATTAGTTTCAAAGACGAAAATGAACATACATCACTTCATCTCGCAGTCATGTACCGTCATGAAAAAGTTTTCAACTTCTTAAATGAACAAAGTGGAAAATATAGAGAGCTTTTATCACAGTTAGATAGTCAAAAGAACAACATCTTGCATTTGGCTGGATTTTCGGCATATAAAGACCACCTGGATTTTGCTTCTACCGCTGTTTTAGAGGTGCAACGCGAATTGCAGTGGTATCAGGTAACACTAATTGTTCCCACTTTCTTGATTTCATGTATTAGGTTAATTAAACATGTCGGTCGGACCAACCATATGGTAGGTCATATTTGGTAACGCAAATGTTTTTAAAATTACTTTCTGAGTTTTAGAATTTTATCATTTGATTTCCTACTCTTTCTGCAGCCAAGAAAAAAACAAAAGGAAATTGCTTTAAATATAGGGTAAAATATTCATACATCAAAGGTCATAATTGACCCTACGTGCCCATGTGGGGTGTTAGATATGGACCAACCTAACTTTGATATTATTTATTTACTTTTTTTTTTTTTTTAATGAATTGGTTAGGTAATATCAGGTTTTTTAATGAATTGGTTAGGTAATATCAGGAACGGCTTATGCGCATCTCAATGATTGGTACAAAAAAATTTGAACCTGAGGTTTAAATTTATTGAACCTATGTAGCTATGTGAGATCTTAGATATGTACCAACCAAGCTTTGATATTTTTTATATACTTAAAACTCATTTTTACTCGTTGCCGTAGACTTTACCCCTGCATCAAGTAATGACTCTTTCGATATGAATAAATAACGTGTAGCAAGGCTAGAAACACGAAAGAAAGAGAAATTCATAATAAAAGATTCATTGATCAAATTGTATTTCTTCTCCATTTTCTTGAATAATTTAAGCTCATTGCAAGAATGTAAAATTATAATTATTTTTCATAAAGAAGTAGGATTTAAAGGATACAACTATGGGTGAACAATTTTTAATATTTATATAACTAATTAATAGTTGCTTGTGTTACATGAATAAATATCTATATATGCATCTATACATAAACACCTCCATATAGAATTAGATATTATCATATGCATATATATATGCCAATATATAATATACTTGTATGTGTCTATATATGTACATACGTACACTTTTAATTTTTTTTTTTTTATGAATCGATAAAAGAATATCCTAAACTTTTGCACCTGTTACTTATATACACATACTCGATATCTATTTTATTTTTGAAGAATAAAGTTGATTGGTTTACCAAAAAGATTAATTAAACTTTTATGGGATATACCCTTTTGATTTTAAGTTTTATTTTTTTGTTGATAAATGTAGTATTGTAAACCAAAAGAAGCCCAACGACACTACACAAAAAGAGAACAAAACCGCACGAGGGCAGAGCAAAAGAGGCCTAAGCAGGCCCCAAGAGAAAAGCTAAGCATTATGAAGGACTAGGATGTAAAGGAATCTAGCTCCACATTCCATTTTTCTCTCCATTTCATTTCATTATATTTCTCTCTCACATAATACGGGTTCCATTATTATTGAAGGAAATTTATGAAATAACAATTGGATCTGAACCGGTTATCACTTCTAGTTTGAGTTTGAGGAAGCAAAATGAACTAACTTGTATTAAGAATTTCTTTGTCACGTACGTTGATGTAGAAATCTTTTTCTTCAATAGGACGATTACAAAATCGAGTTGCCTATGTATTTCTACAATCTAAGTCCAGGGGTTTTGCGTTAGTAACCTCGAACGAATCTTGGAGAGAACAAGAGAGTTAGGAGAATGCGCGATAACGAAGAAATCTTTTCGCAACTATCTCGTAACCAAAATTGTGGTATATATTTGCGTTAGTTGAAATTCGAAACTAACCGGATAATGATAAGAATTTTAATCTCATTACAACTCTCATTCAAATCTTGTGGATGCCTAAATGGTTATGCGATCCGGTCAGACCCATTCCAATATTCAGACATTTATAAATAATTATTAAAATAAATGGGGTCCATATAACTTGAGAGAAAAAAAATGAAATAGAAAAGAATATAGAAAAAAAAAAAGGAATGGGGAAGATCCAAATCGGATGTAAAGCACAACCAAATCAGACCAACCCAATCAAACATAAAAAGTGTGAAGAATTATTTGTGTCTTTAATTTCTGTGTCTATATATTCCTCGTAATAATAGAACTCGCTCTGATTCTAGCCCACCTTATTTCATACAGGAAGTGGAAAAGCTTGCGCTTCCAGGACAAAGAGAAGCCAAGAATAGTGAAGGGAAGACGCCATTAGTGGTTTTTATGGAAGAACACTCCAACCTGATCATACGTGAAGAACAATGGATGAAAGGCATGGCAAACTCATGCACGGTTGTAGCAACACTGATTGGCGCTGTAGCATTTGCTGCAGCAATTACTGTACCAGGAGGCAACAATGATGGGGGTGGCAACAATGATGGGGGTAACAATAAAGTGGCGGCCCCACCCAACAGTAATCCGGAGGGCCTCCCAATTTTCATGCATGAAGTAGCTTTCAAAGTCTTCAATGTATCAAATGCACTTGCTCTTTTCTCTTCCCTTTCAACCGTCGTAATCTTCTTGGCCATCCTCATCTCGCGCTATGCAACAATCGATTTTCTTTTTACCCTGCCTAACAGATTGATAATAGGTCTGCTTGCCGTATTCCTCTCCGTGACATCCATGATTGTATCCTTCAGTGCCACACTTTATCTTGTGTCTGGCCAAAAAAAATTGGTCCTTGTTCCCCTGGCCATATTGACCTGTCTACCAGTCACCTTGTTTGTGTTCTTGCAATTTCCTCTCCTCCTAGATATGATAAAAACCACCTATTTCCCGAAGACGCGCATTTTCAGGTACAGCAAATCAAATTAAAAAAGCTGAAAATATTGTTGAACTTTTCGTGTCATGCATGTAAAATTTCATAAGTACTTTGTGAGCATTTTCTGTCAAGTACAACTATATTTCGTTTTGTTCAATCAGAATTTGTTTGTAAATTTCACTTGGTTTGTTTGGATCTACATAAATACAGTATGTATGATAAGGCTTGTCGGTTATTTGTTGTAATTATATGTTGCTCTTTATTTTGCTCTTTTGTATTTCCACGTTGCCATGAATGGAGGTCTAAAATGGGAATCACAATCATGGTTTCTCTGATTCTCCCAAGAGTAATATTCTCTACAACAGGGTGGGACTTTCTCTCTCTTTTTCTTTTTGGGTTAAATCTTTGCTATTCGGGTTTTAGTGATAACCTCTAGAGCAGGGGGGCGCAAAGCAATTTAAGGCATAAAGTGAAAATTTTAAATGAGATTTTTTATTATCTTAATATTAAATTATTTGTTTTGAAATGTCATTGTTAATTTTTTGAAATCCATTACTTCTTTTAAGATGCTTTCATCTATATTTTTCTGTTATATTTTGTTTGTTAGTAATAGCAAATTTATCATGATATTATTTTTGAGAATTAATTAGTTTTTTAAGTTTTAAATTTTTTCTTAAATTTTTCATATCCAAATGCTTGTTCTCTAATAGCCATATTTATTAATACAAATATTAAAATAATTACAAATTGATCAAACACTATCTATAATAAAAAAGATAAGATGAGTATCAAATTTAAAAAATTCTACCAAACAATAATTAGTTAGATTAGATATTCTAATTACAACGTTGATTACTTTTATATTAAATTATATACGTTTTAATTGCAGTGAACTTACCATGATTGAAATTTTTTTTGGGACAAATTGTAATTTGATTTCCCATTCTTGATGTAAAAATTGATTAAAAAGATTGAGAGCGATTGGGGAAAGAAAGAAAACACGGAAAGATAAAGAAATAGTAAATAGGTAAGTAAAAAAAATAATAAATTGTGAGTAGGTTGTATTTATTATTTTGTGATGATTGAGTTTCAAGATGATTGTTTGAATTTTATTTAATTTTATTTTTAAAATCTTTTTTTTTCTCTATTTTTTCGTAGCAGATATGATTGGTAGAAGAAGAAAATTTCGCTGACTTTGATATTTATTGGGCCTTTTTTTCTTTTTTTTTTTATAAAGTTTAGACTTTTATGGGTCTTATTCTTCTTATTCTAATAGGATTTTACTATAGATATATATATATATATATAAAATTTGGGGTTTTCATTGTAAGTGAAGCCTAAAAAAATTGCTCTGCTTGCCTTATGTTGGAGCCCGCACTGCTCTTGAGTAAAGTGTCACTAAAAATGCTAATAGATTTGAGCTCTTGAGTAAACTGTCACTAAAAATGCTAACAGATTTGATGAAAGAACCTCATTGTTGGTCATGAGCTTTTGTCCCCAAACCATATTCATCGCGCAAACATTTCATCACTAAATTAGATATTCAGTAACACCTCACATACTTGTCATGAACTCACTACATTAGATATTCAATAAAATAGGGGGCATGATGCTACTTGTCCCAAACTTTTGTACTAAATTCAGCACCTGAGAGTTCCTTATCTTTTTTTTTTTTTTTGAGTTAATTAGTCTCAAATTCCTTGTAGAGATATTTTATTATTGTTATACCCAAATGTTTTCTTAATTTAGATGCATGACAACCGATTCTTTATTTTTTTAAGGGTAAGTTCTATTTGTTGATGTGATAGTTGTTAAGTTTTTTTAATTGATAATAATATCCCATACTCACTCTAACCTTTACGCTCCTCACACCAGACTTGTATGTCCAATGGATTACTGTAGTACTAGTAATCTGACAGCTTAAAGGTCACCTTTCGGCTCCCCAAAGGATTCCTGTAGTACTAGTAATCTCTCACAGCTTAAAGGTCACCTTTTGGCTCCCCAGTAAACCTTTTGGCTCCTAATCATCTAACTTTATAGGCATGCCTTTTTCCATGTGCATACTCATATATAAGTATATATATATATATATATATATAAAGCTTTTAGTCATTTTTTTTCTCTCTCTCTCTCTATATCTATATCTATATATATATATATAAACTTTCAGTCATCTCTTTTTTCTCTCTCACCCTCTCTCTCTCTTTATATATATATATATATATATATATATATATATATATATATATATATAGAGTTCATATGTGTAGCTGAAACACAAATTTTTGCTCCTGCTATTAAAGGGTTAACTTTCAGTCATCCTTTTTTTTTACTCTCTCTATCAATATATATATATATATATATATATATATATATATATATATATATATAAAGACTTCATATGTGTAGTTGAAACACAAATTTCTGCTCATGGCATATTAGGGTTAATCATGAGGCCGTTCTTCAGCTAGTTCCTTCTTTTCATAAAGCTTGAAGCCTTGCTTGCTTTTGGATCGCAAGCAGAGATATTTGCAGAGCATTTTGTGAAATAGCTATTGTTTTGGAAGAATCAAAAGTTAACTTTCTGTGGGGCACAATATGAGGAGGTGACTCAATTAAATCATCCTGAAAAGGCCTTGCCAATATGTGAAGTTCTAGGTGGATGAATAGCCATGATCTAGTTAGGTTAGTGAATAATTTTATTTTATGGGGAAAGTTTTAAGGACCCGAAAAATCATCAAAGGGCAATTCAGTAAACTGCCAACATAAGCTAAGAACAGATTGGAGATAATTAGAGATGTGTCAGATGGATTGTAAATTGAGTCGATAAGTCATCAATATGACATAGTGAGGCAAAAAAATGAATTTTGACAATTTATTCGGGATTGGTGTGAGTCAAAGGACTACATAGTCATCTACGAGATGCAGATAAATATGAAAATTTAAATGAAGGAATTTGGGGAAACAAACTGTATATTTGGAATGAGAGCGTCGGAATTAGCCAAGGTGCCAAATTTGGCGCCATTTTGAGAGAGTTTTAATTTGAGCATGTGCGCACGCGCAGTTGGCCAACTGACCACGTGGTGCTCGAGAAGCGTGAGAAACTTTCCCCAAAAGCTAAGTAGATATTCTAGAACATGAGACATGTCAAAATTAAGGTCGTGGAAGGCTGTGATTGTGTGTGTGAGGGTGCATAATAAGGGAACTAAAAGCGATGGATGGGACTTAGAGGGGACAAGGCCTTTCTCTCTCTCTTTCCACCTTGCAGCAAAAACAAGGAAACTTTGCCCCCCATTTCAAAATCTACTCACTCTCTCTCCCTCTTTCTTTTTCTCTCTCTAGCCGAGAGTGGGTGTGTGTGTATATATATCAGTGTGTGTGTGTATTTAGGGAGGGGGAAGAAAAGAACTATGAGAGTGCATTATGAGTGAGGGTGTTGTGTGTGATGCGTGCTTTGTGTTTGAGAGGGAGGCAGACAATGCGTGTGTGTGGGTGTTTCAATATGAGAAAGTGTGTGTGCATGTAAAACACACATTGGGGCCAAACCAAGAAGGAAGAAGAAAAGAAAAAGAAGAAGAAGAAGAAAAATAGAGGAGAAATGAGAAGAGGGAAGCAGTATGTAATACCCCGACCCGAGAATGTCGGGTAATGAGGCACGTTTTACGAGGTTATGGGAAAATTGGGAGAATAATTACTTAAGTTAATATAATTAATTAATTAAATATAAGAAAGCTAATTACTATTTAAATTACTAGAATAATGTGATGAAACACATACTCACAAAGTGTATTGTGTGGAAGTACATGTATAAATATATGTGTCTACAAGTATCTACATGGAAATTAAAAATAAATATTAAATAGATAATATAATAATGATAGTAATAATAATAATAATAATAATAATAATAATAATAATAATAATAATTAAAATACATGTATAAAGGTATAAAGGTGTGTATATGTATATATATGTAATTGTAATTATGTATATATATAGATATGATTATATATATATTGAGGGACATGTAAAGGTCCAATGTGTACAAGTGTGTGTGAGTGACCATTGTATATTACAATGTGTGAATCATGAGATATATATATATATATATATGTATATGTATATTTATATACATAAATACAAGTCAAACACCACACACACACACAACCAGCCCATGATGGCTCTGCCCAACAGTAACAATTCAGACCCTAACCTGCCACAAGTTAAGCCAAATGAAGGGGCAATCAGATTTTAGCAATAAGTGAGTGTGTACTCATATATGCATATATGCATAATAGTGTACACAGAACATTATACACACAAAAGAGAGAAAGAGTAAGAGAGTGAAGGAGTTCTGGACATTCAGAAATGAGAAACAAAGGGAAAGGAGAAGAGAAACAGTGAAGGAAGGTAAGAAATGCTTTAAGTTTCATTTTTCTCTCTCTAGAAATATGCATGAATAGAAACAGTTTGAAGCTTAGTTATGCATGTATAATGTTAGATATGTGTTTTAGAGTTGATAAGCATGAAAATTTAGACCTAAAACAACTCAGAAACACAAGCCGTACACCGAACCTCTATTGTTAAGCTTAGTGAAAGCAGGTCTGAATTGATGGAGATTAAACTCCATTTGACCTATAGGGACCTCAACTAGACCCTTCTAGCCTCCCAAAAACGCATGACCGTGATCAAAATTGTAAACAAATGAACCCCAAAAATCGAGTTGCAGGTACGGGTTCAAAACCCAACCTCACAACCTTGCCCTTAAACCCCTTTTTTTAAATGGGAAATAAAGCCCCATGAAGAGGGGATTACAATGAAACAAATCCCACTGGATTTGGCTTAGAATCGAGCATTTAAGACTAACTTGCAGGTTTGAATTATCAAACCCAAAACCAAACACATGAAGCAGTCTTGAACTCTCAAATGAATGCCAAACCAGTCCTTAACGACTTGGGAAGGGTTTGGATTAAAAACAGAGAGAAATCGTTGAACCAAAACGCACGAAATTGAAGCTTTTAAACTTCGAAAATTAGGGCAACAGGGGGGTGATCGTGGGGAAGACGACTGAGTTGACTCGCGACTCGTTTGAAATGGGCAGGGGAGACTCGGACGCGTGTCGAGCTACGGACCTGCCACCGAATTAAAACGACGGTGTCGTTTTGGGCCTAATACGCGTATATATGCAACACCGTTAAGTTTTAAAAAGAAGGAAGGGGAATTTGCTGTTCCGGGGTTTCGAACCCCTGACCTCACGTGTCCACGCGCCCTTTCTTTCCACTCGGCCACGCATGTGCGCGTGTCTAATGATGGGGCCGAAATATATATATATATATATAATATAAATAAATAAAATTAGAAAATAAAAAGGTGCGATTGCACCTTACAGGATTCGAACGTGGTATCTATTGGAGAGGGAGGTGGCACGCTAGCCTATTCGACCGTTCATATTTGCACCCAAAATATATATATATATATATACTATACATTACGAATTTAATTTAATTAAAATTAATTAATTAAATTAAATACTCCAAAATGGCCTGGTGTCCAAATGAGATGAGTTATATATGTATTTCTACTATCTTAGACCTCCTAAGTCTATTGGTGAGGTCTACGACATGAGATGAGGTCCCGAAAAATTTAAAGACCCGTAAAAATGTCAAAATGACTAAAATACCCCTGCCTCATAAATGAGTCAAACGAGGTCCAAATAAAATAAATAAATAGTAGATTTTGACTATTTGGAACATTCTGAAGATAATGGAGGGGTCCGTTTTGTGAGACGGGGTCCCAAAAAATAAAGACACGTAAAGGGGTAAATGACTAAAATACCCCTTGACCAAAATTAACAAGTTATTAGTGTATTCTTACTATCTCGGACCTTTTGAGTCCAATGGTGAGGTCCACGACACGAGATGGGGTTCCAAAAAATAAAGACACGTAAAGGGGTAAAATGACCAAAATACCCCTGGCACCCTTAAAGCCAAAATGAAATCAAAGAAGGTCTAAATTGACTTTCTTTGACATCCCGGACTCAATAATGGAGTCCAAAATTACGAAACGAAGTACGAAAAATGTGACACGTAAAACAGTAAATGACCATTCTGCCCTTTTACATATAAAAGTCCGAATAAAAATCTGGGAAAGCCTAAACTGACTTTCTTCGACGCTCCGGACTCAATGGTAAAATCCATTCGACTAAAAGAAGTGTCTAAAATAAAAAGACATAAAATTTGATGAATAGCATCTGTCTGATGACTAAAGACTAAAGTATTGTCGAAGTATTAAACTAAGGCAAGTACGAAGAAATAAAGTGCGAGAAGACATGATGCGTTAACATGTGAAGTAATTAAATTTAAATTAAAGTTAATGGAGCTACCAGAAGAGTATAGCTTTAAAAGTTAAAATAAATTACATTCCTAACACATTAAATTGTGTCATAGGTTAAAAGTACGAGTTGAATTAAGTACATAAGAAATTTATGAAGTCGGTTAGGATTAATGCGATCTAAGCATAAGATAAGAAGCATCATTAGGTGATATTGTAATGAATGTGATGTTAATGAGATTGTTTATAAATTGTTGTTAGGAACTACAAGGGAAGTGGGCAAGCACATTTTAGCACTAACCCTAAAGGACCGAGGTGAGTAACCCTGTATTTGAACTGGAGATTTAACTCCATATATTTGAAGAAGTTTTAAGTTCAAGTAATTGCAGCCTTTGAATATCAAATTCAGCCTTTATATGATTCTGTTCTTTTAAAATATTCTGTTACGGCATGCTTTATAAATGTTTTATATCCAGCTCTTTTCTTGAAAATAATTAGCATGTCTAAATCAAATGCAAATCTCTTTAAATATTCTAAATTTGATTATCACATGTATTTGAAGCTTCATTGTAGAAGTTATACCTATCATGTTTTAAATACTCATGAACGTATCTATTGAAGGAGTCATGTGATAAATGTTTTACAAGATAAACGGTACTAAGTACCACCCCCTATGATGGTTGAAATCCTTCGGGATTCAACAGTACATGCCTGGTAGTAGGATCTAATCCCCCAGGCAAATGAGATATCTCCATTGTAGCATTGCAGTAAAACGGGAGTCTGGTTCGAAACAGATTCCACCTAATTAAAGAGAAAAGATGACAAAATGATTTTGAAAATGAAAGCAGGTTTTACCCTCATTTTCAAAATACATATTTATGTGTTTTAAAGTTTATATACTTTATTAACGAAGTACGAGTTTAGCTTGAACACCTTAATTGTTTCAAAGCTATCTGTTTTATGAAATGCATATGTTTCGAGTTTTTATATACTCTATTTAAGGATGACATGTTATGTTATATGTTTTGAAGTTCATAAGTATAAGTATAGCTTGAATGTTTTAAATGTTTCAAGCCATCCGTTTTGAGAATGCACATATTCTGTGTTCTAAATTGTATGAACAATTGGTAGTGAGTATTTTATAAACTCTAAAGTGATAAACCACTACCAGTTGAAAACCCCATGACGAATGCAGAAATTACTCACAAGCTTAGATTAGCTTACCCGGACTTTGTTCGGATCCCCCTTTCAGGTAAATGACAAAAGGCAGTTTTGATTTGAAGACGAAGACGATGGATCTGCCATATTGGGAAGTTGTACTTAAGTAGTTTCCTTATGAAGCCATGTGAATTTTTAGTACGAACTCCTGTAGTAGTAAACAATACAAAATATGTATTAAGCCCTCAGGGCAGTGATATGTAATATTATAAAGTCTTTAAGTTTTTAGATATGCTTTGAATGTATGATTATACATGTATACCGAAATGTGAAGAGCGGCAGTACCGGACGGATGTGAAAATTTTAAAAAGAAAAGAAAAGAAAAAAAAAAAAAGTTTTTCACACTTCTGCAACCACTTGAAACACATCTATTCGATACCGCCGCAGATGCGAGCCTTCGCCTAAGGGTCTTCGGGCCTGAGGGTGGCGGTCGCGATGCGAAATCCGCAGAGGCTGGGTTTCGGGTCGTGACACAGTACCACAGGTAGGAGTTTGGTAGCCATGGATGGACCAAGCAAGCTTTCTCTTTCTAGCTATAGATGAGCTCGGATGAGAGGTAGGGACTTCTAAAACCTTCTATATAGTTCTGGATGTATTTGAATGGTTGTGTGCTTGATAATGTGTGTGTTTCAAGGTGTATCTATGTGCATACGATAGTGTATATATACACGTGTATGGAGAAAATTGTGTTTCAAGAATTGAATGAAAATTTTGAGTTTCGGTGACGGAATTATGTTGTGTGTAATCTCTTTTGAGTCAGGGAAGAAATTGGGACAAAAATAAGGGAGAATTGAGGTCGAAAAGTGGAGTTACATTGAGCCACTAAAAAATCAGGGCTCACCGGAACTCCACTATTTTGGGTCTTTAAATCATTTAATCTTTCCTAAAACTTCATAGAATGATGTTAAATGAAATGTAGGATAAAAATCAGAGAAAAACTAAGAGAAAACACACAAGAAAATGGATTGAAAATTTTAGGTTTCCGGTGAAACTCCGATGAGTTCGTTGGAGAAGACGAACTATTCTGGCGACTGGCGTTGACCAGTCAACGGTTGACCGTGAATAGTCAACGGTCAAACCGGGTCTCGGGTCGTGGATCAAGTCGGGTCTCAGATTTGGGTCTGGCATAGGTTTGGTTGGACTTGTGGGCTGTTTGGGTATGCGGTTAAGAGAAAACCGGTTCTTGTGGTTCTAGTTCAATTTTGAACCGGTTCTAGGAGAGAACTGGTTCAATAATGAACCAATTCTAGGCAAAAAAGTATGAAAATGCCCTTTTCTTTAAAATATTGAAATTTAAATGCAATTAAAATGAAATAGGGGTCATTCTAAAGGTTTTTAGACATTCCAAACTCAATGGCAGATTCAATTTGGACATTCAAGGACCCGGAGTGGTCCCACATGATCAAGAAAAATTATGAAAATACTCATAATGCTAAATTAAGAAGTGTAAAGGCTAATTAAAATTCAGAAATGGCTATCCCAAGATTTTTGGATGCCCGGGGACTCAAATACATGATTAGATTGAACAAATTGGGACTCGATGATGGTCCCACATAAAGTGAAAAAATGACAATTATACCATGTGACCTATATTAAGCAATTGAAAGCTAAATTAAGAGTCGGAAGAAATGTTTCCAATGTTTTTGGACGTCAGAAACTCAAATATGACATTAGAATAATGAAATGAGGACTCGGGATAGTCCTACCTGAATTTTTGAAAATACTTCAAAACACCTAGACATGGAATAGATACATAAAAATATTAATAAAATATAAAAAATACATCTTAAGGATTGTTAGACCTTCTAGATTTGATTCCAAGATCGATTTTGAGAGACGGTATCTCAGTAGACGCGTAACTTGTTCGATAAATTATGAAAATGCCCTTATGGGTTAAAAAGACAATTAAATGACTTATAAATAATACGATAGGGATTTCTTAGGATTTTTGAAGCCTAGGAACACGTTTTTGATATCCGTTTGGGCAAACGAGTACCTTATGTGTAGGCTAATGTACAATGAACCCTAGAGAACCTTAAGACTTAATAAGATACCCTAGTGTTAAGAGTCGGGGTGGTTTCGGGAATAGAACAATTAGTGTGTAGAGAATTCAACAGCATTTTGAAAGACACATGTAGTGTCTCCTGGTAGTGGGGTGATGATTGGGACTAGAAAAATGTCCAGACTTGTTATATGATCTACATGAGATGTTTGTTATTACTAGTGATTATCTGATGATTGATTTGTAAGTAAAACATGATTATTATGTTGATTTCCATGATGTTGCAGATTGCAAGATATTACGAGATAAGTGTGATCACCATGTTGATGTTGATTGTCATTTATATTTTTGTCATAATATATATATATATATATATATATATATATATAACCACTACTGCTTTTCTACTTATTTGTTAATTAGATATCCTCTCTTATAGTTGTTAATGATTGTTGTGAATGATACTGATATGCATATTGTTGACTATACTTGAGCAATGTGAGATTTGAGAGGATATTGATATTGATGAGCACCGTCTGTGGTGTGGATTGAGATATTGGGATTGTGAAAAAGAACACTTATGAGAAAAAAACTTGGGATGGGAATTAGTCAATTTTTTTGTGTGCTCTTTAGTATGGTGAGATCTCATTTTACCCAGGGTTCTATTTGTGACAGGGATGGTGTCTCCCTTTGGCTTGTGAGCCGTAAACCTGCACGGGTGGTTGTTTATCTCTATTGAGTTAGTAGCCCATAAAGCATTCAGGCATACTGGGGGCCAAATTAGGTGGATACTCATGGGATTAAGATTATTGAGAGAATGGAATGAGTTGAATAAAGCTTAATCCCTTTTTGCTGTGGATTGATTTATTTTGAGATTATTTCCCTTGACACTAATGTGATATTTTCTTATGATTATTGATGGATTGTATAATGCCAGTTTGTGATACTGTGACACTTGTGGATGGTTACTTAGCTGTGAATGTATACATTATTCTTGTGGCTGACGAGAAGCAGCGAGAGATGGACTGAAGTTATTGTATTACTTAATCACATTCGTGTACTTATTCATTTATATTTATTAAGGGTGCTTGTACCCTTTAGACTGTTGTTGTATTTGTTATGTATATAAGGACTATTAGAGTCAGCTCTAGATGTTACCATATTGTATCCTATTGTTGGAGGATTGGTATAGAACCTTTGATTGTAATCAATTTCATTAAATCTCGTTACGGGACTTGAACAAGTCTAATCAAGGAACCGAACTGAAACCAATTAAAGGAAATCAATTCAAAAAAAAAAATGGCATGTATTTTATATATTTGGACTAGGATGGTTAGTCATATTACCTTATTTTCGGGGTCCCAATGACCCTTTAGTCCTGCCTTACGGGTCAGTGGCATGACAGAATGGTATCAGAGCTTTAGGTTTCGAATATCTAGGGATAGTGGGAGAGGTTAGACCTTAGTTTATGTGGGTTAGTTTGGGTTGCATGTTTTTGTGTGTGCTAGTTATTGGTATGCGTATTTATGCATTGTACTTGATCTCCCGATTGACTGGGAGTGTGTGATCTGATTGATTTATTGATTGAGTGAGACTAGATGCTTGTGGCTACGAGGTAGAGTTATATTTTATGGGATATGCTATATGCCTAGTTATTTATGAGATAGGCTGTGTGCCTAGTTATTTATATGGTAGGCCGTATGCTCATATATATATGTATATTCTTAGGAGAGGTTCTATATGTGTATGCTAGGTTAGTAGCCGATATTCATGCGTTATAGTACTATGACTATGATATACTATACAGACCGAATTAGTCTTAGGTCTTGCATTATAGTTGATGGATAACGCCCTATCGGCCAGTAATAAAAAGAGCTGTGATCGATGAAGGCTTATCCCCTAGCTACTATAGTGAAAGAATAATAAAGAATTTCAAAATGTTGAATAAAAGAAATTTTGGGAAGGCTATAAATTTGTTAAATAAAGGAGACATAAGACTATAAATTGCTAAAATGAGAAATAAGACTTGTTAATTTTCTTGTGTTTAGATTGAGTAGTGGATGCTCAGTGTACTTATGCTTCATACTTTAGAGCTATTATTGTATTAAGCTCTCTTAACGAGATATGTATTGCTTGTGGATAGTGTTCACTCAAGGTTGAGTATTGGGTGTCAAAGTTAGCTGTTACTTTAGAGACTGTATGCGATAGACCTTGTCGGTCTTCTAACTTGTTATACGCAATTAGTGGTTTAACCCTATTATGCTTAGACCTAATTTGTAATGGGAGTAGAGAAAGGTAGATTGAGGTATAGCATTGGATGGTATTGTTTAGTGTAAGGAATTTTAAATTCTCTTATAGATTAGTGATTGTGGTGTCATAGGAGATAACTTGAATTTCGTGGACGAAATTCCTGTGAGGCGGGGAGATTGTAGCAACCCGAAAAATTATCAAATGGCATTTTGATAACGTTTTCTTTAAAGTGGTGAATTTAGAGGATGAAATTTTTATAAGGGTTGGAGATTGTAAGGACTTAGAAAACCATCAAAGTGAAATTTGGTAAATTGTCAACATAGGCTAAGGACATACTAGAGATAAATTAGAGATGTGTCAGATAGATTGCAAAATGAGTCGATAAGTCATCAATATGACACAGTGAGGCAAAAAAATAAATTTTGGTAATTTATTCAAAACTGGTGTGAGTCATGGGACTACATAGTCATCTACGAGACGTAGATAAATATGAAAATCCAAAAGAAAGAATTTGGAAAAATGGACTAGATATTTGGAATCAAAGTGTCAAAATTATCTAGGGTGCCAGTTTTGACGCCATTTTAAGATAGTTTTAATTCAGACACGTGTGCGCTTGCAGTTGGCCAATTGGCCACATGACGCCTCAAGAAGTGTGAGAAGCTTCCTCAAGAAGCTAAGTAGATATTCTAGAATATGACATATATCAAAATTATGGTGGTGGAAAGGTGTGATTGTGTGTCTGAGGGTGCATAGTAAGGGAACCAAAAGTAATGGATGGGACTTGGAATGGACAAGGCCTCTTTCTCTCTCTCTCTTTCTCTCTCTCTCTCTCTCTCTCTCTCTCTCTCCCCCCCCCTTATGGCAGAAATAAGGAACTTCCCCCCCATTTCAAAATCTGCTCACTCTCTCTCTTTCTCTCTCTCTCTCTCCCTCTCTCTTTCTCTCCCTCTCTAGCCAAGAATGGGTGTATGTGTGCGTATCAGTGTATGAGTATTCAGGGAAGGGGAAGAGAAGAACTGTGAGAGTGCATTATAAATGAGGGTTTTGTGTGTGCTGCGTGCTATGTGTTTGAGAGGGAAGCAGACAGCCAAAAAATTATCAAAGGCAATTCAGTAAATTGCCAGCATAGGCTAAGGACAAACTAGAGATAAATCAAAGATGAGTCAGATAAATTATAAAATGAGTCGATAAGTCATCAATACAATACAATAAAACTAAAAAGGAATTTTGGTAATTTATTCGGGACTGGTGTGAGTCACAAGACTACCTAGTCATTTACGAGACATAGATAAATATGAAAATCCAAATGGAGGAATTTGGAGAAACAAAATGTATATTTGGAATTAGAGTGCCGAAATTAGCTTGTGTACCAAGTTTGGTGCAATTTTGAGATAGTTTCAATTCGGGCTAGTGTGCATGCACATTTGACCAACTTGCCACGTGACGCACTAGAGAACGTGCAAAGATTCCGTGAGAAGCTTAGTGTGTGCTTCTAGGCTGGGACACATGTCATCTTTTGGGTGGACAAGAAAGCATCCAATGTTGGGAGTGCTTGTGTGTACGTGTGTGCACTTGGCTAACTTTTACAATTGCTTTAGTGGGAGAATGTGTGTGTTTTGTGACTAGTAAGAGACAACTCACCCCTCTTATATCAATCAGCCAAAACCACTCCTCCCTCATTTTCTTTTAAAAATTTGAAACCTCTCTTTCCCTCTCGATTGGGATGAGTGTGGGTATGTGTGTGTGGGAGTGTGCAACTGATATAAGGATCAAAGAGAGAGATTTAAGGGTGTGCACAGTGTATGTGCTTTTGTGTGTGTATAGTGGGGTGAGGGTGTGTGATTCAGTATATGTTTGTGTGTGTGTGTGTATGTGTGTGTGTGTGTGATGAACACACTGGTACAACCGAGAAGAGGAAAAAGAAGAGAAGAAGAAGAAGAAAAGATAAGGAAGAAAGGAAGGAAAGAAGGGGGTTGGACCGAACTTGGGTTAGAGGAATAGTGGGCAGCCATTGAAGAACTTCAAACTTTCTTTCACCTCATAAAATTCTCTCTCTAAAATTGTGACTATGGCTATTCAAAGGTAGGGAGTTTTAGCTTTCTTTTTAGAATTTTGTTGTCTGAGTATGAAGAAATGTATAGATGTATATGTGTGAAGGCTTACATGTGTGTGTATATATATATATATATAAAAGTGTATATGTGTATATATATATATATATATATGTGAACTGTGTCCTTGAGATACTTGACATATTCAATTGTTTAGCACAAGAATGAGATTTTTGTAGTCTCTGTGGGATGCTATAGTTGGTTGGAAGTGAAAAATAAAGAGGGTTTGACTGTGATTGGTTCACTATAGCCGAACCTTGAAGACCTTGGGATTTCTGATGGTTCCTAATCCATGAAACTTGACCTAAGCACTATTAGATGACATGTGGTGATGATTGAAAAAAAATCGAGAACAGTAGTCGGATGGTGGGGAAATTCTAAGTTACTTATTTTCGTTGGAAAATCAGAACTTGTGGTTGGACGTCAATTTAATCACTCTTGATCTATGAAAATGGTTCTAAATAAAGAAATTAGAAGGTTAGGATGATTAAGGATGAAAAACAGCTAAGAAGAATAAGGGGGAAAAATTGGAAAATTTCTAGTTTTCGGCGACCTCGCCGGTGATTCGTCCAAAGAAAATGATCGGAAGTGGTTGACGGCCAGTCAACGGTCAACGTTAATTGGTCAACAGTCAAACATTGACTAGGTTAGTCAACCGGGTAGTGAACCAGGTCACGGGCCACAGGTTTGGATCGTGGGTTGGACCTTGGTGTTGGGCTTGGATCTAGGCCTGTTTGGCTACACAGTTAAGGGAGAACCGGTTCTAGGTAAAAAATTATGAAAATGCCCTTCCTCTAATATCTTGAATTTTAAATGCAATTAAAATGAAAGAGGGGTCATTCTTAAAGTTTTTGGGCATTCCAGACTAAATGGCAGAGTCGGTTTGGACATTCGGGAACTCGGGGTGGTCCCACATAAATTTAGAAAATTATGAAAATGCCTTGATAATAATTTAAGTAACTTAAAGGCTAATTAAAATTCAAAAGAGGCTATTCCAAAGTTTTTGGATGCCCGTGATCCAAATATATGATTAGATTGGACAAATGAAGACTCGGAAATGGTCCCACCTAAATTAATGAAATGACGATGATGCCTCTAGACTTATATTAAGCAATTGAAAGCCGACTTGAGATCTGGAGGAGGCATTGCCAATATTTTTGGATGTCAAGAACTTCAATATGATATCAGAATAATGGAATAGGGATTTAGGGTAGTCCCAAATAAAAATGTAAAATTATGAAAATACCACTTGGCATAGAACAGATACTAGGAAATGTTAATAGAATATAAATAGGACATCTTTAGGATTATTGGGCCTTCTGGATGCAATTTCAAGGTTGACTTTGAGAGACGACATCTCGGTAGACGCATAACTTATCTGATAAATTATAAAAATGCCCTTATGGGTTTAAAAGACAGTCAAATGACTTATAAACAATACAATAGGGCTTTTTTTAGGGTTTTTGGAGCCTGAAAACACGTTTTTGATATCCGTTTGGAAAAACAGGTACCCGATGTGTAGGCTAATGTGTAATTGGTTATAAAGAACCATAAGACTTGATAAGATACCTTAATGTTAAGAGCTGGGGTGGTCCTGGGAATTGAATAATGGGTGTGTAAAGAATTTAACAACATTATGAAAGATATATGTAGTGTCTCCGGGTAGTGGGTCGATGATTGGGACAAGGGAATGTTTTAAGTTATTAATGTGTATACTTGCTATGTGATTCACATGATATATTTATCTGTATCATTTGACATCTTGCCATTACATTATCAGTATAGTGTGATCATTACGTTGAATATTATGATGTTGGATATTTGCATGGTGGTAGTGAATACATGTGGTTGATGCTTATCATGATTTCTATTTCTATCATGGATATATATATATATATATATATATATATATAACCACTGTTGCTTTTGTATCTAATTTTTTATCTAATATCCTCTCCCATAGTCATTATTATAGACTTGATGATGTTGTTAATTGTACTGTTGAACATACCAGAGTGGTGTGAGATTTGAGACGATATTGATAATGATGAGTACCGTTTGTGGTGTGAATTGAGATATTGGAATTGTGGATGAGAAAACTTATGAGAAAATGACTTGGGATGGGAATTAGTCACATCTTTTGTGTGCTCTTGAGTATAGTGAGATTTCGCTTTACTTGGGGTTCTATTTATGATAGTGATGATGTTTCTCTTCGGATTGTAAGCCGTAAACCTACGCGGGTGGTCGTTTGTCTCTATCGAGTTAGTAGCTCATAAATCATTCAGGCTTAGCGGGTGCCAAATTAGGTGAATACTTATAAGATTGAGATTATTGAGAGAATAGAATGAGATGAATAAGGTTTTATCCCTTTTTGCTGTGGATTGATTTATTTGAGATTATTTTTCTTAACACTCATGTGATATTCCTTTATGATTATTGATGGATTATATACTGCCAGTTTGTGATACTATGACACTTGTGAATGGTTGCTTAGCTATGAATGTATACATTGTTCTTGTGGCTTTGAATAAGAAATTGAGGTGTTTCGTGGGGTTGGTAAGTTTATACTTACATCTTGTGATTGGTTATATGTTTATATACATTGTTCTTGTGGCATTAAAATAGGACATGGAGGTTCTTTGTGGAATTATTTGTTTTTATTTATATCATATGTCCGAAGACCCTCCATATGCCGACTACCTGGCAATTATTATCAAACCACATGTAGTGGTGCAATGCCCTGTTGATACTTATGCTTATACTTGTTTTTGAGATATGATGATGTGGTGTGCTTGTAATGCATACTATACTATAGGATGTGTCCTATTCAGACTTGCATTAGTTTTTGGCATGCTGCTTCCTTGTGTGTTTTGGGAAACCCTATTGAGCGCTATAGCTCACCCCTGCTGTTCATAGGAATGACAGGTATTGGCTTGATGGATGACTGATGGGAAAAAGTGAGAGATGGATTGAAGTTATTGTATTGTTTAGTTACTTTCTTATATTTATTCATTTTTTTTTATCGAGGGTGCCTATACCCTCCAAACTATTGTATATGTCATGTATATAAGAACTGTAGAGTCAGCTTTGGACATACCTTGTTTAATACAGTTGATGGATATTTGATAGAGTTATATTGTGAATGTAATCAAATTCACTTAATCCCGTTACGGGACTTGAACAAGTCAAATCAAGGAACCGAACCGAAACCAATTCAAAAAATATTTATGACCTATATTTTATGTGCTTGACTAGGATTGTTAGTCTTACAACTCACTTTATCGAGGTTCAATGACCCCTTAGTCAGGCCCAGCAAGTCAGAGGCGTGACGGGGTGTGTAGGTGTTTTAGTGTGAGAAAGTGTGTGTTTGAGTGTGTGTGTGTAACACATATAGTGGGGCCGAACCAAGAAGGAAAAAAAGAAGAAGAAGAAAATGAAAAAAAAAAGAAGAAAAGAAGAGGAGAAATGAGAAAAGGGAAGTAGTACCACGGGTAAGAGTTCAGCAGCCATGGATGGACCAAGCAAGCTTTCCCTTTCTAGCCATGGATGAACTCGGATGAGAGGTAGGGATTTCTGGAACCTTCTATATAGTTTTGGATGTATTTGGATGGTTGTGTGCTTGATAATGTGTGTGTTTTAGGGTGTATCAATGTCCATACGATAATGTATATATACATGTGTATGGAGAAAATTGGGTTTCAGGAATTGAAAGGAAATTTTGAGTTTGGGTGATGGAATTGTGTTGTGTGTAATCCCTTTTGAGCTAGGGAAGAAATCGGGATAGAAAAGTGGGAGAATCAAGGTTGAAAAGTGGAGTTATAGTGAGCCGCTAGAAAATTGGGGCTCACCAGAACTCCACTATTTTGGGCCATTAAATCATTTAATCTTGCCTAAAACTTCATAGAGTGATGTTCAATGGAATATAGGATAAAAATAAGAGAAAACCTGTTATGACATGGAATTTTTTTTTTATTATTATTATTCTTGGTCATTAAATTTTATTTATTATTATTATTATTATTATTATTATTTAAAATTGATGAATGTATGTATGGTATGTGTATATATATAGGTGTGTATGCATATGTGAATGTGTATGGGTTATATATGTATGTGTAGCATATGTATATGTGTGTGGGATACAACATGTGTATGTATATGGAGATGTGTATATGTATAAAACAGTGCATGTGTGCATTGTGTGTGGGTGAAACTGAACTAGTGTGTGAGAGGTGTCGGCTGTGTGTGTGTGTTTCTAGTGTGTGTAATGAGTGAAATGTGTGTATAGGCATACATATAGGGCAGCTTTGCATTTAATGCAAAGCTGCACCTGGGGAAGAACAAATGAGGCTGATACAGGGTGAGGGAAGTCAAGAAAAGGGGCTGTGTGAGGGAGAGACGTGAGAGATTTGATGTGTGGGTGTACAAGTGTGGTCTCGGGTGGGAAGAGAAGAGAAGGAAAGAAACAGAAAGCGAGAGAGAGAAATAGAGTTCTGAGAGAGAGTTTGAAGCCTGGTTTGAGCTCGGAACAAGAGGGTGAAAGAAGGCACGGCTAGAGAGAGAAAATTCAGAAAACCCGTAAGTGAACCTTTCTATTTTATTTTTTTTTAAAGGCATGATAATTTATTTATTTGATGCATTGAGGCTTAAAGAGCATATTGTAGAGATTGTTTTGCAAAAAGAATGAGGTTAAATGGTTGAGAAACTAGGGAGAAAACCTAGGTTGCAGGTCTCGGTTTTGGAAATTGGAACTTATCATTTTATGTGTAAAACTCCCTTTAAATGATCCTAAAATAATCTTACGAAGTGCAGAAAAAGAATAGAAAAAGAAAGAATGAAAAACAGTGGGAAAATGAACATGAAATCGGAATCTTTCAGTTGGCCGGAGATTCGGCCATGGGCCTTTGAGCTCTATTTCGAGGAGATTGGGAAGGTTTTGAGGGAAATGGAGGATGGATGTGAGGCCTACGTGAAAAACCGAAGAGAATGGCATTTTAAAAACTCGAAAATATCGCCGGAGATTGGTCGCCGGCGCCGGAGAAGGCGCCGGAACCCTACTGTGCATCACCAAAAAAACGGGGGGAAGAAGGGGACTGTTCCGGGCTTGGGTCGGGTCGGTTCGGGTCGGGTCGGGCTTGGGCCGGTCCGCCCCTGCCACGTGTCGCCTTCTTGTTTTAAATTAAAAACTAAATTGGGAATGTTTGGTTGTGGATTTAAGAAATTGGAAATCTAAATTAAATAAGAACAGGGATATCTTATCCCTATTTTAGGCTGATCCTTGTTTGGTTGTCCGAATTAGGAATAGGAGAATTAGAATTTACAATTTTGCCCCTGAACTTTTTGATAATTGAAAATTGACCCAGAACTTTCAGGAATTGCACTTTGACCCCGAAACTTATGAGAAATTATGATTAGACCCACCAGATTTAAATATTAATAAAATAATAATGAAATTAATTAATTAATTAATTAATTAATTTAATTATTTAAAATACTCTAAAATAACCCGGAGTCCAAATGGGACAGGTCATTAGTGTATTTTGACTATCTCAACCATTCTGAGACCAATGGTGAGGTCCATTTTACGAGACGGGTCCCGAAAAATAAAAGACCCGTAGTAACCTTTAAAATTACCAAAATGCCCCTAAATTGAAACACAGTCAAACGAACTTCAAATTAAGTAAACAAATAGTGAAACTTTATTATCTCAAGCATTCTGGACTCAACCGTGGAGTCCGATTTATGAAAAGAGGTCTCAAAATGTGAGGACCCGTGAAAAGTGCAAAATGACTGTTTTGCCCTTTTGAACCCAAGTGTCCAAATTAAACTCTACGAAAACCTAAACTTATTTTCTACGACGTTCCGGACTCAATGGTGGAGTCTAATTTAGCAAAATAGAAACTTATGAATTAAAGACATAAAATTTGATGAATAGAATAAATTCAAATGGCAATGAACTGAATTTCCTGTTATGATTTTAGGGACACGAGAGGGCAAGGAGAAGGTGATCTGACCTTCGATATTCCCATTGTGATTCTACCATACTTCGAGTACGCCTTCTTGGGTTGAGATCGATTTACAGGTACGATATATTGTGCTAAGTAAGAAATAGAACTGAGATTAGGGATATTTGTTCTGCTACTTTGATTGTTCACATGTTTACTTGAGTGTTCACCTACTTATGTGCTTCCTGCTGTCTTGCTAAATTTGGATAATGATTAAGTGTCTATTGTATGTGTTAGCGTAGTGCGAGAATTATATGCTTTGAGAACTGTTGACATTACGAAATACGTGATTAAAAGCATGCTCTATGTATGAATGAGATGCATCATTGAGATTATATCATGATATGATGAAATCAGAGCATATTGGCATAGTGTGATTCCTTGGACATGGCGTGAGTTAAGCACTTGGTGCTTTGCATTATGAGGGTGCAGATCCTGTGGTGGAAAACCCAAAATCGGCCATTAGGTACTTGCGAGCCTGACGGATTCCGGACCGTGAAGCGAGACATACGTGGCGGTACTCATGCCAGCGGAGAATGACCGTATCATGAGACATGGGTGGGCATAGAGTTGCATGGGTGTGTCACGCATTCTGTTCATATATTGCGTAATGTTCATATACTGCCATTATGATATTGAATGCCATATAGAAATAACTGTACACTTGCACATGCCACGACCTTAGTTTTGTTTCTTGCATTAGCATTATATTGTACCAGCATGTTGAGCTGACCCCTTTAATGGGGCAAACATTTCAGATGATGTCCTAGCTGTACGAGACGTGGAGATGATCTGATTAGAGACTATGTTAGGCCCAAGGGGCGTTTTTTTTTTATATTGTATAAGGGCATAAGCCCGAGATTGTATCTTATTTTGTATATTGTGAATTAATGGACTAGATCTTGTGTATGTATCAGAATGGTGTACGGAATGTTTGTAATCATACTTAATCATACCTACGAGTCGATGTTTGGGAATGGTACCCAACACGTTGTTCTAATGAGGACATTTTGATATGATGATAAGAGCTCTTGGTGCCATTCAAAGAAACTCAGAGATGAGTGGTGAACCTAGATGAGTGCTGTGTGGGGATAGTTGGCCCCTATTTGATAGCATCTATTTTACTCAATTTGTATATGTTTGATTCCACACCATTTGTTGATTTGATGATGTTATTTTTGAATGATAAATACACCTATGAGGCTTATCTTTTGTATTCGATTTAAACCCTTTTGATTTGGGCAGTTAAACATTATATGTTGTTAAATTTCTGCTTGTTGACTTGCTTAGTCATTCTTATCGCATTTGTGAACCCCTTATTAACTGTGTTGTTCTGGCCTAATGACCAATCCCTCTGAACTTGAAATCCTGTGATTATTTGCTTGTTATACACCCTTGTGTAACCCATGGCAGAGTGAAGGATTTACTTACTGAGCTAAGTTAGCTCACTCCAAAATTAAAACAAATTTTCAGGTAGCACAATATGGAAGGAAAGACATTGATGGTGACTAATGGAGTTAGTGGTATGCTTGTGGGAAACTTTGACGATGTATAGCTCTGAGTCTTAATTTGAACATATATCCTGTAAGGTTGATACTAATGTTAGATATTATGACATAGTGACATTAAAAGTGATATTAGACTTGAATGGTGTTTAATGATGATGGAAATTATACTTGGAGATAATCTTATTGATGATTGTTATAGTTGATTTGAAGATCAGATGAGTTGCATGTGTAGCTTCCACGCTTGATAAAATAAAAGAAAAAAATTATTACTGTCTTGTGAAATTCATTTGATTTTATACGGCCTATCTGAGTGATAGTGTCGGTCACCGACCTCTAATCCACATAGAGTGGGTTCCGGGTCATGACATATAGTTTATGACAAATAGTTATACCTAGATGGGGGGTTAAGCCATTATTCATGACACAGTCATGCTCGATTGGGGGGTTAAGCATTCAGGCCATGTAAGCCCGTAGCTCTAAACTGCATCTAGTTGCCTAGGTTACTATTAAGGTCCTAAGGGAAAAACTAAAGAACGATTTTCATGTATTATTTCATCACTTAGTTTTTAGTTACATCTTCATGCCTTCTATGATTTATCTTGCAAAGCTATATGATTTATAATTACTAGTGGCTTTCAATACAAGCTATTTTAACTACTATCCATGAACGTTTACGAAAAGATTTTCTCTAAATGCCATAACAGGGAACTCGAGTTACTCATGAGCTTTTCATTAAGCTCACAGGGGTTTTATTCTATGTATTTTAGGTGGAAGCCCCAGTAGCACAAATTAAGAATGAATATTTAATTACAACTTTTTGGAAAGGGAGATAACTTTTGTCTTGTGTAGTATTTTGTAGTAGAAGCCAAAAAGAAATTTTAGAGTTATAATATTCAAATAATGTTATATTTTACCATCAAGTATTTAGTTATACTCTACCGTGTTTCAATTTTCTCTTCTATCTAAGTATGTTACATGGAATGTATGTACCAGTCAAAAGGCCTTTGATTGGACATAACATCAATGTGCTATATAAGAGTTAGTACATTGGCGAAGTGCCTAACTGGTAGGTCATCATCCCTAATCCGCATAGGGTAGGTCTAGGATGTGGCAGATTTGGTATCAAAGCATTAGGTTAGACACAAGGATATTAACAGAGTTAGCATAAAGAGGAATTATCAATAGAATTGCTACCAAAACATTAGACTACCTAACTTTAGATATACACTTTAGAAAAGTAAGATTCCTATGTATAGATACGACCAATTAAGATAGGTGAGCTTAAGCCTGAGTCTCAAACCAATGAACCACTGAGAAGAAAACCTTATGCAGTTATGATAATTAGAAGAAGTTAGACATTCGTGAATCTATCAATGACACTTTTCTTTGATTGCCAAATTAAATGGCTAGACCCGAAAGTAGAGGTCAAAAAGCTTAGGCGAATGGAACCTTATAAGAATCTATGCAGAATAATGTGCAGCTAGAAAATACAGCCTTACGAAAGATTGAGGCAAGTCTGGCACAGTTTGGATAGACCTTAGGGGGGCTTACTCAGTCCATCTTACATAATCAATAGGCTCCACAACCTGCACCAATGCCAACACCTACTTTTGCATGGCAAGCCTCACCACCTACACTAGTAAGGGAAACTACCATAGTGCGAGGTTATAACTCAGTTCCGGAAGTAGTTTCTATGCCACCAGCAGTGGCGACAACCATCAATAATGAACTAATAGATCGATTCTATAAGTTTAAGCCACAAACCTTAAGTACGGTTACTAACCCCATGGCGTCCGAGGAATGGATACTATCCATGGAAAAAGTTTTTGATCTACTCAATTGCTCCAAACAACAAAAGGTCAAGTTTTTGACCTTCTTGCTACAAAGGGAGGTACATTAGTGGTGGCTATTGATCCGGAGAGAAAAACCTAAAATGGCATGAGAAAGATTCGTAGACCTATTCTATGGGCTTTACTTCCCTCAGACTGTCAAGGACCAGAAAGAGAGGGAATTCCTAGACTTAAAATAGATTAAAATGACGGTGATTCAGTACACCACCAAATTTTCTCCGCTATCCATATTTGTAACTCATATGATCAAAGAGGAGGACCAAAAAGGTCGGAGGTTCGAACAAGGGCTACGCCCTGGCCTCCGCACCTGAGTGTCATCCTTCACATTGCCTATTTATGCGGATACCTTGAAAAAAGAAATGATCATTAAGAATGAGCTAAATGAAATAGGAAAAATCGAAGAACAGCTAGAGAAAAGATGAGGGGGAAATTTCAAAAAGGGTCAAGGAAGCCATGCAATAAAGAAACGCAAAGTTGAAGCTTTCAAAAGCAACAACCAGAAGAGGCACAAAGTACCTTATTGTCCTCAATGCCATAAGAACCACAAATGCAAGTGTCGAATGGGCACCAAAGGGTGTTATCATTGTGGGAATGAGGGGCATATAGCTGTGAATTGTTCTATATAAAATCAAGCATCGCCCATTCATGGCTCAGTCTCCGTTAACACCGTAGGAAAGAATTCGGTTATTGCCTCAGCCACAACTTGGAACAAGGGCAAAGAGACCCAAACCAAGTCTAGGAGAGTGTTTGCATAGTTTCTAGGAGAAACCTCCACGACCAACACCGTGGTTGTAGGTACACTTACTATTTGTGCTCTGCGCATTCTTTTGTGGCACTTAACTTTGCTACTAGACTAGATAGAACACGTGAATCTTTGGATTATCTATTATCTGTTTCTATTCCCATGAGAGTGCCATTGTTAGGATCTTTAGTATACCGAAACTGTGACATTGTGATTAGTGACCGTCAGTTGTTCGTGGACTTAGTCTCTATGGAGATAAGGAGTTTTGATGTGATATTGGGTATGGATTGGCTCTCTGTTAACCATGCCACAATATATTGCCACCACACGCGGGTTTTATCTCAAAGACCACAACAGTCTGAGTTTGTGTACAAGGGGGAAGTGCTGCATCCCCGCTGTACCTAGTGTTTACTATGCAAGCCTGTAGATTGTTAAGGAAAGGTTATTTTGGATACATATGTAGTGTTATAGACACTCAGGCCCAGACTCTACCAATGGAAGAAATTCCCATAGTACGTGACTTTTCAAACATGTTTCTAGATGATCTATTTAGTGACATGGTGGATCGAGACATCGAGTTCTTTGTCGATCTGATGCTCGGCATATATTATATTTCTAAGATTTCGTATAAAATGGCCCTAGTAAAAATGAGGGAACTCAAGGTACAATTAAAAGAGTTTTTAGATAAAGGATTTATTTGCCTGAGTGTATCACCATAGGTACACCTATCTTGTTTATAAAAAATATGGATGGATCGATGAGGCTCTCCATAGACTATCGAGAGTTGAATATGCTAACTGTCATGAATAAGTACCCTTTGTCTTTTATTGACGAGTTTCTTGATTAGATGTAAGGGGCACAAGTCTTTTCAAAAATTAACTTGTGATCAGGTTTATTAATGACAATTTGATTTACTCCTAGAATGCAGAAGAACATGAGGAGCATTTGAGGATAGCCTTACAAACATTTAGAAAAAATAAGTTGTATGCCAAATTCTATAGTGCGAATTCTGGCTAAATAGTATAACCTTTCTAGGAGACGTGATTGATAAGAATGGCATATTTGTTGATCCCCAAAAGATAGAGACAATAGTTAATTGGCTACAGCCCACTACAGTTACGGAAGTCCGTAGTTTTATGTGGCTAGCCAGTTACTACTATAAATTTGTTAAGGACTTTGCCAAGATAGCCAAACCCCCTACTCAACTAACCTAGAAAGATACCATGGTCATATGGATGATGAGTAGGAGTAGAGTTTCCAAGCTCTTAAAGAAAAACTGACTACAACCCCTATCCTAGCCATTCCCTCCAAGGAAAGAAAGTTTGTAATCTACAGTGATGCCACAAATAAGGGATTGGGTTGTATGTTGATGCAGGATGGGAAGGTCATCGCGTGTGCTTCTCGATAGCTAAGGACATACAAGAAGAATTACCTCACACACGACTTGGAGTTGGCAGCAGTGGTGTTCGCCCTTAAGATATGACAACACTACTTGTATGGGGAGCCTTACGAAATCTTCACCAATCATAAAAGCCTCAAGTACTTGTTTTCCTAAAAAGAGTTAAATATGAGAAAGCGTCAATGGTTAAAACTAATCAAGGATTATTATATAAGTATTCAGTATCATCCGGGTAAAAAAAATGTGATAGTAGATGCATTGAGTAGAAAGTCAGGAAATCTTGCCTGTATGGTCACTAGTCAGATGGAGTTGATCAAGGATCTGGACGAAATAGAGATCGAAGTAATTCCACCTGGTTCACAAGCCTCGTTGGCCGGCCTCATGATTTAATCCACCCTTATGAAGAGATTATGAAAAGGCCATAATAAGGATGAGGCTATATTTAAGGTCAAAAAGAAGTTGAAGAAGGTGAAAAACCTGTGTACGAGATTCGTGACGGAATCTTGTAATTTTTAAATAGAATCTGCGTACTTTACTAACCTGATCTCAAGAAAGAGATCTTGGAAGAAAGCTACTGTTCATGATTTGTAGTATACCTTGGCAATACCAAGATGTACCATGATGTCAAAGGGTTGTACTGGTGGACAGGATTGAAGAAGGACATAAAAGAATTCATTGCACGATGTGCTACGTGTCAGTAGGTGAAAGCTGAACACCAACGTCCTAACGGACTTTTGCAACCACTTCTGATCCTGGAGTGGAAATGGGAGCATATCACCGTGGACTTTGTCATTGGATTGCCCTGTTATGATAAAGGGTGTGATGTTATTTGGGTGATTGTGGACAAACTAACCAAGTCTGCTCACTTCCTACGTACCCTCTAGAAAGATTAGTAAAATTGTATATACATTAGATAGTGAAGTTGCACGAGATCGCAGTGTCTATCGTTTCCAATCGTGATTCACGATTTGGGTCAAGATTTTGGCAGACTCTGTAGACAGCATTGAGGACAAAACTAAGATTTAGCATAACCTACCACCTAGAGATGGATGGTCAGTCTGAGAGAGTAATTCAAATGTTAGAATATATGCTACGATTGTGTGCACTGGACTTCAAGGGAAGTTGGGCAAACCATCTCCCACTAGTGTAATTCATAAGTGTTGACACTCATAATTGTATATGGATTTTATAGCTTAATGTTATGCTCTTTAGACATTTTAAGATTTTATCAAAGCTTTGTTTCTAATAATTCCTATTTTCTGTTATGTATAAACATGAATGAATTTAATGAATGATAATAGGAATGGTCCTGTTAATGACATTATGATGGAACTTTTTGTAATTAAAATTTCTCATTTATGGACCATGTTAATTTAGTTGCTAGTGTTGTAGTACACGGAAGGGATTGTGTTATTTTATTGAAATACAACCTCTATAACTCGCACTAGTAAGTTTATTAACTATGGTATTATGATGACCACTTAAGATGTTGAATTTGTAAAGGTTTATTTGGTTTTGAAAGCCCAAATTTCTATCTAAGTGCCTTAAAAATGTTTTAGGATAGTTTAGAAATGAAGAAGGGCTCCAAAACTGCATAAAAATTGGGTTTAAAAAATAGAAATTTCTAGTTTTTGGTCACCGACGCTGGAGAGGGTGACCGGAACCTTGCCAGAAAATCGTGTGGAAGGTGACACTGTACGGGTCAGGTGAGGTTCAGGTCGGGACCCAGCCCACTCCATATATGGGTTTCTACAACGGCACAGTTTTAAGGTTTTTAATTAAGTTATGGGGGGCGTTTGGTTACAGGATTTGTAAATCAATTTAAGAATCTATTTGAGTAAGGATATCCTATTCCAGTTTAAGGCGCCCTATCCACTGTTTGGTTCTGAGATGTTTAGAAAAAAAAAAGAAGAGGAAAAGACGGAACTTGCGGCCAGTGGGATTCGACCCACTGACCTATGTGCGGTGATAAACTTAAGGGGTGACTGTGTGACCATTATGCCACTGTCCCACACGTGACAAAAATGGACTGAATATATAATTAAATAATTAAATTCATTAAATTAATTTAATTTAATAAAATGACCCCGATGCCCAAATAAAATAAAAAGATAGTGTAACCCAATATTTTTGGGCATTCCGGACTCAACGGTGGAGTTTGTTTTATCAAACGAAGTATCGAAAAATATGACACATAAAAAAGTAAAATTATAAAAATACCCCTAGGCTTAATGTAAGTTATAAATAAGCTAATTAAGATCCGGAAAAGCCTAAATTAATTATATTCAATATTTCAGACTAAATAGTAACGTTCCTTTGAGGGAAATAAGACCCGGTAATAAACTAAAAAAGATAATGAATACGTCCTTAGGACTTAATAAGTTATCGAAAGTATAAAAATAAAATGAATACTGATCTAGTGTATTGTATAATATGGATCTGTAATTATAAGAGCTTTTAAAGGAAATGAGAAAGAAGTCTAATATCGAGTAGTAGGAAGGGAAGCTAGTATATGTAAGTAAACCCGAACTCTATCATGTGGTACTCCTAGTCATGTCACAATTATTTCTTGATGCTGCTAGTTGTAATCTATACATGCCTGATGATTTTGATCTCTATAATTTGATTCTTGCTCTTTATTGTTGACTCATTGAGATCTTAATTATTGATATCCTTATTTGATTGCCTATCATTTCCATATTGACTTGTATGCTTTTCCAAAAATATGTACATCGTCTATGGAAACATGATGATCGTGATATTATTGAGTACTTGGAGTTATGATTTGTCACAACGTCCATCTGATTCACAGATGCTTGAGGACCTACAGGTCGATGTTCGGGAGTGAACCCAACACATAGTCCATGGAGGACATGTTATATGTACAAAGCTCTATCGTTATCCAGCAATTTGGGTGAGGCTGGACCCGAGCGCGTAAGGGCGCTGTTAGACCAACAGACCCTAGATGGGCACTCATGAGGGTATACCGGACCTTATATGTATGTCAACATTTATTTTGTTAGTATCTTATATCATTCATTGATATTCTAGTGATGCTCTCATGACTCATTGATATGCTTGGAAGCCTATATTTATGATATACTTCTGATTCAGATACGCCTTGTGAGCTTGTTCATGGTTTATCTGTGGAAGTGTTATTTGTTGATGACGTGTTTACCCATCCTTGGATTCCAATTGATATTTTATTATTGTGGCAACTATCTGTTGTTCAGGCCACTCCCTATATTTGATTTGTTGTCCTAACATGGGATGTGCCTTTGAGACTTATTCCTTTATAGTGACTGGTTACTGTGACATTTTATTTTTCATATGTCATTGTGATACTATTCTTGCTTACTATTGTCCTTATCCTTCTTTTGAACTAACCCTGACCCATGGCAGGGTGAGGAGTTTACTTACTGAGCTAAATTAGCTCACGCCCATATTTATATCTTTTTCTTTCAAGTGACTCCATAAGAGAAGAAATAAAATGAGGCATCTAATGAAGTTAGTGGCGAGCATGTGAACAATATTGATGATGTGAACTCCAAGTCATTATTTGAATGCGTACTCTGTAAGGCTGATTAGATAATAGGTAATTGTAATTTTGTATCATAGGTAGAGGTGTTAAACTTGATTAGTAAATCATGATGATCTAAACTGTACTTGGAGATATTTGATTGATGGTTATTGGAGTTGGGTTTATGATCACATGAATTGCATTTGGTGTAGCTTCTGCATTAAATGATTTACTGATTTATGATTTATTTATTTGATTTATCATTCTATGTGATTCATTTGATTTTGTACGGCCTGTCTAAGTGGCAGTGTCAATCGTTGCCCTAATTCGCATAAGATGGGTTTCGGGTCGCGGCACACGGAATGTATGAAAAATTTGATGAATGAATGTTAAATGCGGTGGTGTTTATATAGACTCCTTCATGCCTATTTGGTATAGGCATAAAACTTTGGTTATGTCTATTCATGGCGAACAGACATAGTCGCGCCCAAAGAAGAAGACACCCATTTAGTCAAAATTAAAACCAAAGGTAATCATAAAATGATGGCATTTTGGATTTAAACCAAAACTAAACACAATCGCAAAACGACCGCATCGGATTTAATTAACCTAATAACTAAATGACAATGTTTTAGCACCATTCCTAACCATAATAGAAATGATAGTGTTTTTTTGAAAATTATTTAAATGAATTTTTTCCAAAATGATATATATACGACGGGCTAAGCCCAAACCCAAAGCCCACCTGACCCGGTTCGGTGAGGGGCGAGGCGGCGGTGCGTGTGTGTGTGTGGTGAACCAAACATGTGCTAGGTCCTCCCCCATCCATAAAACTTGGGTGGCTTTAAGGGCCTAAACCTTCCTTCAAGGTAATTGTATATATACTCTTTAAAAGCCTTGTACCCATTGTGTGTGGAACAGAAACGTTTCACAAGCTACAAGTTTTTGTTACCATTTTCAAGTGGTGATCTTTGGAGGTAATTTTTCATTCACTCCTTAATGGTTTAGAGAAACCCAATACATGATCTTACTTTTATCCTGAATGAGAACAAATTTTCATGTGGACCCACTAAAATTAATGTGTAGGACCCACTTTAGTTTTACCTCAAAGATAGCCAAAAAATTATGCTCAAAACTCATTATTTCTAACAATCCCCCATATGATTGAAATTGACTAAAAGTAATGCAAATGACCTATAGACACTAAGAGAGAGTTATGTTGAAAATTTTCTACATAAAGGAAGGTAGCTTGTGGCCTTAAACCTTCCCTTGTGAAATGTTATCGGGGTTACTAGTTGATTAGTGAACTTGATGTCTCAAATTGTTCAACCGTTTGTGTAAACCAAGACAATAGTATTAATCTTTCCTCACATAGTTGGTTCTCATGATTGTGTTCATTTTGGCCCTAAAAAGTTCCTGGTTTCGTGAGTGCTCCTAGAGAATCTAGCCTTTATCATTCTCATAGAACCGGCCTAGTTCACACTCACCTATGTGATTTTTTATTAAGAGTATCTTACTATACCCTACTTATATTTAACAAAGTATAGGAATTACTAAAAGCTTAGCTTATCCTATTTAACGCTACAGACATCACTATTCTTATCATGGGAATGAGCAGGAGATTTGATATCTATAGTGATCTTAATGAGTTATACACAATTCGGTTGTCTTTTTGAACCTAGATCTTAGGATCTCTAGCCAGCTAGGTTGGGTTGTCATTGTGGCAACTTTTAGTGCATAGGCTTTAAACTCATTCCCCTCTATGATTTATTCACTTACTCTCTAATCAAGCCTTTGGTTAATGGATCCACAATGTTATCTTTTGACCTTATGTATTCAATGGTCATAATACCACTAGAGAAAATTTGTTTCACGGTATTATGTCTTTGACGAGTATATCAAGACTTACTGTTATACATGTGACTCTGTGTCTTACTAATCGCTGATTGACTATCGCAATAAATACAACTATTATGAACAGATTTTTGCCACATTAGAATATCTTCTAAGAAGTGACAAAGCCATTCAACTTCTTCACCAGCTTTATCAATAGTAATAAACTCAGATTCCATCGTGAATCTAGCAATGTACGTTTGTTTAGAAGATTTTCATAATACCACTCCACCACCAAGTGTAAACAAATAACTACTTGTGGACTTTGAGTCTTTTGTATTGGATATCTAGTTTGCATCACAATATTCTTCAAGTACTATTGGATATCTTGAGTAGTGTAATCCATGTAATACCCCGACCCGAGAATGTCGGGTAATGAGGCACGTTTTATGAGGTTATGGGAAAATTGGGAGAATAATTAATTAAGTTAATATAATTAATTAATTAAATATAAGGAAGCTAATTACTATTTAAATTACTAGAATAATGTGATGACACACACACTCACAAAGTGTATTGTGTGGAAGTACATATATAAATATATGTGTCTACAAGTATATGCATGGAAGTTAAAAATAAATATTAAATAGATAATATAATAATGATAGTAATAATAATAATAATAATAATAATAATAATAATAATAATAATAATAATAATAATTAAAATACATGTATAAAGGTATAAAGGTGTGTATATGTATATTATATATATGTAATTGTAATTATGTATATATATAGATATGATTATATATATATTGAGGGACATGCAATGGTCCAACGTGTACAAGTGTGTGTGAGTGACCATTGCATATTAGTATGTGTGAAGTATGAGATATATATATATATATGTACATATATATATATATATATATATATAAATACAAGTCAAACACCACACACATATACAACCAGCCACTCAATGGCCTGCCAAACAGTAGCAATTCAGACCCACTCATGAAGAAACCTGAAATTGGCTAACCCAAGTGGAGGGGCAATCAGATTTGCCAATGATTCACATCTCTATATACACATATGCATGGTGCTTGTACACACACACAACCATCCGAGAGTGAGGGAGAGATTGAAGGGGATTCGGGAGATTCAGAAGTGAGGAACAAAGGAGAAGAAGGAAGAAGGAACAACAATCTCAACCAAAAAGGTGAGAATACACAAAAACCATCACTTTCTCTCTCTAGAAAATTTTCCTATGCATGAACTATTTTAGCTTCTGGTTTTGTATATATATGATGATTAAAATGAATATACATGAACTAGGCATGATTAATTGACTCTAAGACACATCAGAAACACCAGCCGTACACCGAACCTCCATTGTTTAAGCTTGCTTGAAGCAGGTCTGAACTCGATGGAACCAAACCCTATTTGGTATAATAGAACCTTAAGAAGACCTTCTAAGGGTGTTAAAAACACCAAATCGTGATCACAAAACCTAAGAAACGACCTCCAAAAATCGAGTTGTAGGTACGGGTTTCAAAACCCAACCTCGCAAACTCACCATTAAACCTACTTCTTTGAATGGGGATTTAAACCTCATGGGAAATGAAGCAAAACAGAACAAACCCCATGTGATTTGGCTCAGAAATGAGCATTTACGATTGACTTGCAGGTTTAGATTATCGAATCCAAAACCGAACTGATGAACCCATTTCGATTGCTCAAGCGAATGCTAAAATGTTCTTAGATGACCCAAAAATGATTTACCATGAAAACAGAAGGGTTTGAGTTGGCCAAAACTCACGAAATTGAAGAAAAAGGAAAACTTGCAACTAGGGCAACACTGGGAAAGAAATGGGGGAGATGATGAACAGTGACAGTTCGGGTCAAAACGGGTCAAATCGGGTTCGGGTCGGAACCCGACCCATCGCAAAAACGGTTAAGTTGAACGGTGTCGTTTTGGTGTGATGTTTTAAAGTTATAAGCCATTAGGGCTGACATCATCATGACGTCAGCCTTATGTAATTAAACTGACCGAACCGGTTGGTTCAGTTAAGACCGGACCAGTTCACTTGAAATTGAACTGAATCAACTGGTTCAGACCAGATCTTTGGATATTTATACTTTGACCCCCAATTGTTCTACGGATTTACACTGTGGCCCAATTTTTGAAAAAATTATGCAAATATGCCCCTGGAAAAATAATAAAATAATTTATTAAATTATTTTATTAAATAAGTAAAATTACTAAATTACCCTTGAGTCACAAATAAGTCAAATAAAGTTCAAATTAAACATATGAATATTGAATCCTTACTATTTCGAATATTCTGAGACTAATGGTAGGGTCCGTTTTATGAGACGGGGCCCAAAAAATAAAGACACTTAAGAGGGTAAAATGACTAAATTACCCCTAGTATCTCAAAAGCCAAATTAAAACCAGAGAAGGTCTAAATTGACTTTCTTTGACATCCCGGACTCAATAATGGAGTCCAAATTACGAAACGAAGTACAGAAAAATATGACACGTAAAACGATAAATGACCATTTTACCCTTTTACATACAAAGGTCCGAATTAAATTCTAGGGAAGCCTCAACCGACTTTCTTCGACGCTCCGGACTCAATGGTAGAGTCTATTCGACCAAAAGAAATGTCTAAAATAAAAAGACATAAAATTGATGAATAGCATCTGTCAGATGATTATAAACTGAAATATTGCCAAAGTGCTAAACTAAGGCAAGTGAAATACGAGAAGACACGACACGTAAATATGTGAAGTAAATAACTTTAAATTAAAGTTAATGGAACTACCAGAAGAGTATAAAATAAAATAAATTTAATTCCTAATACATTAAGTTGTGTCATAGGTTAAGAATGCGAGTTAAATTAAGTACGTAAGAAATTTATGAAATCGTGTTAGGATCTAATACAATCTAAGCATAAGCTAAGAAGCATCAGTAGGAGATGTTTGAAGTGAATGTGAAGTTAATGAGGTTATTTATGAATTGTTCTTAGGAACTACAAAGGAAGTGGGAAAGCGCATTAGTAGCACTAACCCTAAAGGACCAAGGTGAGTAATCTTGCATTTGAAGTGGAGGCTTTAACTCCACGGATTTCAACGGATGTTTTTAAGTTCAAGAGATTTACAACATTGATATATCAAATTCAGTATTCATGATTTCTGTTTTCTTAAATATTCTGCTATGACATGCTCCACGATTATTTACATATTATATCCGTAAATGTTTCCTTTTCAAAATAGTTAGCATGTCTGATTTCCTCAAATATTCTGAATTTGATGACTGCAAGTATTGAAGTATCACTACAAAAGTTATACGTCACATGTTTTAAATACTCATAAAAGACTTTTATATAAAAGTCATATGACAAACGTTTTAAAAGATAAATAATAAGCACATAGGTAGTGTTGTGGGTTGTACGGAACTCAACGGACCTATCATGTGCATCATCACATAGGTAGTGAGGAAGGTTGTACGGGACCCAATGGACCTATCATGTGAAATGCCTGGTAGTAGGATCTAATCCCCTAGGAAAATGAGATATCTTCACGTATACGTAAAACGGGAGTCTGGTTCGAAACATATTCCACCTAATTAGAGAGAAAATATGACAAACGATTTTGGAGATGGAAGCAGGTTTTACCCCCATTTTCACTATGCATGTTTACATGATTTTAAGTTACATGTTCTGAAATACATATGCTCTTTTACGAAATATATGTTTTAGCTTGAATACCTTGAATGTTTCAAAGCTACATATTTTAAGAATGCATGTCCTCTATGTTCAAGTGTACGACCAATTGGTAGTTGAGTATTTTATGAACTCTCATGTACGAAACCTCTACCAATTGAAAACCCATGACAGATGTAGGAATTACTCATTGGGCTTCTCAAAGGTCACCCCACTCCCCAACATTTTTCAGGTGATGATGATGGGTGGACCCTTGCTCAATTTGGGGAGCAATGATTGGCAGCTCCATTAGGATCTGGAAATATTTTGGACGTAATAGGACCCATCGTTGGTCAAACTTTTGTAGTTATAATTTTGGGACAATTATGTACTTAAGCCCGAGGGGCACATGGATATGTATGATATGGATATGTATAATATAAAATCTTTAGTTATTATTATTATGCTCTGATTATTATATTTATGTGTACCGCTATGAAGAGCGGCAGTATCAGGCGGATATGCAACATATGTTTTTTTTTTTTAAAAAAAGAAAAAGTTTTTCACGCTTCTACAACCACAGGTCGCATCACTGTCTGATACTGTTGCTTATGTACGAGCCTTGCCCCAAGGCCTCCGGGCCGAAGGGTGGCGGTCCCGACTCGAGATCCGCACAGGGTGGGTTTCGGGTCGTGATAATCCATAGTTTTAGGTGTATTTTAAATACCTCAAAACCCTAACTATTGCTTTTCAATGGTCTGGACCAGGATTACTTGTGTATCTACTTAGTTTGCTGACAGCGTAAACTATGTCTAGACGGGTACAACTCATCACATACATTAGGCTGTCAATTATTTACGCATACTCTAGTTGTGATATACTTTTACCATTATTCTTGTATAAGTGTAGATTTACATCTATAGATGTGCTCATTGGACTACTATCATCTTGTTTAAATTTCTTAAGTTTTCTCTCAATGTAATGTGATTGAGATAATATCAGTCCATATGATGTTCTAGAGATCTTTATCCCAAGTATAATATCGGTAACACCTAAGTCCTTTATGTCAAACTTATTGTTTAACATTTTCTTGGTAGCTTTAATAGCTTCATTATTACTACCCATAATGAGCATATCATCAACATAAAGACAACTAATAACAAAGCCATTTTCTGTGTTCTTGACATATATGTATTTGTCACACTCATTGATTTTAAACCTATTGGACATCATTACATTGTCAACTTTTTTATGCCACTACTTTGGTGCTTGTTTCACTCCATAAAGAGATTTAACAATTTGACAAACTTTCTTTTCTTGACCTGGAACAATAAACCCTTTAGCTTGTTCCATTTATATTTCTTCATCTAATTAACCATTTAAGAAAGTTGTCTATACATCCTAGTAACAAGTGAATATGTATCGAAATAGTCCAAGCCTTCTTTTTGCTTGTATCCTTTGATAACAAGTATGGCCTTGTACTTATCAATAGATCTATTTACTTTTATTTTCTTATTGAATATCCATTTATATCCAAGAGGTTTTGAACCTGGTGGAAGATCCACTAGTTTCCACGTATGATTTTGCAGAGTGGGTTCTACTTCATTATTTATAGCCTCTTTCTAATATGGAGCTTCATGACTCAACATTGCTTCTTTAAAGCTTTGAGGCTCATTTTCTAACAAATACGTTAGAAAATATGGACCACAAGATTTTGATGTTCTAGCCCTTTTGCTGCATCTAGGTTCATCATCATCTTGTTGGTCCTTACTCCTGCCTGCTGCAGTGTCATGAGTTCTTTTAATTGAACTCAACTCCTATGTTTATTTGTAAGGAAATACATGTTCAAAGAACAATGAATTCCTTAACTCAATAATAGTATTAACATGCATATCAAAAATTTTCAATTTATGAATCAGAAATCGATATGTACTACTATTATGAGCATACCCTATGAAAACACCATTCTAAAATTACATGGTGGAGTATGAACGAAAAGTCTCTTCGTACCAAAATTAAATTTTAGTTCGCAAGGGCCAACAACCCACTTGTCACCATCATATGCCTAATAGTCCGCTTGCATGCAAGTCGTGCTTGACTTGATCAGAAAATTATATTTAAGTCAATATATATATATATATATATTGATATGTTCACTTTGTATCATCAATATTAGATCAAGACAAGTGGACATTAGGATACGCATTACTCTACACACAGATTTGAAATTGATAAATTACTTATTCATAAGATTGGAAAATAGATTAACAATCTAACTTAGTAGACATGTCACATTCTACACTCCACCTATGCTGAATACAAAATGTGACAAACTCTAAGGATCGTACGATATCACCTATACAAGATAATATCTAAAATAAAGTCGAAGTATCAACATTCACAATTCCATTAATCAGAGCACAACTATTTAATGATAATAATAATTTATATCAGAATTGTATTTATATAACCACGACATTAAAGTTCACATACAAAAGTTATATTACAACAAAAATGAAGCTTAGCCTTGCCTCGGTACTATCTTGAGTCAAAAATTTTTTTATTTACTATAGTTTAGTTCTTCCCATAGCTATCTTTACAACATTGGTTCCCACTCTTCTGCATCACTTGAGAAAAATATTGGGAAAACTAGGGTGAGCTAAATGAAGCTCTGAGTAATACCAGCACTCTGTCATGGGTTCCAACTAATAGAGTTTTTAAGTAAGAAAATATCATAATAAATATCCATCGACTGCTAGCTTTTCAAAACAGGATATAGAACATTTGAATATAACACTTTAATAATCATTCGGGAAAATAATTCAGATAAAAGTTGTCACAACCCCCGACCCACCCCGTACAGATCGGGCGATGTCCCCGGCCCAGGGCCGATCAAAATGGAATTCGGAGTCAGGTGGCAATGCAAACATAACATAAGTAAATGGAAAGGTTGCAGAAGCGTGAAGACAAATGCACAACTGTCCAACCAGAGCTTCTTCTAAACTTGTTAAACATTTTTTCCTTTTTTTTGAAACTTAAACTTAAGAAAAACTGAAGCATATTACATGATTATTATTCCTGTAGAATTTAATTACATAAATAGTTCCACAAATTACTACAAAAGATGTGGGCAATCTACATGTCTTTGCAATCCAAAATCCTGCTTGTTGAAGATCTGACTCTAACTAATTATCTTACAACAAAAGTGCTACCAAAAGAGTGAAGTTCCCGATGCCCTTCACTAGTACGGGTAGGGCTCCCATTTGTCATTATTGCCTGAAATGACATTGGTAACAATCCATGTGAGCTTTATGAAAAGCTTATGAGTAATTTCAGTACCTTGTCATGGGTTTTCAACTAATAGTGGTCTAAGTATAAGAGAGTTTATAAAAGTGACCACTACCAATTGTTCACACAATTCAAATTACAGAATACAGAATCATCGAAACATAAGACACAAAGCATTCAAGGCATTTGAGCAAAGCATTTAATTTCTCAATACAAAACAGGAGGATTTAGTTTTAGTTTAATTAAAAACGTAAATCCTAAAATCATGAAATATGAGGATATAAATCATATTCAAAGTAATGGGGGAGAAACCTTCTACCATTCCAAAATGCACCATCTTTTCACTTCTTTCTTTTTCAGGAGGGTCCATATTAATCCGAACACCTAAACTTAGCAGGAGGTCAGTATAATATATATACATGACCTAAACAAGAGAGATCTCTTTCTGTCTAGTGGGCATTATAGGAGCGAGTCTTAAAGGATTCACTAACTTTTGAGTGCTTATGCACTACCTATCTTGCATTACCAGTTCGAAAACAAGAAGCATTTGAAATATCATTTTCAACATAGATTCTTTTCAAGAGCAGTTAAACATGGTTGAGTAGAGAAACATTCATTTTCAAAAGAAGGCATTTAACACTATTTTACAATTAAAGATAGGCATGCTTGAAGTAAGAATCGCATTACCAACTGACATCTAAATAAAAACATTTACAGATTATGATAATAGTTTGAAAATAGATCAAGTAGCATGTTTAAAACACGAGTCATGTAAATACAGGAATTTGAATTTAAAATATTTAAGAAATCATGGAGTTAAAACCTTCACTTCAAAGTCTAGGATTACTCACCTTGGGTTCTAGAATTTGTGCTATAGGAGGGCCTTTCCTTTTCCCTTGTAGCTCTTAAAAATAAAAATTCACAGAAAGCCTATTAATTTCATTTTTAAATTAAGTTACTTCCTATTCAATGATCTTAATTTATTCTTAGACTCTATGCTTGCTAGTTTCTTAGAATAAGTCTTGTTTCTTTATTTAGGTCCATTAGTAGTTAAGTCTAACTCTTAGGGGTAGTTTAGTAACTTATATTTTCACCTATCTTATTTTTCAATACCTAATTTGGCGATATGAACCTCACTGTTGGGTCCAGAACGTCGAAAAAAGTCAAAATAGACCCTCTCGAAATTTTAACTAGCTTTGGTGTCATTAAGGATAAAATGATAATTATTGTATTTTACGTGTCCTAGTTTTTAGGATTTCATTTCGTAAAACAGACCCTGCCACTAGGTACAAAATATCAAAGAAAGTCAGAATACACTATTCTTTTATTTTAATCGGGTACAAAAAGAATTTATTTAACTTAACTTAAATTAAATTAATTAATATTTTATATATATATATATATATATATTCTGTTAATATATATATCGATGTGAGGAGGTGGCACAGTGGCCACGTGCGTAATAGTTAGATCTCTCATGTGTGAGAGGTGAAGGGTTAGAACCTAGGGAGTTGCGGCTCCTCTTATTTTTTTTATTTTTCTTTTACCAAACGGGGGATAGTGAATTGGACCAGGGATAGGATATTCCAAGTCCGAACAGGGTTATCAAATTGGGCTTTATCTTTGTTAACAAACAGAACATTTCATTTAGAACATTTTAAAACAAAACTTAAAATAACGAGCTTAAACTATTTGTTATTGCGCTTGGGCAGGTTCTGACCCAAACTCGAAATTGAATGGCGGGTTTCTTGAGTCCTATTGTTTTAGGCTTTACTAGGTCCCATTTGTACTCCTAAACCATAGTGCATCATCAATTAGGATCATATATGCATCTTAATTCCATTAAACTGCACGTTGATAGAGAATATTCTAGAGAGAGAAAGTTATGTTTACCTGCTAAACAGTAGTGTTTCTTCTTCTCAAGCTCGATTCTAGACCTTCTAAGCTCCTAGTTGAATCCTTAAGCTTGGGTTTATGGTTCATGCAACTCCTTTCCCTTTTCTCTCCCTCATTTTTCTTCTCCTCTCTATCTCACTCTTTCTCCAACCGAATCACAATCACACATGCACGCAAGTCTAGTTTTTTAGGCTCCTTCACATCATGAGCTGCTTATACAACATAAGGACTCTATGTGCATGAAATCCTATTGGCTAGAATGGTGGTGCTAGAGGGTGATGACACATCACATTTTCTAGAATTTTCCTACCTAAGCCTGCTCTATATACATATCTTTTCGCCATCATTGCACATAAGTGTTGATAGCCTAGTGGGTTTTCACTTTGGATAAGTCTCTCCATGGTTCATGGTGTTGGGTTCAATTCCTTGGGCCAACAATTTTGGCCTATTTTTCTTCTTTTTCTTTTTAATTACCTTGCATTAAGTTTTTATTGTCATTTGTACAATAAATTTTTGTTTACTAATTTGGTATCATTTTTTGGGTTACATGTGTGGGCATCACTAGTAAGTGAGGTTGTAATTTCACTACTCTTACTAGTCTTTACCTTTTTTTTTAGCTAGGGCTTAATTATTCTCTAATTGTTACTTTACTTATTAAAGTCTTTAATATTTAATTAGTGACCTTAAGTACCTAGTAATTAGTTTGAGGTGTTACAAAATTTTTCTCAGTCATCTGCCATTTCAACGGAATTGTTAAAAGAAGCAACCATTTGAATAAAAATAAGATAACACTTTTCAATCAATGAATATTTCAACAAGATTTCCTAAACATGCAATGAGATATAAAATAATGCTTCTCATGCAAATTATGGAGTTTAGATGCCCATTATTGTGGTTGCAATGAAAAAGGACTAGTCAACAACGATCTCCGTAAGAAACGCACACTAGGTCGTGTGAAACAAAACACTTATTTCAAGCATGAATAAAATGCCTCCCCATGCTAAGTGACGTAATGAAACGTTGACCAGGTAGGGTGAGAGATCTCATATTATAATAAAATTATGATTTCCTAGCAGTTTCCCAAACTTATCATAGTCTAATACTCCTAGCAATGGCATTAGATAAAACATTTTCAATGAATATGATACATTGCTTTTCAATAAAACGGGGTTTGTAAGAAAATAAACACAACTTTTTTTTTTTTTATCAATAACGATGTGGATGACACTACCGAAAAAAACCCTTTCTGAAGAAAAGGGAATCCCGATTGTACCATTTCCTAAAAGTGGGATGGAACGCCTCTAAGGGAAATAGAGATCAAGTGAGAAGTCATTAGCTTATTTTAGGACAAGAAACAGGCAAACCCGTTACAACGTTAATATATGTAATAAGAAAACTGAAAGAAAATGAAATTAATAAAATTTACATAACTTTATTTGCTAGTTACATTCTAAGAACCACGTGACATGGGTTAAAATAAATAAAGCAATGAAAATAACACAACCAAAAAACATGATTCGAGGGCTAAGGTACGAAGTAGGAAGGTGTTAGGCACCCACCCCGCATAATCCGAATGGACCGACCTCAAATATTCATTTGCAAGGCTCATTCATTAAGTGCAAAGAAAGAAAATGTAAAAATGAAAGGAAGAGTAATGAAAATTATTACGACTAAGGGTCCGATATTGTGATTGGCTAATCCGATTTGACAAAATGTGCTTTGGTTGTAATCATGACATTAGTCTTAGGCTTAGAGTTACTCAAGCCCCGTTCTACTCCAAGATGGTCCAAGCTTCATTTCCATGCACATCTTCCGGTTGCCTTGGTTTATGAAGGATATTTTGGGTACTTTAGACTCTTCTTGTGATTTGGATATTTTGGGTACCTCATTTGTTGTTTCATATTTTTCAGAATTTATTTGGGCTAAATGGACCTCACCATTGAGTCCGACATGTCCAAAATAGTCATGATGGACTACTTTTTATATTTAATTGGCTTCGTGCATCATTAAGGGTAAAATGATAATTTTTATATTTTGCGTGTCTTAATTTTTGAGATTCTATCTCGTAAAGCGGACGTCGCCATTAGGTTCGGAGCGTCGAAAAAAGTTAGGTTACACTACCCTTTTATTTTATTTAGGCAACATAAACATTTTACCAAAATTAAATTAATTAAATTATTTTGTTAAATATTATATATTTACTCTACCACTATTATAACACAAGTTTCACAGTAGCACGCGCGTGGCCTCTTAGGTTTTTATGTACACAAGGTCAGGGGTTCGAGTCATGGGGAGTTGCGGCTCCCCTTTATTTTATGATTTTATGTTTGCCAAACAGCAGACAGTGAGTAAAACAAGGATAGAATATCCCACGTTCGAAGAGGTATATTAAATCAAGGGTTGTCCCTGTTATAAACACCCCAATTCCCATTTAAATAAAACCCCAAAACGATATAGTTTTAACTACCCATTTATGTGCCTGGACGGGTTCTGACCCGTACCTGAAACCCAACCAGACTGCTTGACTCGAACAGTCTTTCTTCTTCGTTTTTTGGGCGAACCTTCGGTCAATCCCTTCGGCATCGGTAACCGAAAATTGAAAAATTTTAACATTTTTCTCACTTTTTTCGCACGATTTTGGATCATTTCTTTGCCTAAAATAATCTAAAACATCATTTGCAAACATTTAGGATCATTTTGATCCCTCAAACTTGATCTCTCTCGTTACTGGCCCATTTTGGTTCATTTTTGTTCTGTTCTTCATTATTTTTAATGGGCTATGCATTAATGGTTTCTAAACTAAGCTTAGCACTTGATTTCACATGAACCTAATTCCACCCAACCTACAACTGCTTATAAAATGCTCGTTTTTAAGCCATTTAACCTAATTCTTTTTGCATGATGCTCCATTTTCACTCTATTTTTTATCCCCGTTCACAAAACTAAATTTGATTTAACTTTTCTTTCAGACCCAGAACCTAAGGCCATTAATGGCGATTCTAGTTGGGCTTGCTATTTAAGCTTAATTTCAGGAAAATTATGTCCCTAGCATGCATAAAACCTCAAAGGAAATTTGAACTATGTTGTTTGATTCAATTACCTATTGTTACTATTTTTGAATGCTTCGGTTTCTCTTTCTCTAGCAACTTCTTCCCCTTCTTCCTCTTTTTCTCCCCTTTTGGTTGGGTCCTTGGGTCTGGTTGGTTTAGACAATATGCGGCTTCTTCCTCCTTCCTTCTTCTTCCTTTTCTCTCTCTCTAGCCGCACACACACATGCGCAGGGTCTGATGAAGATCAACCTCACGTAAAATCTAATATAGTCTCAGCATGTATTATTAGGTTTGTGCATGCATTGTAATTGGCTGAAGTGTTGGTCCAATAGGGTAATGACAACCAACTTTTTGTGTGCAGCCATACATGTATTTTGTGGGATATATACATATCATGTGGCATATATAACACAAAAGTGATGTAGCCTAGTTGGTTATACTTTTTTGGTATAAATTCTTCCTCACATTCTTGGTCTTGGGTTCAAGACCTTAGGCCAACACTTTTTGGCCTTCTTTTCTCTTTTTCTTTTATTTGCCTTTAGCTAGGCTTTTGCACATAATCCCATTTTTCTTATTGTATTAATCTTATTTCTTCCTTATGTACTTGTATTATTTATTTATTTTCTTCATGTGTCGATTCTCATTAATTAAAATCTTATCAATTTCATAGTCTTTCTTGTCTCGATTTAGCTTTCCATAAGTATCATTTTACTTTTTAAAGTCTCTAATATTTAAATAACGACTAAATTCTCAATAACCGAATCAAGGTCTTACATCAGGGCACCAACTTAAGAAGGAATTCGGCTATTCCAAGCAAAGTGATACAGATTTTGAAAACCTCTACTATTTTGACTCTGTCGAGTCATTTGATTTAAATTTTCTCAACTTTGATGAACTTGTAAACTATGTTTTTCCTGATTTTCTTTTCAATGAAATAAGTACTTCTTTCGAGTATTCTTTAATTGCAAATAATGAGAATCATCCTTACCAAAATCTTGATCTAGAAGATAGGAAGTTCTTAATAGACATCACCAAAAAAGAAGATAGGGCCCAACAAGTTGTGGAACAAACATTGACCATCAATTTAGGGTTAGAGAATAAAACCAAAGAGGTAAAGATTGGTGTCACCCTAGACCAAGCTGAAAAGGAAGCTCTGATTCAGCTATTGAAAGAATTTCAAGACATCTTTGCATGGTCCTACATGAATATTCTAGGCTTGGACACAGACATTGTTCAACACAAAATCCTAACCTACCCTAAGGCCAAGCCTATCAAACAAAAGCTCAAAAAATTGAGATCCGAGTGGTCTCTCAAAGTCAAAGATGAGGTTGAAAAGGAATTAGTCATAGGGTTTCTAACCATAGTAGAATACCCTGAATGGTTGGCTAACATAGTGCCCGTACCCAAGAAAGACGGAAAGATCTATATATGTATAGATTATAAGGATCTCAACAAAGACCATCCTAATGATGACTTCCCTCTGCCTAACATAGATTTGCTAGTGGACAACACAACCCATCATAACATGATGTCATCTGTTGACGGTATTGTGGGGTATAATCAAATTAAAATACACCTGATTACATGGAAAAATCACCTTCATAAAATAGATGAGCACCTTCTGCTACACTGTTATGCCCTTCAGACTAAAAAATATAGGGGCTATGTACCAAAGGGCAACAACCACTATTTTACATGACTTTATCCACAAAGAAGTTAAGGTGTATGTTGATGATATGATCATAAAATCCAAAGAAAGGGAGAGCAACTCTACTGCCCTCAAAAAATTCTTTGAAAGAATTAAGAAGTACCAAATGAGGTTAAATCCCTAAAAATATGCATTTGGAGTTGCATTTGGCAAGTTCTTAGGCTTTATGGTGAGCCAAAGGGGAATCAAGGTCGACCTTACAAAGGCTAAGGCAATCATTGAAATACCTGCTCCTAAAACCATAAAGAAAGTAAGGGGCTTCCTTGGGAGACTACAATACATTAGTAAGTTTATATCCCAATTGACTACTATTTGTGAACCTATTTTCAAACTCCTAAAAAAGGATTCCCCAAAGAGGTGGAACACTGCATGCCAAGAAGCCTTTGAAAAAATCAAAGCCTACCTAGCCAATCCCCTAGTATGGGCTTTTCTTCAATAAGGCATTCCCTTGTTGTTATACCTCACAGTAACAAACACAAACACAGGGGATATGCTAGCTCAAAACCAAATGCCAAAAAAGAAGAAAAACTCCATTTACTATGCTAGCTAGAAGCTAATCTCATACGATCTAAATTAGAATGCTCTCGATAAAACTTGCACATCCCTTATTTGGATCACTCAAAAACTTCGCCATTACACGGTGGCTTACACCACATACTTGGTATCCAAAATAGACCCTATGAAGTTCCTTTTTAAAAAGTTGGCTTTGTTATACCATACAGCTCGATGGCTTTTGCTCCTTTCTGAGTTTGATATAATCCATGTAACACAAAAGTCCATCGAGGAAAAAGTCATGGTCGATTATTTAGCTGACTACCCGATCGAGGGTGAGGTTGTCAAAGAGATAGAATTCCCAGATTAGAACATCAGGCAAACCCAAGAGGATAGATGGTGTTTATACTTTGATGTTGCCATCAACAAAAAGGGCTATGGCATTTGTAGACACCACATTTTGAAACCCTTGATTGAATAAAGCTGGTTTCGCCATTTTTGGTACATTGCTACAATATGTCCCATTTAGGAGTATTTAAGGGATTTCTCATTTTTTCCATAGATTGAATTTTTGTCATTTTGCCCATAGAGGCCATTTCGGTATTTCGCCTATAGAGGGCATTTCTGTCATTTTGTCAATTGGGGAATTTTTCACATTTCGGTCGTTTTGTCCATAGAAGGTATTTTGGTCATTTTGCCTAGAGGGCATTTCTGTCATTTTGCCCATAGAGGGCATTTTCGACATTTTACCTATTTTTTCCACAAAGGACATTTTGGTCTTTTCACCCATAAAGAGCATTTTGGTCATTTTGCCTATAGAAGACAGTTTTGATATTTTGGTCATTTTATCTATAGAGGGCATTTTGGTCATTTCGTCCATAGAGGCATTTTCGTCATTTTGCCCATAGAGGTCATTTTTGGTGTTTTGGTCATTTTGTCTATAAAGGGCATTTTTGGTCATTTTTCACATAGAGGGTATTTTAGTCATTTTGCCCATAGAGGGCATTTTCACATTTTTTTTCCATAGAGGGCATTCATCCATAGGATTTATTGTGAACCCTTGGATCAAACTTCCTTACTTTTTTCCTATAAATAAGACCTATTAGCCACCATAATTCAGGGTTTCGGTTCCACATCATAATCATTAAGAAGCCAGATGTTGCAATAATAATTCTTCTCTCTCTTCCATATTTGTTGAAGCCTTGTTCTACACAAGCAATAGTTTTAATTCATTGAAAGTGAAGTTCTACACCTTTGAAAATTCAATCTAAGGAGTTTAAGCTCAAGCTTTGTCTGATTCAACACAATGAACCAGGTACGCTCCCTAAAACCCTAATATTCTCTCTTTTCCTAATTTAATTTATCCTATCACTCTTGATAGAATAACGTGAATTAGAGAACTAAGTTAGCTTTAATTTCATTATCTGAATGGATACATAAGACGCCTTATGGGCCCGAGTCTACTCTTTTTCTTTAAGCTATTTACTTTATATCTTTTCCTCACATCCCATCTCTCTTATTATGTCTTTTTTATATTAAATTCATGTCAATCTATCTCTCCCCACTTCTTTTGGCTTATTTTACTTATTTTTTAGATGTATTTTATTCGTTCATGTCATTATTGTCATTGTATCTCTTTACTCTCTCTGTCTCTGTCTCTCTCTCTCTCTCTCTCTCTCTCTCTCTCTCTTATTTTTGTCATTGAATATTAAGCCTTGTTGTAGAGACTTGAAAAAAATAAAATAAAATATTTAAACCGGTTAACCAAGTGCCAGGATAAATCCATGGGATTGATACGAATCATAAATTATAAGAATATAATATGGGACCTGAACGAGAACCAATAGTGGTAAATAAATAATTAAATTAAGTCCTGGCTTTATGGCAGTTTTTATCGGCATAAGATAATTTAATATTTGTGAAATAAAAATATTAAAAAGATATATACATATATATATATATATACATGTTCGTGAAATTTCTAAAGGAAATTATTGAAAGAAAAAAAAATATAATATGTATGTTATCTAATGGGTAGAAAACTGGGAAGAGATAGGAATGTGGGGGAGGAGAAATCGAGAGATAAGGATGAGGAGTGAAGGGCGGTGCAGGTTGCGTGAAAACAGGGAACAAAATGAGAGAAAAAGAAAAAAGAAGAGAAAGAGAGAGAGGGAGAAACAGAATGGGAGGATCATGTCGAGGGCCATCGCGTCTCGCGTGTCCAAGCTCGAGTCGAAGGAGGGGGAACGAGACAGGGGGGCGACGGAGCAGCGATGGTGGGTGAGATGACTGCCAACAACGTGGTATCGAAAGCCGTTGATCAGATGGTGGCTGAGATTTTTGGGAAGGAAGATTTGCGATCTGGTGATGTCGTGGTGTGGGAAAAACGATGGAGGCCGTTGGTCGGACTATGAATTGAAGCAACTGGGTTGTGATTCGGAAGTGGTTCGTGAGTGTTGGGGGTTTTTGGTTCCTGGAGATGGGGAATGATAGTGAGAAAAACTCAGGGAGATCTGCCGCGGTCTAGGTTTACCAACGGATTATCCTGACACTAGTTCGTGCTCTATCTAGTTACTTGAGGAGCGTGTCATCGGGTGTTTCCACCATTGCTTCAACGGTTCAGTCGGCTGCAACGGCTGCTTCAGTTCGAAAAATTTGAAGCAGATTGATTGAAGCAACGGAATAGAGATTGAAGAAGAGAGAGTCAGTAACTGAAGTTCTAATTCCAGGTTGCCGAATGAATTCAGTGGTGACGATGGTGCCGATTTCTTGTTGTTTTTGTTGAATTTTCCTGTAGTTAGGTTGTTGATTGAATTGAGGGAAATTGGTGCAGCAGGTATATATATATTTGTGTGTTTATATGATGCGTTGGAAGGGCTGAATCATGTTGGATGTGTGGATCGTTGGAGAGTTGATTGGATTGGATTTGAATTGTTATGGGTATTGGGTTTTCTGTAATCGGATTCTGGATTTTTGTAAGGGTTTTCTTTGTTGATTTTGGTTAGAAAATCATAGATGAATGGGGGATTTTATGTGTCAAATTGTTGGGAAGATCATTGGGGTTTGATAAACGGTTGTGGGGTTGTGAGGTTGCGGCTGAGATGGGTTTCTCTGTTCTGCCGCTTTTGGTTGAGAACTGGGGCTGTTCATGGAGATGGGAATTCCTTGGTGTTGGAATTAAATTTGGAAGTCTTGAGTGCAGACAGTTCAGTTTTTGTGGACTGATTGCAGATCTCTGGAAGGGTTCAAGTGGCTTGACTATGAGGCTATGTAGAATTGAAGTTCCACTGTTTTGTGAGACCATTGAGGTTATTGCATATTTTGCTTAGATAGGAATATATCTGTATGCGTGTGAAGCATTGCAGGGGAGGGTTTTGCAGTGAAAGTTTTGAGGATTTGGTTGGTAGAAGCTGATTGGGATGTGCTTATTGGAAGCAGTTCACTACATGGAATGGATGGCTCCAGTCAATTTAGGTGTTGGGTCTCTTCTTCAGGTGGAGCTAATTGTTGGAAAATTGAATCGTGTTAAGTGCCAATTGTGACGTGGAGACAGCTCACTCAATTTCAAGCAGAGAAGTTATTGTCCGTTCGTCTAGAGGGTTGACTGAGCCTAGAACTGTAAAGATCCAAAAATTTTGGTATAATTTTTTTTTTTTTGTATTCTTATTTATTTATTGATTTATTTATTTAATTATCTATTTAATTATTGTGTGAAATGTGTATCATACATGTGTGATGTGCTGTATATGCATATACATGTGGTAATGTGTGCTAAGTGTATGCATGTATTTAAAAATATGTAGACATATATATATATATATATATATATATATATATATATATATATATACACCATGTGCACATCAGATCTGTGTAGGTGTGTGTGTGTGGCTGTAGGCTGCTCTGTGTGTGTACTGTTGTGTTGGTGTGTGTGAGAGTGTAATATAATATACATATACATGATACACAAATGCAAGCAACAATTAAATGCAAAGAGAAAAAGGGGGGGGAAAGAAATCAGAAATGGCAGAGGGTTGGTCAGCCAAAGGGGGTTGTGGCAGCTGGGCTATGAAAGGATAGGTAGAAAGAGAAAGCATAAGGTGTGTGTGTGTGTGTGTGTGTGTGTGTGTGTGTTGGGTCTTGAGTTTAGAGAGAAAAAGCAGAAAGGATAGGAGGCAACGTGAGAGGGACTGAAGGAGTTCAGAGGATTCAAGAGGAAGGAAAATCAGAAGGGAGAAAGGTGCGGCAACACCTTGAAACCCAGGAAAGAGGTATGCCCAGGTTCACTTCTGTTTCTAAATTTTAAGGCATGATAGCTTAGTTTGATTTATGGGGTTTGTAAAGCATGAAAAATGGAAACAAATGCAAAAAGAATTGAGGGAAGTGGTTGGGAAACGAGAGAGAAAAAGGCGGTTGCAGGTCGGGGACGATAATCTGTTTTCATAAATTTAATGCTTGAAAACTTGCTAAAATGATGGGGGAGTGTTCCTCTTGAACATGGGAAGCTTTTAGGACAAAAACGGGTTCAAAACAGTGAGGCTAGAGGTGTGAAAAATGGGAGATAATAGTCGGCTGAAAAACTGGTGGTGAGGAAAACAAGGCTGTTTTGTGGAGATTGGGAGGCTCAAAACTAGTCTAGAATGTTTTGAAAACAATTTATGATAGTTTAGAATTAAAGGGGCTTTGAAAACACCAAGAAAAATCAAGTTTAAAAACTTGATTTTTGCAGTTTTCGGCGACGTCGCAGGAGAAGGTGATCGGAGACTCACCGTAAACCTACCAAAAAATCAGGGACGAAAGAGGGACTGTTCCGGGTCGGGTCCGGGTCGGTTTGGGTTCGGGTCGGGCTTGGGCCGACCCGCCCCTACCACATGTCGGCCTTATGTTTTGAATTAAAAATGGGTTAGGGGCTGTTTGGCTACAGGGTTATAAAATTAGAAATTGGAATTAAATTGGGAAGCAGGGATATCCTATCCCTGTTTTGGATTAGCCACTGTTTGGCTATCCGAATTAAGAATAAGAGATTTGGAATTTACGAATTTACCCCTGGACTTTTTAGAAATTAAGTTTGACCCCAGAACTTTTGAAAATTACACTTTGACCCCTAAGCTTTTAAGAAATTATGAACTGACCCACCAGAATAAAATATTAATTAAATTAATTAATTAATTTAATTAATTAAATATTTCAAATTAATCCGGAGTCCAAATGAGACAAGTCATTAGTGTATTTTGACTATCTCGACCATTCTGAGACCAATGGTGAAGTCCAATTTATGAGACGGGGTCCCAAAAAATAAAAGACCCGTAATGACTTTTAAAATTACCAAAGTACCCCTGAATTGAAACGCAATCAAACGAACTTCGAATTAAGTAAATAAATAGTGAAACTTTATTATCTCGACCATTCCAGACTCAACCATGGAGTCCGATTTGTGAAAAGAGGTCTCGAGATGTAAGGACCCGTGAAAGTACAAGTTGACCGTTTTGTCCTTTTTAGCCGAACGTCCAAATTAAATTTCGCGAAAGTCCAAACCAATTTTCTTCGATGTTCTGGACCCAATGGAAGAATTTAATTTAGAAAAATAGAAATCAATAAAATAAAGACATAAAATTTGCTGAATAGCATCATTAAAGTAGCAACTGAACTGAGCTGTATTTTATGGTTTTAAGGACACCGAAGGGCAAGAGAAGATGGTTTGACCTTCTACATTACCACTGTTAGTTCCGCTACACAGCGAGTATGATTTCTTAGGGTTGAGACAACCCATCAGGTACGGTGTTTTGCTAATGTAAGAAATGGGGTTTAGGAACATTTTGTGAATGAATTGCATGACTTATATGTTTATTTGTTATTATGGAGTTATTTGGATTATGTTCATTTGATGACTTGGGATTGGTTGTTTACGTGTTTTGTGTTTCCTTATGTTTTTGAGAATTGGTAAAGTGATGAATGTGATTATTGTAATATCCCGACCCGGGATACGGCACGTGTACCGAGGTAAGTCGGTTAAATAGTGTAACTTGAACAGTAAGATATGTATATCATGGTACTTCACGAAAATGAATGACTGGAAACTGTAAATGATTGAAATGTATAACAAGTGCTGGGTAACACCCAAGCACCCTAGGACATTGCATCATAATGCGTGCATGCACGTATTCCCATGCATGCATACGTGAACATAGGTGAGTAGCCCGATCAAAATGAATGTATGTATATATGATTAAAAATAGATTTATACGCCTACACATGAATGTATATACATGTATAAAACATGTATTCTATGTGTATATATATATATATATATATATGTATAACATAATGTATTATACTTATATTTATGTATATATGTATATGTATAAGAATTAAAAGGAAAAGAAAGTGGGCAAAAGGCTGTTACCAGCCATGCAAGTGTGTGTGAGTGGGTGAGGGTAGATATATATATATATATATATCAAAAGGTGTGTGTGTGTACGGTTGTATGTGTGTGCAATAGTTGAGTGTATAACACTCAATAGAGAGTGGTGGTGACAGAAAGTGGGTGTTGGAGTGTGTAAGGAGATCTCAGGGCATGGTTAGGTCTGACTAGAGAGAGAGAGAGAGAGAGAGAAAGTGGAGAGGGAAAGGATCGGGTCATTGTGATATAAGTGTATACGGGCATGAGTTGAGAGACAAAAAGGAAACTGAGACTAAGAGGAACATTGGCAAGGAACTCAGGAGCATAAACAGAAGGGCTCAGAGGGTCACAGTGAGCTAAAACCGAAAACCCAGGTTAGAGTTTTGAGTTCTGTTTTTATGATTTAGAGCATGAAGCTTATATCTATTTATAAGGTCTAAATCAACATGAAATATGGAACTTATTGCAAAAAGAATGAGATTAAATGGTTGAGAAACTAGGTAGGAAAACAAAGTTGCAGGTTCGGTGGATAATCTTGGTTCCCATATATTTTATGCTTTAAACTTTACATTTAGTTTATAGAAATGTTGGTATGAAGTGCAGAAACACTTTAGTATCAAAATGGGTTTAAAACCGAGAAGAAACAATCACAAAATTTAAAAAGAATAGTTGGCCGAAAAATCGACTGGAGATATTTAAACCCCTATTCATGAAGATGGGGAGGGATTTGATGAGAACCGAGAGTGGATTTGAAATCCTTGAGAGAAGGGTGAGAGAACGGCATTAGATTTGGGGCAAACCGAGATCGGAATCCGGTCACCGTCGCCGGAGAAGGCGACGGAAACCTACCGGTGCTCCACCGAAAAAATGAGAAAGACAACACTGTTGTCTCGGGTCAAGACGGAACCGGGTCTGGGTTCGGATTGGGTCGGGACCTGACTGGAAATAAATGGGTTCCTGAAACGGGATCGTTTTGGAGATGGATTTAAAATGTTATTGGGGTGTTTGGTAACAGGGATACAAAATTGAAATTGGGTTTTGAGTTTAACCAAACCTGGGATAGGATAGGAACTGGGATATCGTAATCCGGTTCTTTGGAATGGACTGAACCGTTTGGTTCAGTGAAGGGGCAGACCGGTTTAGGGTTTCTGGTTGTGAACCAACTGGTTCAAACCGCAACTGTCACGACCCGAAACCCACCCTAAGCGGATTACCGGATCGCGATCGCCGTCCCGAGACCCGAGGGCCCCGAGACAAGGCTCGCATATGCAGCGGTATCGAATAGATGTGCAACATACGTTTTGCGGAAGCGTGAAAAACTTTTTCTTTTCTTTTCTCATTTTTAAATTATGCACATCCGTCCGGTACTGCCGCTCCATACATAACATACATGGTTACACATTCAGAGTATAACTAAAAACTTAAAGACTTATAACATTAGATACAATACATGTTCGATTTCCCAGAGGGCTTATTACATGTCCTTACAATGTCTACTAATACAAAAGTACTATTAGAGTTCATAGATTATCAAAAAAATCTATTTAACCATATCTTCCCAAAATCAGCAGATTTGTCATCGTCGTCCTTAAGTCAAGACTGCTGCTAATTACCTGAAAGGGGGGTCCGAACAAAGTCCGGGTAAGCTAATCTAAGCTTGTGAGCAATTCCAGCATTCGTCATGGGGTTTTCAATTAGCAGTGGTTTAGTACATAAGAGTTTGTAAAATAGCCACCGCCAATTGTTCGTATACTAGAATACAGAATATATGCATTCCTTAAAACATGTAGCTTTGAAACATTTAAAGTAATCAAGCTAAACTTATACATATGAACTTTAAAACATACACCATGTCATGTATTTCGTAAATAGAGTATATAAAACTCAAACATATGCATATTGAAAATGAGAGTAAAAACTTGCTTCCATTTTCAAATCATTTGTCATCTTATCACTTTCGTTAGTGGAATCCGTTTCGAACCGGACACCCGTTTTACTTATAAATGGAGATATCTCATCTGCCTGGGGGATTAGATCCTGCTACCGGGCATTTTACAGGGCAATTGAGTTCCGTAAAACCCAAAATCCTGCCTATTTTACAGGGCAACTGAAAACTCAGAATCCTGTCTAAGTGCTTATGCACCATTCATCTTATAAAACATTTATCATGTGACTTGTCTCATAGATACTTTTCATAAATTCGTAATAAATATTCATATACTTGAAATAAGCAAATTCAGAATATTTAACAATAATTGCATTTTAACTAGACATGCTGAAAAGTATTTGAAGGAAAAACTGTTGCAGAAACCAATCACTAAGCATGTTACAATGGAGTTATAAAATAGAACAATTAAAAACTGAATCATGTAAATACTGAATTTGAAATTTCAAATGCTTCATATCTTTAAACTTAAAACCTTGTCAAATTCATGGAGTTAAATCTCCAATTCAAACACAGGGTTACTCACCTTGTACTTCTAGTCCTGCTCTATTTGGGCGCTTTTCCCTTGGCTTTCCTTAACCTTTGAAGCCATTCTTGCAACGTTTCCGTATCCTCCTGTTTCTTAAGCTGTTTCGCTGCTAGTTGCTCCTTAGTTATAGTCTTGTAAATAAAGGGGCTAACACAGCACACTTCGTTCGTTTTGGAAATCCGAATGCGATTTGGAATCAGCTGGAGCTGTTTTTCTAGTTTCTCCCGGAAAATCTTCTGTTTGGGATCCTTTGCTAGTTGTGCCCTCGTCATCATAGGAGTAACTTCTCGTTCTTGGCTCATTTTTTGTGTTTATTAAATTCTCTGTTTAAAAACACAATTTACCGTGTCAAGAAAACAGATTTCTATAATCATACTTTTCTGAGAGTTCCATTAACTTTAACTTAAAGTTATTTATTTGGCATGTTTACGTGTCGTGTATTTTCGTAATTCATGTTCTCGTATGTGCCGTAGATTAGTACTTTGGCATTTCTTACATTTTAAGTCATCTGACAGATTCTATTTATCAAATTTTATGCCTTTTTATTTTTGACATTTCTTTGGGTCAAATAGACTCTACCATTGAGTCCAGGGTGTCGAAGAAAGTCAGTTTAGGCTTTTCTAACATTTAATTCGGACTATTACATGTAAAGGGGCAGAATGGTCATTTATCATTTTACGTGTCATATTTTTCCGTACTTCGTTTAGTAATTTGGACTCCATTTTTGAGTCCGGGATGTCAAAGAAAATTAATTTAGACCTTTTCTGATTTCATTTGGCTTTAGGGGTACCAGGGGTATTTTGGTCATTTTACCCCTTTACGTGTCTTTATTTTTCGGGACCCCGTCTCATGTCGTGGACCTCACCATTGGACTCAGAAGGTCCGAGATAGTAAGAATACACTAATAACTTGCAAATTTTGGGTCAGGGGTATTTCGGTCATTTACCCCTTACGTGTTTTTATTTTTCGGGCCTCGTTTCGTAAAACGGACCCTACCATTGATCTCAGAATGTCCAAAATAGTAGAAATACACTATTCATAAGCTTAATTTGGACTTCGTTTGCTATATTTATGACCCAAGGGTAAAATAGTAATTTTATCTTAATTATAAAATAATTAAATAATTATTTAATTATTTAAATATTTTCCCAGGGGTGTATTTAAACAAAATTCTCAAAATCTGGGGCACAGTAGAATTTCCCAAAACAGTTGGGGTCAATCCGTAAATAACCAAAGGTTTGGTTTATTTTATTTTTAAAATAAATTAAAAACCAAAGGGTTCGGTCCAGTTTTAAATGAACCAGTCTGGTTCAGTTGCAAACCAACCGGTTTAGCCGGTCTGCTTACATGTGGCTGACGTCATCATGACGTCAGCCCTAGATCTCATTTAATTTAAACCGACACCCAAAACGGCGTCGTTGCATTTAATCGGTGACAAGCCCAGAGGCTGCCACCTGTCCGAGTCAACTCGGCCACATTTAAAACGAGTCAACCCGTCATCGTCTTCCCCACTTCGACCGACTGAAAAACCCTAGTTTCAGTTTCCCTTTTTCTTCTATTTCGTGACGTTTCAACCAATCAATCTCCACTGTTTTGGTCCCAAATTATTCCTAAGGTATATACAAATCGATTGACATTCATTTTGGAGTTCAAAACCTCTTCGTATATTCGGTTTTAGACTCGATAATCCGAACTGTTATTTCGGTCGTTCATGCTTATTTCTTAACCAAATTTCATGGGATTTCGTTTGTTATGATCCCCTCTTCATGAGGATTCATATCTTGTTCCTAAATATCGATTTAAACTAAGTTTTAAAAGGGTTGGGGTGTAACCCGTAACCTGCAACTAGACATTTGAGGGTCGATTTTTGAGCTTTAAGGTCGCGCACGTGGGTTTTTCACATGCTTGTAGGGTCTACAAGAGGTCCTTATACACCAAACCAAGTTTGGTTTCCCTCGGATCAGACCTGCTTCATGCAAGGTCATCAATGGAGGATGCTTCTGGGTTAGGTGTTTTTAGGTGTTTTAAAGCTTAAATTTCATGCTTATTACACTTCTAAACATGTATATAACATATCCTACGTATATAAACAACTTAAAACAGTTCTTATCAATGAAACTTTTAGAGAGAGAAAAATGTAAAAATTGGAAACTTTACCTGTTTACACCTGATTTCTCTCTGGTTCTACTTCAAATTCTCTCTCTATTCTCCTTACTTCTTCTTCTTTTGGTTTCTTTTGCAAGGAGAAAGCATGACTTGCATGCTTGGGATTTTTATAGAGGAGGTGACCGACCTCTCTCTCTCCTCCAAATCTCTCCCTACAGCTCTCTCTCTCTTCATTCTGATTTCTAGCCCTACACAACTCTCCCATCTCATAAATTTTGCTTTTTCTTCTTTCCTACTTTGCATTTAATTTTCAAGATATTTATACATATAATATATACATATATATACATATACACATATACATACAAGACACACACACACACACCAGCCCACACACACACACACATTCACACACTGTTCAACTTTTTTCACATTTACCCTTTTTACATTTTACATATATCATTTAATTAATATATATACACATATATATATATTTAATTAATACTTATACATATATCCATTTCTTATAATTAATTAATTAATATAATAATTAATTAATTATATATATAATTTCTTTTTCTCGTAATACGTGTCATGTGACCCGGTATCCCGGGTCGGGATATTATAGCAACTATGAGAATTTGTGAACCGGCCCCAAATGTTTTAAGAAATCTCACTAAGGCCCAAACAGGAAAATTAATAAAATATTAATTTTTACAAAAATGCCCCTATTTCAAAAATGGGTCAAACGAAGTCCAAACGATGCAAATGAATAGTCAAAATTTATTATCTCGGACATTCTGAGTCCAATGGTAGGGTCCGTTTTATGAGACGGGACCCCAAAGGATAAAATAACGTAAAAGTGCAAAATGACCATTTTGCCCTTTTTAGTACAAAAGTCCAAATGGAATTCCGCGAAAGCCTAAACCGACTTTCTTTGGCATTCCGGACTCAATGGTAAAGTCTAAATTAGTATTTGAGATACTTATGATAGAAATGCATAAAATTTGATGAATAGAATTTATTCTAAAACGTATTCACTGATATATAGGGAACGCGAAAGGCAAGGGTACACTCACGGATTCCTGATCTAGAATCACGATAGAGGTAAGTGGATCACTCTCTCTTACATGTGGTATTTCCACAAGCCAAGTTCATTCTTTTTCTGCCAAACTCGTACTCTTGAATGTATTGATATCCTTGTGTTCCACAATTCGATATTTTTCTATCTTGTGGACATTTGATTGATTGATGTATCATTGTTATCATGTTTCACTGTGCCTTGAAAGTACCACATGTTATTGCTATCCACAATGTGATATTGTTCTATCTTGTGGACATTGATTGACTGCTATATTCATTGTTATCATGTTGAACCATGCCTTGAAAGGCCTACTGTTGTATCCTTATTGAATGAATGATATTCCATTTTATATTCTATGGAATTACTTATGATCATGACATGTTTATGAACATGGGAGTTGTGCTCAGTCACAACACCCATCTGATGCTATCTGATTGAATGGGACCTACGGGTCAAGTCCGTGAACGGACAAATGGCAATTCACTGGAATTCACTGGGGGTATGCCGGGCCCCAAAAGATCGAGGGTCTGCCGAACCCTGACACAGAATAACAGCATCTCTTATGACTGACAGAACTTGATTGTTGAATGGCACTATCCCTTATGATTTTTCAAGTCTCGAGGGACTTGCATTGATTGATTTGATTGTGATCAGTTCATTGTGGCAGTACTTCATTGTTGTTATATTATCATTAAATTTCTTCATATTGCTATTACACCCAATACTTCTGATTATGTATTGTGATTATTGTTCATTGGCCCTCGTGGCAATTGTTTCCATTGGCCCTCGTGGCAATTGTTTTTATTGGCTATTACAGCATCTTATTCTTATGATTGGCTATCATAATCTTATTCATGGATTTATTGATCATCGATACCAGTGTTGGAGATCTGCATTTACTTACTGAGCTTTGTAGCTCATTCCACCCCACTTACCCCCTATTTCAGGTAATGACGCTGCGAGACCCCAGTAGGAGTCTAAGAGCGTAGGGGGACATTTTGAAGTACTGTACCAGTCTATGTTAGTTCTCCCATGTATTCACCACCCCCGGGTGCTGGTTACGTTTAGTTCGCATTTTGTCTTATGTAGAACTATGTCACGTATTTAATAGACTTCCACTGTTTAAATTATTTAAAAGACTTCCGCTGGATTACTGTAATTGATAAAGAGTTCCGTTGTTCATTGTTTAAAATTTTTAGTACATTGCATATTAGTACTATGATACGGGAATAGAAAAGTAAGGACGGCCTTCGGGTCGGCCCCGCGACACGAGATCCGTATAGGGTGGGTTTCGGGTCGTGACAATTATGGTCATGTGATTAGATTAAAAACATGAGATATGTATCCATGTGGAATGAATTGGTGATTTAGATATTATTGTTACCTCGAATGTGGTATATCATTGAAAGCATGCCTTATCGAGATTATGTTGTTGTGTGATGAATGCATAGCATATTGGCATTGGGTGAATTCCTTGGGCATATGGCGTGAGTTGAGCACGTGGTGCTTTGCATTATGAGGGTGCAGGTCTTGTGGTGAAAAACCCAAAATTGGCCTTTGCATTGGTAGTCCGAGCCATCGAGCGAGACCCGTAAATGAGACATTGGTACTTCGAGCATCGGGCGAGACTCGTAAATGAGACATGGGTGTGGCATTGAGTGCATGGGTGCGTCATGCATACTTTCATCATATTATATTAATGGAATTGTAAAGCATTTAGAGATAAATGTACACTTTACACATGCCACGCCTTAGCTTATTTCTTGCATTAGTATTACATTGTACCAGCAGTTGAGCTGACCCATTCGTGGGATATCATTTTTCAGATGAGGCCTCGGGCAATTAAGACTTGTTTAAGTCTTTAAGGATGTGAAGAAATATATCATGTTGAAGTGTTTTGGCCCTTGGGGCGTGTTCTGAGATGTATGGGCTTAAGCCCGAATGACCTATGAACAATGTAATTATGGAATGTATTTTATGTTTCTATATGTATTGATGGGAATGGATGCATGTTTAGTTAAATCCGTTTAGATTGTCCTTTATTTTATTTTATTTACTGTCTCGTCAGTCGCGTCTTGGGTTGGCGGGAATTTGGGGCGTGACAGGAACTTTATTCAAAAACTTAGTAGCCATCCTTCGGGATGTTGTTATCTGTTATGATGGCATGGTGAGAAATGTTACAAGAAGAGAGAGATCGGTAACTAGAATTCTGATTTTGGGGTTGCCAAATAAATCCAATGGTACCAACATCAAGATGATGATTATTGAGGATATGCATGGAAGTGCCTAGCGCATCTGGAGGATATCTGTGAGTGGAGGTGGGCATATGTCTAATAAATCTTTATTGGATTAGAAGGCATCCCAAATACGGATCTGATAGCATCGACTTGTAGAGACTTGGGTTAGGATGGATTGACTCTGGTTATTCAGGAACACTGACGGGAAAGAGAAGGCGGGTCAATTTCCTAAGCAGATACAGTACGAGGGCTAAGTTATTCATCGATTGGTTTGACTACGCAGTGGATACGACTTCTTAGGGTTAAGATAACCCGATCAGGTATGGTACTTTGCTAAGTAAGGAATAGAATTAAATTAGGATTGATGTGCATATTGATTGTTTATATGCTTCCGTGCTCTTTGTGATTATTTGAGAGTTCTGATTTACTTCTTGAGTTGTCATCATGGGTGATTTATATTTTAGACGGATTGTTGATATCGTGACATGTGGATTGCATAAGTGTTGAGATTGATCGAGCATGACACGTAGATTTGTGGATGAAAACTTGTGATTTAAATGCTATTGTTGATCTTAATTGTAATGCATTATTTAAAGCCTGTTGCATATGCTTATGAAAGTGATGTTTCATTTGAACTGTACTATTGCATGATGAAATCATGGCATATTGGCATAGTGTGTATCCTTGATAGCATAGTGTGGGTTAGCACGAGGTGCTATGCATTATGAAGGTGTAGATCATGTGGTGAAAAACCCAAAATTAGCCATTGGTACTCGCATGCCATCGAGGTCCAGATCGTAAAGCGAGACATATATTGGTACTTGCATGCCAACGGGGAAGAACTGTGAAGCGAGACATGGGTGTGACATTGAGATGCATGGGTGTGTCACGCATATCGCCTGTGCATTGTGTTGATGAATTTGTGAATGTGATATAGGGTTTTATAAAGATGTAGTTTATGCATTGCCATTATATTGTATACATGACTTGGGAGGCATGTAGATATACATGTACACTTGCACATGCCACATCTTAATTTTGTTCCTTGCATTAGTATTGTACCATACTAGCAGTTGAGCTGACCCATTAGTGGAACCATATTTCAAATGACACTCCCAATACCTGAGATTTGAGGAAGTCTAGCTGAGTGGAGGAGACTTGACTGTAGATGGATATTTAGTCTTGGAGCATGTTTTGTGATGTACGGGCTTAAGCCCAATGACATATCTGTATATTGATAGAAGTGAATGTATGTATCTAGTAAATCATCTTTGGTTGTATCGTGGTTGTATATTTTCGGTTGTATAATTAGGCGATGTATATTTAAATTTGATGAGATTGTGGCCATCGAGTGAGGATGGGATGTACTATTGTTTATATATGTGAATTGTTGAAAAATATTAGGTGAGAAAAGGCTTAGAAAACAAATGAGGTTCTGCCGAAATTTTATAAAACAGGAATGCATGTAGGCTTATATCTAAATCAGTTGAATTGTCTTGTATCGGTCGTTGTATCATTTATTTATTTATTCATCTATTTATTTTCTTCCTTTGTTTCGTTTTAGTCGCGTCCTCGGGTTCATGGGAATTCGGGGCGTGACACTTGTGGATGAAAACATGAGACCAATCTATTCAGATTGGGCGGGATGGGTGCCTAACCCCTTCCCATCTCATACCTTATCTCCCGAATTTAGATTTCTTTGGTTCATTGTTGATTAGTTTTGTTTTACTTTATTTTAACCCATGTCAAGGGGTTTAGAATGTAAATAGGATCAAAGCAATGTAATTTGAGTTTTCCTTTGCTATTCTTTTTACATGTATTCTTCATGGGTTGTATCAGGTTTACTTGTTACTTAGCCTAAAACAAACTGATGACTCTTTTGTGTATTCATGTACACCCCCATCCAAAAATAGCATGTTTCTCTCCCACTTTGAGGGAGCGGACCTTAAATGTCACGTCCCGAATTTCTGACTGAAACCCGAGGCGCGACTGACGAATAGAAAGTAAATAAAATAAAAGATAATTAAATAGATTTACGAATTTACGACAAATTAAATAGAATTCTTTAATTTTCTAAAAATTTCGGCAGAACCTCCTTTGTTTTCTAAGCCTTTTCTCACCTAATAGACATGATATATTTCACGACATTTCATAAATATAAACATATTACAACCCACCCTCACTCAGTGGCCACAATCTTATCAAATTTACATATACATCGCCTAATTATACAACTGAAGACGATTTAATAGATACATACATTCACTTCTGTCAACATACATATATATATCATTGGGCTTAAGCCCGTACATCACAAAACAAGCCCCAAGGCCAAATATCCATCTACAGTCAAGTCTCCTCCACTCGGCTAGACTTCCTCAAGCCTCAGGTGTCGGGAATGTCATCTGAAATATGGTTCCCACGAATGGGTCAGCGCCAACATGCTGGTATGATGAAGTGCTAATGCAAGAAATAAAGCTAAGGCGTGGCATGTGCAAAGTGTACATTTATATCTAAATGACATTCCAAGCATCGCAATAATATATATATATCCCGACCCGGGATACGTCACGTATATCGAGGTAAGTCGGTTAAACTGTGTAACTCGAACGGTAAGAAATGTATATTATGGTATTTCACGAAAATGAATGACTGGAAAAAGAAAAATGATTGAAATGTATAACAAGTGTTGGGTAACACCCGAGCACCCCGGGACATTGCATCGTAAAGCGTGTCCGCACGTATTTCCATGCACGCCCAAAGTTTAAGTATATACGTGTATGTATGGGCGTATAGGTATGTATAAACATGTATAATTATGAATTATACATATAATATAATATATATATATGTATATATATATATGTATATATATATAGATATATATCTATGTGTATATTATATAAAAAGTACAAGAAAGTGGGCAAGTGGGCAAAACAACATCAGCAAGTGCATGTGAGGTGTGTGTGTGTAAAGTGTGTGTAATATATATATATATATATATATAAGGTGATATATATATATATATATATATTATATACATAAGTGCATATTGTCTCCCATTCATTAATGCAAAAGTTGCATTAGTGGAGGGAGCACAAGCCAAAAGAGGCCATCGGAAGGTGCTGGCAAAGCTGGTAAAAAGAGAAAGTAGAGAGAGAGTGATAAGGTAGAGAGAGAGAGAGAAGGTGGAGTCTTTGTATATATATATATATATATATATATATATATATATATATATATATATATATATATGCACGGGTTGAGAGATGAGAGGATAGAAAAGAAAAGGGAGAATCAGGAACTGAAGGGGAGAAGAAGATAGAAAGATTGAAGCAGAAATAAGGAAGTTTGGAGAGTCATACAGGGCAAAAATCCGAACACCCAAGTAAGCCAGTTCGTTCTGTTTTTATTATTTTTGAGCATGAAGCTTATATATAATTATATGGTCTAAACAAGCATGAAATATAGGTTATAATGCAAAAAGAATCATGAAAAACGGTTGAGAAACCATAGAGAAATTGGGAGTTGCAGGTTCGGGAGGATAATCGGGTCTCACTGATTTTATGTTTAAAACTTGTTCTAAAGTTTATAAAAATGGTCCTTATACGTGCAGAAAACTGTTAGGAATAATTAGAGGCCAAAACAGTGAACAAAACGTTACGAAATAGAAAATCGATCTTGGCCGGAGATTCGGTCGGAAATGTTCAACCCCTATTTCGTGAAGAATTGAAGGGTTACATTGAAAAATAAGGTTAGAAATATAATCTACATGGAAAATAGAAAAGATTGACATTCAAAACGGCTTAGAAAATGATTGAAAATAAGTCACCGTCGCCGGAGAAGGTGGCTGTGCATTGCTGGAACCCTACTGGAGCAGTGGGGAAGAAGACCAGAAAAGCGTGGGGGCTATCGGGTCAAAACTGGGACGGATCCGGGTTTGGATCGGGTCGGGACCCGACCGGAAATAAAACTGGGTGGACTCGGGACAGGTGGCAGCCTCTGGGCTTGCCACCGATTAAATGGGACGGCGTCGTTTTGGGTCGTATATGTGTTATACGTTTAAAGGTTTAAAATGTTGGAAGAAAAGTTAGGAACCGAGGCTCCGAGGTTTCGATCCCTGACCCTCGCGCGTGGGAAGCTTCTCTTTTCCACTCGGCCACGCGCTCACATATGTTCAATTACAACCGAATATATATATCTATTATACGTAAATTAAAACAGAAAATTAAAAGGTGCAACCGCACCTGGTGGGATTCGAACACGCGTGATATGGGGAGGGAGATGGCACACTGGCCAGCGTGCCATCTTATTCAACCTGTTCATATTTTGTATTAAATAATATATGTATTATGCTTAATTAAGTAATTAATTTAATTAAATGAATTAATTAAATTAAATACTTCGAAATGGCCCGTTGTCCAAATACGACAAGTTATATATGTATTCCTACTATCTCGTACCTCCTGAGTCCATCGGAGAGGTCCTCAACATGAGATGAGGTCCCGAAAAATTTGAGACCCTCGAATATGTCAAAAATGACCAAATTGCCCTTTCCCCTAAACAGGTCAAACGAAGTCCAATCAAGGCAAATGAATAGTCAAAACTTATTATCTCGGACATTTTGAGTCCAATGGTAGGGTATGTTTTACGAGATGAGACCCCGAAGAATAAAATACTGTAAAAGTGCAAAATGACCATTTTGCCCTTTTAGTACAAAAGTCCAAATGGAATTCCGCGAAAGCCTAAACTGACTTTCTTCGGTGTTCCGGACTCAATGGTAAAGTCTAAAATAGTATTTGAAATACTTATGATGGAAAGGCAAAATTTGATGAATAGAATCTATTCTAAAATGTATTCACTGATATATAGGAAACTCAAAAGGCAAGGGTATACTCACGGATTTCTGAGGAAGAATCACGATAGAGGTAAGTGAATTCCCTTTCTCTTCCATATGGTGTTTCCAAGCCAAGTTTATTCTCTTTACTGCCAAATTTGTACTCTTGAAAGTACCTCACGTTATTGCTATCCACAATGCGATATTGTTCTATCTTGTGGACATTGATTGACTGCTATGTCGTTGTTGTCATGTGAACCATGCCTTGAAAGGCTTACTGCTATGTCTTTATTGTTTGCTATGTCCTTATTGTGGACCATGCCTTGAAAGGCTTACTGCTATGTCTTTACTGAATATATGATATTCCATTTTATACTTCTATGGAATAATGAATAATCATGATATGTTATGAATACGGGATTTGTGCTCAGTCACAATATCCATCCGATGCTTTCTGTATTAACTGGAGACCTAAGGGTCAAATGGACAGGTGGCAGGAATGAATTCCTCGAAGGCTCTCCACCGGCAATTGATTGGCATAAACATTTGCATTTTCATTGCATTCCCATTGGCATTTCATTTACAAATACATAAAGGGACAGGTGGCAGGAATGAATTCCTCGAAGGCTCTCCACCGGCAATTAACTGGCATAAACATGGGCATTTCATTTACATTTACATTGGCATTTTACCTGAGAACAGAGTAAATGCATCTCCTAAAAATTGGTGTGATTTCGTTATTGAATAACCCTATTCCTTGTGACTTACTTAACTGAAATTGGTTATGATCGGTTTATTGTGGCAGTACTTCTTGTTGTTGTATTGTTGTTGAGAGATTCATGTTGATGGTGTATCCATTACTCCTAATTGTACATTGTGAATTATTATTCATTGGCCTTCATGGCAACTGTTCTCATTGGCTATTACAGCATCTCCTTTCTTATGATTGGCTATCATAATCTTATTCATGGATTTGTATCTTATCGATACCAGTGTCGGAGATCTGTTTTTACTTGCTGGGCTCTCGTAGCTCACCCCCCCCCATTTACCCCATTTCAGGTGATGACGCTGCAAGACCCCAGTAGGAGTCTGAGAGCGTAGGAGGACATTTTTGAGGAACTGTATCAGTCTATGTTAGTTCTCCCTTGTATTCACCACCATCGGGTGCTGGTTACGTTTGGTTCTTATTTTGTTTATGTAGAACCATATTATGTATTGTAAATACTTCCGCTAACATTGTGTATTAAAAGACTTCCGCTGATGTACTATTATTGATAAGACTTCCGCTGTTATTACTTTGAGGTTTTAGTACTTTGCATATTAGTACTATGATACAGGAATGGAAAAGAAAAAGTAGGGACGGCCTTCGGGTCGGCCCCGCGATACGAGATCCGCATAGGGTGGGTTTCGGGTCGTGACATATATGAATGGTATGCGTGACGCACCCATGCACAACCCTATGCCACCACCCATGTCTTGTTTACGGGTGCTCCCCGATGGCTACGGAGTACCAATGCAATGGCCAATTTTGGGTTTTTCACCATAGGATCTACACCCTCATAATGCAAAGCACCACGTGCTTACCCACGCCATGTTCTCAAAGGATTCATCATATGCCAACATGCCAATGCAGTGTTAATGAAACATGGATCTCAATAATATAGCATATTCAGACAATAACAAATGAATCATCAATCAGTTTCATATACATGCATATCTCGTGTGTTCATATATCATAATTCATGTTCTTCACTCTACTAAACTTGCAAGTAACACCTAAACATGTGAACAATCAATTCCAAGTTATCAAATAAACACATTACAGATAAGCACATAAAGCATTCCAGTCATTCACAAATATTCCTAACTTAACTTCACTTCTAACATTAGCAAAACACCATACCTGATAGGGTTGGTCACAACCCTACTAAGTTGTGTCCACTACGTAGTCCAATCAACGGATGAATGACTCAGTTCTCCTACTGTAGCTGTCTAGAGAGTTTGAGGTTAATCTTTAGTCCACGGCTCAGGAGTCGAAGAAAACACATCAGCAGGTTGATCGAGTCGGCCAAATATTTTAAATCCAGTTTCATCAGCTTCTTCAGCCTTGACCCTATACTCAAATTGGATAATCGAATTACTACATACATTCTTCACCGTGCCATCATAACAGATAACATCATTCCGAAGGATGGCCATTAAGTTTTTGAATAAAGTTCCAGACTCAGTCAACCCTCTAGATGAACGGACAATAACTTCTCTGCTTGAAATTGAGTGAGCCATCTTCCAACTGTAACTTTTTCAACCCGGTTGCAATTCCAGCAACTTCCTCATGTGAATCAGTCTCCTCAATCATCCATCCAATTCTAATCACAATCCGTCCTTTCCAAGCCACTGATTCAACCCATGAACACTAGCCGCAGAATCCGATCAACAAATCTACTCCAAATTTACATCAACAAGACTAGTATTTAAATTTCTCACTAAACTCAGTCCATCTTGAACAACCGGTGCTGCAACACTCCTGTAGTACTCACATTCACCAACTAATTGAAATTCGGGGCTCAAACCATCCAACACCAAGCATCACTCACACTTAAACCTTTCAATTCATCACAGCAATCACAAACCAACAAGCTATACAAAAACATCACCTCCTGACCCAACACAATGCGTAGGATTCCAACTACGCATCATCAAAGCAACATATAATTTATCCCGGCTGAGTTTCCTCATTCCCACTCAAAGATCTCGAGATGTAACCGGGGCAAAACGGTGATCAATACCGCTGCACAAACCAGCCCTGACCATGTGTCTTGCCCCGGCCTTCCATCGGTTAACCATCTCTCTCTCGATCTCATAGCACAAAAGCTTTCAATCACAAAGCTTCGTGCAGGTAAAAACAATCCAAACCAATCCCTTGTCTAACTCGTCATTTTCCTTGTTTTCTCACTAATTAAAACTAACCATAACAGCAGCATGAAACCCACATAAACTTTCCAAATTCCAGTATAAAACTTTCTGCTTCAAGTTTGAAATCAACATGAACTTAGCCCATTAATTTGAAGGGCCTGTGCTGCTGTACCTATTTTCAAGAAAATTCAACCATTGAATTCCCTTAAAAACAAATCATTAAAATACCCCATGAGACCATGCCTCAATCCATGCTGCTGCCATTTCCCCTCCGTTCAAACACATCACATAAACACACAATATATATATATATATATATATGTCTCTCCAATTTAACACCCATCAACCAAAACAGCCACAACTCCAAACAAAACATCATCTCCATGCCTAATTCCAACAGCAGTAGCAACCACTGTTCTCAACTTGGAAACGGAAATTTAAAAGCAGCAGAAAATAGAGGCAACCACAACCCGTAACATCTACACAATATAAATATATATATACGCATTGATCCCTTACAATTTCACACCTATATCAATCTTCCAACATGTCGGAACAGTCCACCGTGGCCTCAATCTCCAACACGGCTGGATCAAAAATTCCCACTTGCATAAACTCGACTCGACGCAACTCCAGTAACAGCCTCAAGATTCAGCTCAGTGACCAACGGCGCCCACCGAACCTGCTGCACCAAATCGACCCACAAACTCGATCCACTCGACGACCAAGCACCGCCCCTTGGACCGAAACTGCCTTCTTAAACAGCAGCCATATTTCAACTATGAAAATTCTCGGCTCTCTCCCTTTTTCAGTTTTCCCCTCTGCTCTAACAATACACAAACACATACACACATAGATATACACAACTCCCACAACCGTAGCGATACACCACAACCGTAACAACAACCTGTTCCATCTCCTGCTTTGCGTCAAACCCAAACAGCCACACACACAAAACCGCAACACAAATCACAGAATCGTAACCCCAAGTTTCCGTTGAATCAACCCATGACCATTGAACCATCAAAATCTGAAGCAGAAACCGAACTCAGACCACGATCTAGTGATCTGTCAAAATCGTTGCTGCTTCGCGTCCCTCCAATCCGCAACACACGATCCCAATCGCAATCCAAAACCCGTCGCAAATCCGTCGCCCCCTTGCCTCGATCTCCCTCGCGACCACCGCCGCTTCTTCCTCTTCCCTTTCTTCTTCTTTCTCTCTTTTCTTCTCTCTTTCCCTCTCCCCTGTTCTTCCGTTCTCCCTCACCCGAGACTGCACCGTCCCCTTTTTTCTTCTTTTTCTCTTTTCTCTTTTCTTTTTCTTTCCCTCCCGTTTCTTTTCTTTTCTCTTTTTTTTTTTCTCTTCTTTTATTCATTTTCTACCACACACACACACATATATATATACATACACACACACACACACACACATATATATATATATCATACTTTACATTTTTTTTTTCATATATACTATTATACATATTTTTATTTTTATTATATTATATTTTTTTTTCAAAATTTAATTTAATTAGGAATTAGGGACATTCGCAGTGTTCTAAAAGAAAAAATTTTATTCCTAATTTTCGAATCTTTACATTAAAAGTCATATTTAAATTTCTCCAGCACCTGTGCTCATACTGGTGACTCCTTTAGGGACTAAGAAAGCTAGACTTAATATTGTGTTCATCTAAAAGGCTTTGTTGTGATTGTGTGTTTAATTCTTATATTATCTTGTTTATTTATTTCCTTAACGACCACGGGAGGTATATAGCACATCCTGTCGATGGGAGCCTAAAAACCTGTGATACCCAGCCTAAGATCATGCATATAATTTACCTTATACCCTCAGTTTCAGTGAAAACCCCAGTTTTTGCATAAGACACTCACTAGCCTTCGTGAAAATTGTGTTCTAAAATGCTCGAAAAAAGTCTAGACAGTGCACTCTCTGTATGCCGATTGGCGCAGGCAAGTGCCGATCAGCACATAGTGAATTTGCTATCTGTCTCTGTTATTTCACAAATTTTTCAATAGTTTCGAGTTTTTTTCCCAAAAAAAAAACTCTATTTTTCTCACTATTAGGCCAACAAAATGGACTTGGGCCTTTCAAACCACTAATGAATCATTAACTTGTGGACCAATAAAATAAATTACAAAAAAGACCTTTTGGGCCTAATCTCATCACAATTCAAAAATATTTTTAAATGTCCTACTTCTTGATGTTTGATTCAAGTGAGGTTTTGAAGTCAAATCTTTTCCCAATTCTTTAGGAATCTTTTTCTCAAAAATCTAGAAGTAATTTTTTCTACTCTTCTAGGATTCAATTCCTTTTCACGATTCTTCTCTCTTATCAATTTTTAGGAATCTACTCCTCGTTAGTTCCTATTCAAGTTCTAGGCATCATCTCTTCTCAATCCATTATGGTCACATCCATTCATGACATCGGAGTAATCTTTTATCTACGTAGTTAGGAATTCTCTGCCTAAAGCTTTTCATCTTCTTAGGACTTAGGGGCTACCTAGGCATGTTGCCCTTAGTTTCTTTTTCCTTTTCAAAAAGAAAATTTTCAAAATCAAAAAAATCAAAAATTCATGATTTTCGATGTTTCCTTTTCCTACTAAAGAATTATCTTATTTTACAATCATCTCGTCCAAAGTTTTTTGAAATGAAAAAAAAAAATTTGACTACTATTGGTTTGGATTCTAACTCCTCCTTTACTCATTTGGCATTTAAGGAAAGGTTTGGCAAGATTGGACCCCTCCACATTGAACTTAAAGGAGAAACCATAGAGACGAAGTCTGATTCAATCATGGCTACTTTGAATGGGGTTTAGGAACTTCTTGTTGATCTCGTGGCTCGACAAGATTATATGATGGCCTAACAAGCCTGTTTCGATGAATAGTTGGTCCAGCTATCCCAAATAGTTCAAAGCATAACCCAACAACATTGCCCAATCATGTCATCTCCCAACACTTATTTGAACACTTTATGAACCTAACCCACTCTGAATACCCAATTCCCAATTGATAGCTCAGCTTACCCTCTCTCCATAACTTTTCCACCAAATAAAGACCATCCCCAAGCAGTGCCATTAGAGGCCTAAACCATTTACATGAACCGTCTTTATGCCTCTTAGACTAAAAAATAAGAAACCAACACCTATAGAACCTCACAAAAGAAAAAACCCATCAAAGCTGATGAAAATATGGAACCAATGATAGACATATTCAACAAGGGCAATGAGACAGTTGATATGCATAAAAGGGCTCTTCTTATCTCAAGCTCATCATCTCTTTAAACTTAAGGATTCTCAGTTCAAGAAGTTTAATGACACCACTTTCCCAAAGACTCTGTCATGCCTCGAATTTTCGTAAACCTGAGGAGTGAGTGAAAACAATAAAGAAAAGGAAACAAAAGACAATCTAAATAGATTTAATTAAGCATGCATTCCTTTCCTTCAATACATAAACACATAAAGCATGTACAATGAACATATCTTTCATGTTAGTTGGGCCTAAGCCCTTACATTTCAAAACGTGCCCCAAGGGCCAAATGCACTTCTAAATCCTATTCCCTTATTTTTGTCAAGATCTCATCAAATCTCATGTACCAGGGGCGTCATCTGTAATATGGTATCCCACGAATGGGTCAGCTCAATTGCTGGTACAATACAATGCTAATGCAATGAACAAAATTAAGGTGTGGCATGTGCAAGTGTACAGTTATATCTACATGTCATCCAATTCATCCATACCATGTACTAACAAAATTCACAATGCATCCATACAAACTCTACACCACATCCATGAATTCCTTAATACGATGTTATAAAAATATGAGTGACACACCCATGCAACTCTATGCCGCACCCATGTCTCATTTTTTGAACACATACGATGGACCCTGAGTACCAACACCCGTTCACGGAACACATCCGTTAGATTCTGGGCACCAATGTAATGGCCAATTTTGAGTTTTTCACCACAGGATCTACATCCTCATAATGCATAGCACCACGTGCTCAACCCACACTATGATTTTAAGAATCACACCATGCTAATATGCCTTGATTCCACCATGCAATCATGCAATCTCAATAAAGTAATTTCCAACACATGGAGCATGCTTTAAATAATGTATTCCACTTAAAACAACAATAATGTTTGAATCACCAAAATTTTTTCACATGTATGCATGCTAGACATGATCAATTTAAACACATACTCAAATCACATATTCACAGTCTTAACAACTCTCAAAGAACATAAATCATGTACGACGTTAACACATAGAACAAATCATAACTCCAAAGAATAGCAGAGAACACACAATCATATAAGCAATCAACTCTAGGTCTTTGTTTCAAAGCAACCATTCCCTATGTGATAGTCTAACATCAAGTAAACATATGATTCATTCAATCAACATGCAAATCATTCCTAAACTTAATCCTATTCTTTACTTAGCAAAGTATCATACTTGATGGGTTGGTCTCAACCCTAAGAAATCGTGCTCGGTGTGTAACTGAACTAGGCAATAAGAATGTAGTTCCCCCTTATTGTATCTGTCTAGAGAGTCAATCAGCCTTCTCCTTTCCCTTTGGTGTTCCTAAGATCACACATCATGTCTCAGCGGATCGTCACATGAATTTATGCTATTCATCAAATTTTATGCTTTTATTTCATGAGTTTCTATTTTACTAAAATAAACTTTACCATTGGGTCCGGAATGTCGAAGAAAGTCGGTTTAGCCTTTCGCGGAACTCAATTTGGATATCTAGACTAAAAAAGGGTAAAATGGTAATTTTGTCATTCTTGCACCGGACCCTATCGTGGTCCTCAGGATGTTCTATATATCTTATATATAATTTTCTAAGTCTTTTGGACTTCATTTGGTATATGCTTTTGATCATCGGGACACATCGGCCATTTCTTATTTTATACGTTTGACTGTTCTGGAGTCTTAATTGTGCTTAGGAAAATTTATTAGATCAGATCGGCCTTTATTTGGCCTCTACTTTGTACTTACCATGCTCAGGGACATTTTGGTAATTTCACATGTTATGTAGCTAAATTTTTGGGATCTCGGTTCACAAAATGGACCTCATTATTAGGTCCAGAATGTCCAACATGTTAAATTGGACTATCTTTTATGTTTAATTAGTCCTAGATATCATTAGTGGCAGTACAGTCATTTACTATTTACGTGTCTTTATTTTTCAGGACTTAATTTCTCAAATTGAACTCCGTCATTGAGTCTGGAAGGCCCGAGATAGTAAAAATGCACTATTTACTTATTTAATTTGGGCTTCGTTTGAGTCTTTTAGTGTCTAAGGGTAAAATAGTAATTTTATCCAATTAATAAAATAATTAAATAAATTATTTATTATTTTATTATTTTTCAGGGGTGCATTTGTATAAAAATTCCAAGAATTGGGCCAAAAAATAATTCTGTAGAACTGTTGGGGTCAAAACGAAATTCCAGAATTGCCTGGGGTCAAAATGTAATTTTTAAGAATATTTAAAATAAACTAGTGGGTTCATTCCATTTTTAAGTGAGCAAGTCTAGGGTTTCACTAGACCAACCGGTTTGGCCGGTTCAACATGAAATGCTGACGTCAGCCCTAAATTTAAAAACCTCTAATCAAAACGTCGTAGTTTCACTTAAGGTTTTAACCATTTCACAGTTAGGTCGGAGCCCGACCCGAAACCGGGCCCATGACCCGACCCTGCACTGTTCATCGTCCCCAACAATTAGGGTTCACTGTGTTCCTTCTCCACAGTCGTCTTCTCCGACGACGGCAAGGAAATTCCGATGGGTTTTTGGGTTCGGTCCAACAAGTTTCGAAGGAAAATTTTGTAAGGATTTCAAATCTGCTTTTGGATTTTCGGTTGGATTGCATCTTGGCTGTCGAACGGCCAGTTATAGTGGTTGTTACCTAGTTTTCGGTGATATCCCAGTTTCAATTTTCGTGCGTTTTGGAGTCGTTTTAACTCTTGTTTTTGGCCACCATAACCTTCTAGGACCCTTAGGATATCTTTGGTATACTTAAAACCTACAACTCAATCGATTTGAAGGATTATTCTTTTTGGTCAGCCGCACCTGCAACTGCCATTTTCTACCTTAATTCTTGATCATTTTAAATGATTATTTTTGCAAAATAAATTACATTTCATGCTCTACAAGGCCCAATAATTCAATCTTCCATTCATGCTTTAAAATCTTAAAACAGAAACTGATATTTACTTACCTTTACCTTCGAATTTCTTGTTGTAGTGTTGCCTTATTCTTTTGTTCTAAATCTCTCTAAATGCTCACAGTTTCTCCCCTTGTCTCCCTTCTTTGCTACTTTTCTTTCTAAAACACAAAACCTACCGTGTGTATATATATCTATATGTATATATGACTTCATGTAAAACCACCCTCAGCCCATGGATTTCTCCTCATTTTCTGACTTCCCCACCTGTTCTTTCTGACTTCTTTTTCCCCTTTTTACTTTGCATTAAATGTTTGCTTGCATGTTTGCGTTTACATATATATATATATGTATATTATATTTCACACACACATTATACACTCCAACACACAGACACACCACTCAGCCGACCCACACCCGCACCCACACCCACACATGCATGCTGCATGAATGTATATTATATTTCACACACACATTATACACTCCAACACACACACACACACACACACACCACTCAGCCGACCACACCCGCACCCACACATGCACACTGCCATGCAGCATGCATGGCAGTTCCTTTTTCCTTCCAAATGCATATATATATATATATATATTCACATTAAATTATACCGTATAAATATATATATATATATATACACGTATATTTATACCTTGCCTATACATGCATATATAATCACATACACATATATATACACATTTCTACACCTATGAAAATACACTTACTTTAAATAGGCTACACCTATATGTAAACGTACATATGCGTGGGAATACGTGCATGCACGTATTACGAGGCTGGGTTCAAGGTCGCTCGGGCGTCGCCCGATACTGACTGTCTAATTGACACCATTCACATTTCAAAATCATTCGGTACGTGTAATATAATAATATAGAGCTTTAACAGCTTGGGTTACAACTGGCATTACACTACCGACCTGGTCTACCTCAATTCGCGTGCCATGTCCCGGGTCAGGGTATTTCAACTAGTACTTTACTGTTTTAAAAACAAAAAATTTGTTCTAAATTTCTAGGTCTCTACAAACTCATTTGGTGATGTATGTCTACGGAATGCAATCTTTAGGGCTTTTGTTGAACTTGTGGCCTAACTATTTCAAGATGCCCTAGTGGGAGAAGCTCTTTGGGGGTTTCTATGCAACAAAAAGTCTCAAACTTGGAAACACCTTTGCATTGAATTTGTTGAACAGTATAAGCATAAAACTCCTTGAGGTTTTTAGACTATGAGACAAGATGTCAAGAAAAGACAATAGGGAAATACAAAAGGTAACTTTCCCATCAAACCAAATATGCCAAAATCCCAACAGTCAGCAGCCTTACCACCATCAAATTCATTTCAAGGGCTCTGATTGAGACCATTTTTTGAACACCCTGCATCATTGGGTTAAGTATTCCACAAGCTTTGCGAAGAAGGGCATTTCGAACCTTTGGATCCTTGACCCATTCCAAATATTGTACCCAAGAATCTTGATATGACCAAGTACTGAACTTACCATCAAGGCCTAGGTCACACCACTGATCTTTGCAAAACTCTCAAATATGCCATTCAAGACTTAATTGATGATAAGATCATTTCCCTCACCCCCTCTAAAGGCCTAATCACAATCAAGAATGGAAAAATTAAACTTGCCAAATCAAAGACCAATCTTTTAGTCTTCATGGATAGTTTCTATTTGTCTTTTCTTATGTTCAATGAAGGAGATTTCATGTGTTCTTTAAATTTCCATCTTTTTAATAAAATGCTTTGGTATGATTTACTCTTTAACTCTTTAAGAAAATGAATGTCATCGAATTTACAATAAGATTGAATCTCTGAATCTGAGCATCATCAAATTTCATCAATCATCTTGATTTTCTAGTTGTTCTCTGCTTCATCCATTTATCTCAAAGGAGTCTTGTCTGATTTACACACCATCCCAAGAAAAAAGAGAAGTAATCATGACCCTAAGTAGACATCAACATCTTGAGTCCCAATAATGTGGTTGCTTCCTAAAAGCTAGCAATTGCAATGATATGAGCCTATCACTTGGCAAACCAAATTTATCCTATCACCCATATCAACCTTTTGAGCCTAATTGATTAGCCTTTCCTTTCTTAAAGACTATCTGCCTAACCTTGTGAAAGGAAAAGCCTACTATGTGTGCACTCTCACAAAGTCATCAGAGAAAAAACAAAGAGAAGAAATATCTTTGTCCCATATGAAAGAAAGAATTTATATGCAAGGAAGTGAAAAATAATCATCGATGAAGAATTAAATGTGAGGAAAAGAGAATATTTTCCCCATTTGAAAGAAACATTTTCCAAGCAAAGAAGTGAAAAAGCAATCATTAGAGGAAAATTAAAAGTAAAGAAAAGAAAATCATTGCCTCGTCAAAAGAGACATTTTCAAATAAAGGAAGCAAAAAAGCAATCAAAAGAGGAAATCAAGCGTTGTATGCTTCAAAGAATTTCAAGCATTGAGCAAGCTAAGTCAGATCCGATTCTCCAAAGTGGAGATATGTAGGCAACCTAAGAATTCACTTTAGGTTCTGTAATAGCTTGACCCAATTGTAACCGAGCCGATAAGACCTTATGTTGCGATGATGAAATAAACGGTTTGGATTTTCAATAGCTTTGAATATATGGATGAATGCCAGGGCAAACAAATAGCGACAATAAAAAAATAAAATGAGAAAAAAAAAAGTAAAAATAAAATACTAATAAAAATAAAAATAAAATTTAAAAGGAAATAAAATAAAACTAAAATAAAAAAAATAAAATAAGAATTAAAAAGAAATAAAAAAAATATAAATTGGAATATGTGGACAATATGCATATATGTATATATATAGGTATAAAAATATAAAAATATATATGTGAAGGTGTGTATATGTATATTAGTTACAACATGTAACTGAATATTAAAATAGAGGTTATGGACGCAGGGGGTTATGGGCGCAGGAAAAGGAAAGGGCAATGGGAAGAGAGAGAGAGAGAGAGAGAGAGAGAGAGAGAGAGAGAGAGAGAAGGGGAAAATTAAAAGAGAGCAGTTATAAAGCATGCATGAGGAATTGAAGAAAAAAAATGCATGTGTGAGTAACTGAAGAAAAACAAAATAGAGAGATGAAGTGAGAGATTGGGGCACTGCATGCGTGGGTTCATTAGCTTTGCGTGAGTTGTTGCGAAAGGAGGAGGAGTAACAGAGCCAAGGAGATTGGGACTAAGGCTGTGGAATTCAGGAAGTGAAGCCGGGGTAACTTGGGAAGAACATTGCGCACGACTCGGAACGGGTAAGCTGGATCAATTCTATTTTTTTTTTTATTTTAAGCATGAAGTATAGATTTGATGATAGGGCCTTAATCAGCATTTTACTAGGATTATTTAGAAAAATAAAGAAGTGATTTGGTCCAAAAATGAATGAGAAAATGGCATTTATAAGTTATTGTGGTGATTGGGTTTTGGGTAAATTTGAGCATGAAACTTTGTTTAAATCATGGGGAATTCATCCTTTTAGGTACAGGAAATTAATAGGATCAAAATTGGATCAAAACGGAGGAGAAAAAGGTGGGAAAAAGGGGAGAAAATGGCTGGCCGAAAAACTACATAGCTCTATCGGAGCTGCGATTTTTCCTATTTTGGGGGAGACCCAACACTCCGATCAAAAAATCGAGGGCAGATTTGAGTTGCCCATGAAGCATACATTCGGACCCAGTGGAAACCGCGAGAAAATCCATCGCCGGAGAGTCGTTGTCGACGGAAGAGACCACCGGTGCTACGCTGGGAGAAAGATACGCTGTTGGGTTTTTTTTTTTGGTTTGGGCCAAACCGGTTGGGGTCAGACCCGACCCACCCATTCAAAAGGCTGCCCAACACTGTTACATTATGGGTTGTATTTTTAAATTGGAGTTTGGGGGTGTTTGGTTGTGACGAAGAAGCTATCCATTGCTTGGCTACAAGTGTAAAGGAAATGAAAAAAAAAAAAAGTTGCACAAGGGTTGCTGCGCTGTGATTTGAACCTGTGACCAAGAGGGGAAGGGTGAGAAGAACAGACCACTGTGCCACTAAGGCACATGTGATCAAGTTAGGCTCAAATAATATATGTATTGGTTACATTTAATTAACTTAATAAACTAGTTTAAATTAATTAAATTAGAATTAAATTTTGACGCGCAAAATTAGTCCAATGAATAGTGTAAACTTATTGTTTTGGACCTTCTGGATCCAATGATGAGGTCCATTTTATGAGACGAAGTCCCAAAAAATAAAATACCCGTAGAAACGCCAAAATGACTAAAATGCCCCTAAGTCGAAGGTGAGTCAAACGGACTCCGATTGAGTTAAGTAAATAGTGAATTTTTATTATTTCAAACCTTTTAGACTCAACGGTGAAGTCTAAATTAGGAAAACAAAACCCAAAAAATAGAGACACATACAAGACCATTTTATCCTTGGGTAAATTAGATCAAATTAGAAGTTGTAAAAGCCTAAATTAATAAAAGAGATATTTAGAATAGCGAGACATAAATTCGATAAATGACATTAAAGCTGAAATGCGTTCACTGATATTTAAGAGACTCGGAAGGAAAAGGGAATGTCACGGAATACTAAGACACGTTGAGAAGGTAAGTGAATTCCTATCTCTTATACGTGGTTTTCCAAGCCACGATTTTTCTATTACTGCCAAAACTTGTACTCAAGTATATATATCCATTGTTATTGTTTCCACCATGGATATTGTTCTACCTGGTGGATGCCTATTGGTTGATATCTCATGACTTGATTCATTGTATTGATGTCTATTCACTGTATGCTTATGTTATGGTGTTCCATGCTTGTACACTTCATATGAAATACAATAGAATCCTGACTTATGTTAAGTGTCGGGTTTTGTGCTTAGTCACATTACCCATCTGATTGACTGGGACCTACGGGTCAAACGGACACATGGCAATGATGGCGTTTTTACGTAGTGAGTTAATGGGCATTTTATATGCATTTATGTTAATGGGGGGTATGCCAGGCCCCAAAAGACCGAGGGTCTGCCAAACCCTGAACAGTGTAAAGGCATCATTCATGTTTAATTGATTTATTGACATTTATTAGATTCATAGGATGTTTTCATTCCCTATGAATAGTTCTATGTTGGTTGTTCCTTATTTATTGGACTTGACTGTGATCGTTTTATTGTGGCAGTATTTATGTTGATTGTGATCATTGAGCCTATTCCATATCCATAATTGTGATCATTAGGCCTATTCCATATTCATGCTACACTGTACTTATGTTGTTATCGTGCCTTATCATTCATTGGCCAATGTGGCATTTTACAGTTAACTGAAACCGTTGTCATGATTGGCTATCATGTTTTCCTTGAATTTATTTTTCCTATGTAATCCCTAACCCGTATTGGAGATAGGATTTTACTTATGGAGCTCTGTTAGCTCACCATTTTTATTATCTTTTCAAGTGAGAATGCTGCAGAACCACAGTAGGAGGTCCGGAGTGTAGGAAGACGGTTGAGGAGCACAATAGAATATAGTAGTCTCTCCCATGGACTCACCACTTAAAAGTGGTTTATGTTTGGTTATTGTTAGACTTATTTTCAATTTTTGAACAATGTTGTAATAAGGGTTCCGCACTTTAATGTTATGGTTACATTGCTTATTGTTATCATTGGTCAAAGAATGTAAAAAGTAGGGACGGCCATTGGGCCGGCCCCACGACACGAGATCCGCATAGGGTGGGTTTCGGGTCGTGACAGGTTCGATCACATACATATCAAGAAGATGCCCACAAAGGGCTTGGTCTAGACATATATCAAAAAAATGCCCACAAGGGGCTTGGTATGGACATATGCCAAGAAGGTGCATACAAGGGGCGTGATATCATGAACATTGGGGGGGGGGGATTTGAACCTTATATCCTTTCATTTTATTAACCTTACCCCGGCCTATGTTTCATCCTTAATACTAAGACTACCTTGAGGTCTTTCTTGCTTAAAGGGAATCATCACATTTCAACTGAGCGCTCTTTTCAGACAAGTGACTTCCTCCTTACCTATTTACACCATATTGTTTCTTCATTCCTTACCCATTTTTTTTTGGAATAACTCATCAAGAAGCCTCCTCCCTACTTGTTGTAACAAATTTATTTCTCATGTCTACCTATTTTTGGAGTAACTCGCCATTGCTTCACAAGGGGTACCTTTATATCTTAACCGTTCTAAGAGAAAATCTTACTTTCCCAAATCATACAATCTGCTCTAATCAATAGGCTCCTTCATACCAACATGAGAACCTTCTTTCATCTAAAAAGGTTCCATTTCACATTTTTCATTGCCTTGATAACTTCACCCGTATCTCGGGTAAGCTTCCCATGACTCTTACTTGCCTAATATCTCTCTCATTCAATGGCTTCATTTCAAATGCTCAGTCAAGCAAATAACATTTCAAATGCTCAGTCAAGCAAACAACCTTTATGTACAAATTGATGATTCTCATTTTCTCAAATAATTAGACTGAATCATGTTCAAAACAATTCTCTGAGTTTTTTAAAGAATCTCCCAAATCATTCGGAAAGACAAAAGATTTATCTCTAAACTTAAGAGTAAGTCTTTGGCTAAGCAAGTCTCCTAGGGCTTCATACCCTCAATTTGCAACTTTAACATATTTTCTTAATTATTGTCAGCTAGCAGTGGAATGGTACTTCAAAGATAGATGATCTCGCCACCTGAACTTGAGCAAATTCTCTTTCATCCAATAACCAAAAGTTTTGCCAATGATCCATGGCTAGTAGAGTCCAAGCCAAAAAGTCATAATTTTCTTCAAATGATGAAATCATTTTTAAAAAAATGGCAAGAGAATGTTTTCATAACATTCTAGGAACGTTTCACTCATAAATAAGTTGAGTACATCTCTTTCACTCCTATCTAAGTTGAGTACATTCCTTTCACTCCTATTTAAGTGAGTACATTTATTTCACTCTTATCTCAATTGAGTGCATTTCCTTCGCTCCTATCTAAGTTAGGTGCACTTTTCTCCACTCCTATCTATGTTAAGTACGTTCCCTTCACTCATATCTCAGTTGAGTGCCCTTTATGGGTATCCTTTTTTTTTTACTCCTATCTAAGTTGAATAAGTGTCATACTCCCCTATTTGAGATTAGAGTTCTTCATCAAGAAAAATTCTTCATGACTATCAAAGTCAGATACATTTGTGTTTTCCTATCCAAGTTGAGTTATGCCTAGGTCAAGGTCGCTTCTTGTATATTGTCTCTCCCAAGGTAAGCATTTCTCTAACTCTCGTCATAGTTAAGTGCATTACTTTACTTTTATCGAGATGAGTGTGTCTCCTTTCAAAGTTGAGTACACTTTTTGTCCTCCTATCATGACCTAACCTCGACCACAGTCTCTTCCATGGAGTCAATTTAACTCCATTCTCCTTAGAAGATCTTGATTGGTTCAATCCTTAAAGAAACCACTGTCATGTCTAATTTTCCCATTGGAGTTAATCTCAATTATCTCCTCAGCAACTCATAACCATCAAGTTCAAAGAACCAATTTGTTCTCCTCTCCCCAATAAGTCACAACCACCAATTAATCTCTACAATTCAATGCTTCCCCGACAAAGTAAAGTCACTTACTCTTCCCTATAGAGTCACACAAAATTCCATCATTCTAGTGGAGGTAACCTAAGTCATTTCCCCACTGAGTCATAATTTAATACAAAATAATTTCCCCATAAATTTCAAATCCCCACAATAACAGCCCGAAATTGTTCCCATATCTTAGAACCTATCGGGATGGAGTTCCCTTTTAGGTAAGTCGTCTATCACAATATCTCAAAATCTGTCCAGATAGCCTTCCATTCGGATAAACCGTCTATCGCAATATTTCATCAAGCCTATTAGGATCGCATTTCTCTCTAGGTAAAACATTTGAAGACATAATCCATATAAGAAATCCATTCACCAAGAACGTAATCCATCTAGGCAAAGTGTTTGAAGACGTCACCTATCTAGGTAAACTATCTGATGACATAATCCCATCTTATAAGGGTGTAACCGTGTGAAAGACTTATTAGGATTGCATTTCCTTTTAGGTAAGCCATCTATCACAATATTCCATATCATGAGGGGTGTAACCCCATGAAAAACCTATTATGATTGTATTTTCTTTTAGGTAAGTCGTTTATCACAATAACCTATCTCATGAAGGGCGTAACCCCATGAAAGACTTATTTGGATTGCATTTTCTTTTAGGTACATTATCCATCTCATGAGGGCGTAACCACATGAAAGACCTTGTAGGATCGCATTTTATTTTAGGTAAAACGTCTAAGGACATCATCTATCTAAGTAAAACCGTATAAGGATGAAATTTTATAAAACCTGTCAAGATAGCATTCCTTCTCGGTCTCTGTTTCCATCATTCACAAACTATGTACAATCTGATTCACCTCAAGGTGATGCATAGGAATCTCTTATAGAATGAGTCCTACCACATCAATTCAAATAATCAAAGTCTTAAAATAGGTATCAATTTCTTCCACAAACATTCTCTTGCTTGCAAGCTTTGCCAATGAGGGGCTACTTATAGACACCTCATTTTGAGACCCTTGAATGAATAAAGTTGGTTTTGCCATTTTTGGTAAGTTTCTACAATATGTCCCATTTAAGAGTATTTTAGTGATTTCTCATTTCACCCATAGAGGGCATTTCCATCATTTTGCCCATAGAGGGATTTTTTGACATTTTGGTCATTTTGTCAATAGAGGGCATTTTGGTCAATTCACCCATAAAGGGCATTTTCGTCATTTTGCCCATAGAGGAAATTTTTGAAATTTTGGCCATTTTTTTCATAGAGGGAATTTTGGTCATTTCACCCATAGAGTGCATTTTCAACATTTTGGCCATTTTATCTATACATGGCATTTTGGTCATTTCACCCATAGAGGACATTTTCGTCATTTTTCTCATAGAGGGTATTTTCGTCATTTTGGTCATTATGCACACAAAGGGCATTTTGAACATTTAACACATTAGGACCCTTGAAGGTATTCTAGTCATAATCTCTACTAAGGGCATTTTGGTCATTTCTAGTGTTTCCCTACCCATTAGGGATAATTCGGTAAATACTAGAGGTTTTCCACCTTTTAGGGGTATTTATGTAATATTGTTGCTATTTTGTCATTTGGAGGACATTTTGCTAATTATAGAATATTCCTATCCCATATAGGTTATTTTGGTCATTCATAGGCATGCTTGTCATTTCCATGTCATTTTACCTATATAGGTTAATTTGGTAATTTTGGTCCTTAGGGACAATTTTTACTTTTTTATGCCTTGGTGGCATTTTTGTAATTTTCTTGTCCTTAAATTCTCCACTGAATTAAGGGCGATATAGTAAATATAGGTTTGTCTACCAAATACTTGCCAAATTCTTTTCCTTTCTTATTTCAAGGGATTTGCCCTAGATTTGTGCACAAAATAATTTGTATATCTAATTGCTTGCTCATTAAGCATTTAATCTTGGCCATTCATCCATAGGGTTCATTGTGAACCCTTGGATCAAGCCTTTTTACTTTTTCCCTTTAAATATTACTATCTTGTGCGATTCATTTGATTTTGTACGGCTTGTCTGAGTGACAGTGTCGGTCATTGACCTCTAATCCACATAGGGTGGGTTCCGGGTCGTGACACGATGGGTGGGTTCCAAAAGAAAGCACACAAATTTCTAACCCACAAACCGTCAATGAGGATGAAAATCCCACCGAGACTCGCTCACCTTCACACATTCCACCTACTACTCCTACTCATCCGACTCAACCAAAACTCAAGTCACTCACTCTGACACCAACCAACTCATTCTTTCCACCCTCCTCAACATTGAGTCATCCCTCATCTCCCCAATCAACATTCCCATCCTGAAGTCATGTGTTGACTCACTATATCAACATAATAACTGAAAGCATAGAGAAACTCAAACGGATGTCCTTGAAATCAAGAATTTGCTCGAACGAATCTTGACGACTCGTTATTATCCTCTAGCTTGTCCTGCTCACCCTCCACCCTAATAATTATTTTTTATGAAGATCAAAGGGGGAGAAAAATTGAAGCATGAAGACAAAGAAGGAAAGAAAAGAAAAAGGAAGACACACACACCAAAGAAAAGAAAATTTTGATTTTTTGTTCATTTGTGTAAATTTTTGGAAATATATTTTTTTGTAAGTAATCTGGTAAAAATCATGATTCATAAATGCTTATACATGTGATTTGTATAAGATCAATTTTAATACATTAATGAAAATCTTTTTGCAAATTGTTGACATCTCTTTATATGTTAATTGTGTGACTTCATGAAAATTTGTAAAAGCATAACTTGCACTGTGTCAATAATTGTATAATGATAAGGGGAGATTCATACAATTTGATGCCATGAACATTAAACATATTCTATCTTGGTATAAAAATGAACTATTCAAAATGTGCATATTAACAAAAGGGAATTATAAAATTTGATTAGTAGCTCTTTTTATGTATTATATTTTTATTTACTTCAATGGTTTGTCATCATCAAAAATGGGGAGATTGTTGGCCCTAAAGGTTTTCAACCGAGGAAATTCTCGTAATTTTGATGATAACAAGGCATTGATAATGAGGACTAACGATTCACCTTAAGTGCCAAAACAAATAGGTCAATAAACTCAAGAGATGGTTGACCAAAGCATTGGCTAAAGATGAAAATGATCAACATCATGAAATCATGCTAACAAGATTAAAACATCAAGTGAAGACCTTTACTTTTATGTTGAGGTCTGAGTGCTCAATGATTGATTGATCAACATAATGCTTGGAGTATTTTAGTGATTAATTGAAATCAATCAACCAAATAATTTTTCAAAAACATAACAATGATAGAAACTAAGTTTTGAAAAATCAAGAGACTTAAAAAAGAAAACAATAAACAAAATAGGCATTGGAGCAAATCTATCAAAATTCGTCAACTGGGCTCTTAAATTCAGTTGACTGAATCATGTTTACAAAACATGCCTATTTTTTCACTAGAAGAGTTAGTCGACTAGACCCTAGACTCAATCAACTGAACAAGCATTTTTTTAACAAAGTCCTCAACACACTGTCAAATTCATTCGATCAAAGAAAACATTTAGGCGACTGAATTACTTAAGCCTTTTTACTCAACAAAGTGACTTTGGAAGATTCAATCAATTCAACCAAAGACTCAGTCGGCTGAATAGCTTTGTACAAATAACAACCTCTGCCCTCCGAAAAATTCAGTTGAGTCCTTTTCAGTCGACTGAATTATGATTGGGTTGACTGAATGGTGAACTTAGTCGACTGAATGTGTCGATCTGGTATTTTCAAATTTAAATTTTAAACAAATCCAAAAGGGGAAAATGACTATTTTCAAATTCAAATGGCTATATTCTTACAAAGCCTATAAATAGAGGTTATTTGAAGCATTTATTGTTATCTCTAACACTTACAAGCATGCTTTAACTTTCAAATCTCTCTAGTGACTTAAGATCTCTTATTTTCAGATTTAGATCTCAAAGTTCTCCTAGCTCTTAAATACTCAAGCATGTATTGATCAATCTTTAGAGAGTAAGCTTATTTATAACATCAACTCTTAAAGGGAGCACTCTTTGGTAAGAATCTTTATATCTTCTCATTGTGGGAGAGTTGTGAGTAGGTGCTACCCGGTGAGACAAAAGGGTATATTTTGCTAGAAAAAAGAGTGATGAGCTCTTGTTGTAAAGGTTTGACCTCCGCCTACAAGGAGATTAAGATAGTGGAAAAACATAAGTGGGGATGCTTGAGTTGAGAACGTAGGAAGTTTTTCAAACCTTGTAAATCAATATGTTTGCTTGCTCTCTCTCTCTCTCTCTCTCTCTACTTTTAATTACTTATGCATTTATATCATTTACTTTTAAAATTGGTAAAAGAAACCAATATTTGCAAAATAATCTATTCACCCCCCTCTAGGTTAAATATCTAGGCAACAACATGGATCTAGTAGCATCGATAGATTCCATAAACTTGTTTATGCAAGAGAAAGGAAAATAAATCTCCATAAAAGTCATCAATGATGCAGATAGGAATAAAGTTGAACTTGTGAAAGATGATTATAATGCTTCCAAGAAGATTGAACTTGAGGTGGATCAAGAAGAAATGTTTTTATTTTATTATAGAAATATTATTATCATTAGAAAAAGACCTAAAAGTACAGATTTCATGAAAGATGTGGTAGAAGAAATTCATAAATATTTAATTATTTTTCTTAAGATTCAACTGTTATTTCTAGATTATGGACGAGTTCGATGTTGCACACATCCAGTTAACTCGAGGACGAGTTGTTTTCAAGTGGGGGAGGCTAATATAGAACATATATGTACCCTAAAAATAAGGATATTTGTTTCAAAGTTGTACAATCAACCCTCTTATAATGAATAGATATGAGAGATTGAAAATTTATTAATTATTAAGTTTTCTCATACTTTCATTAACCAATAGATATGTTAAATTAAAAAAATATAATTGCCAGGACATGTCATAAATGAAATATATATAATTATGTATATATCTATTTTATCTCTCTAATAATTAATATTATAAAAAATTTCTGTAAAAAGTATTAATTATTAGGTAATAGAATTATTAATCATGTACCATAGAACGAAATTGGTTCCTTAGAAATGTATTAATTATTAGAGATTATTTACTTATTGAATATTAATTATAAGAGAATTGACTGTATTAAGATTGTTTAGTTTTTAATTTTAATTTATTCTTAATTTCTCTAGTTTCTTAGTTTTAATAGGATTAGTATATGAAATATTTGAATTAGTAGTCTTTATTGTATTAGGATTATGATAAAAATAGAAGTTATGGTTTCTTAGTCAAAATAGTAGTATTCTAGCTCTATAATAGGTCTTTATCATTAATTTTTTTAATAATATTTAATTATGAGTTTTATAATTTTTATTTTTATTGGGTGAGGAATCTCCGTGTTACTTGATTTAATTTGTTCGATTCTCCTTCCTACGTTTTCATTCCACATTAAAAAATTTTAGAAGTACATAGAACAATAAAATTGATTTATTATTATTAGTCCCAAAAATTGTATTTGAATATTATAATTAATACAACATGCACCTCCTTCACCTTCAATATGATACTACAAGAAAAAATAAATATATTAACATAAAGAGTTATAATTAGTAAAATTACTTTTAAAAAACTTATAAATTAATTCCTTTTTTCATTGGAAGCAAATTAAGCATGTCTTTTTATATATATATGATGCTGCACTTTTTGGCCCACATATACTCTGAGCTCAGCTCCCTGAAGAACACTCAAAAAAGAAGATCAGAGGACCACCGAATTGGCTCCGGCGGTAGCTGTTCTGATGCTTAAGTTAATAAACTGAATTGAAAAGACTGTAATGAAGCCAAATAATGAGCATAGAAAATAAAGCGTACCTTTAGGGTTTAATTTATAGGTGGCGACTCTCCTAAGTTGATTAGGATTTGGAGCCATGAAAGTAGGGATTTGATCACCGGAGTAAGGTAGTTACCTTGTTGGATATTGAATCAATAGAGATAACCATGTGTGGCAGTTTCCTTGTAGAAGACTATTTCCTTATTCTCTGCTCGGCAGATATTAAGGCGGTGATGAGCTCTGCACTAACAAGAGTATTCTAAAGATCAGCACTCAGACCCGTAAGTTCTGTAGGAACGTGGATCTGCTCTAGAGGTCTATGCTCGGACCTGTAAGTTCTGTATGTGTGTTATGAATGGCCGAGCATGGGCTAGTCTGTAGTTACACATGTCAAGTGTGGATTGGTCGGTCACTTTGTGGTATATCAGTTACTCCCCCCTCTCCAAGCCTTAGTTTGAGCTTATAGCGTGACGAAGGTTTATTAGCCTCCAAAAAGTCATGCGTTCTGTCATCTCATTTTTCAAGACGACTATTGGTGCGTCATTTATTACAAAGTCAATTTTTTGGGCTTTCAAGGCTATCATTGCTTGTAACTGTCGTGACGGTTCGCCTTGGTAGCCCCCATTTTCTGAATGTATATAAGGAGAGAAAAGAGCTTTGTACTCTTTTTTTACTGTTTCTCTTGTATCTCAGAAGAAAGAAAAGAAGTATTCGCCATTGTCGAGCCAGCAAGCTAAACTGTGAGGAGTATTGGTCGTCCGAAGCTTCTCTCTCTCTTCAGGTTCAGTTTTGGTCCCTTCGTTCATTTTTTTTCACTGTTTTTCTTCTTCTTTTCCTCCTCTGGTTATTTTTTGAAATGTCGATCTCTACTGCATCTTTTGGCATTGGTAATGGTTCAGGGAGTCTTTTGGAGACTTCTGCTCCATCCCAAACCCATACTGGGGATAGTGGTTCCTTGGGGACCGGGTCGAAAAGGACCAGTTCTAGCCCCAAGGTTAGGATTGTAGATGCCTTTTTAGAGCCTAGGGACAAAAATGGAGAGGTTTCTAGTCAGCTCTCCCAAAGAGAAGAGGGACAGAGCATTGTAACCTCTTCCTGGTCAAATAGTATAAGGGAGGAATTCAATTTTCCTCAAAATATCGCCCTTAGGGCCCTTGACGACATAGATCGTTCTTCAAATATTAGGGAAGGCGAGATCTGTGTTTATACTGCCTGGTTTGAAATGAGGTTACGTCTTCCTTTCCCCAAATTGCTTAGGGATTTCTTCTGTTGGTTTAATGTTTGCCCCGCTGACTTGATCTTGAACAGTTGGAGACACCTGTTAGGGTTTATGGTTTTAGGTCGCATGAATAGTGTCGAGGTCTCTTTAGACTTGATCCATAGTAAAATGGATCTTAAGTACATGAAGTCAGAGGGCCTCTACTACATGTCTTTTGACAAGGGTTTCAGACCTCTGTCATTTGTACCGAGCTCCAACAAATCTTGGAAAAATCGGTATTTTTTTGTTAGTGGAGAATGGGAGGTGGCAAACCTTGAAGATCAGATCTCTATATTCCCCCGGAGCACGGGGTTTATGGGTGAGACCCCTTTTCTTTTGTAACATTTGCTCTATTATTGCCCCTACCTCTATATTATTTGACTGACTGTTGTTGTGGTATCTTTTGTGCAGGCAGGAACATCAAGAAGAGGCTGTCCTTCACTCCTACTCTTAAAGTTGAGTACAAGAGGCTCATTCAGACCCCGAACCGGGACTTCAGAGTCATTTTCCAACCGAGCAACCCAATGGCCCCAAAAAATAAGAACGCTGTTGAAGATGTGATGCAAACTTTCTTTGGCAATTAGGGCTCATCAAAGAAGAAGAGGGTGGCGAATCCACCTCTTCCTGCAGATAGTTCATCAAAGAAAAAAAGGAAGACCACTACCGTCCCCTCCACTGTTGCACCACCCAAGAGAGGGGTGGTGCCTTCTGCTTCTCCTTCCCCTACGCCGCCCAAGAGAGGTGTAGTGATCAAGGAGCCCACCCCTGCACCGCCCAAGAAGGGCATGGTAATTTCTGGGCCTGCCCCCTCATCAGCTCCAAAGGTTCCAAAGAAGGGCAAAACGAGGGTGGCAGTCGACTTGGACCTGATGCCTGATGGGTACAAGGCCGCTCACCAGGCCATTGAGGAATTTTGGGCAGAGGCCCCCCAAAAGGACTCCCTTTCTTGCAGCACTAGGCAGGGCATTCAGAAGAGAGTTGTTGGTGCCATGAGCACTCATCTGAAGGTAATAACCATTCTTACTTCTTTGGTGTTTTGTTTTTGCTTATATTTGATTAGGTCCCTTACTATTTTTTGCAGACCCTGCACGATTGGGCTGCCTCGATGGAGTGCGCCATGGATCCTCAGGCCATGTAGAAGCTTGAAGATGAGCTGGATGAGGCTCGGCTTCAGCTCGGCACACCTCAATCCAATGCTACAGCTATCGAGGAAGAGCTTAAGGAAGTGAGGAATTCCCTCTCCATCATGGAGTCAAAGAGGGATTCTCTCAAGCCTGAGAGGGAATCCCTCCTTCGGGAGCTGGAGAGGCTAAAGAAGGAGAACAACGCACTCCAGGCCTCCCTTGTTCTAAAGGTTGATGAAGCCAGGGCTGAGACCGAGGCTGGGTTGAAGTCTGAGCTGGAAAAGATGGGTCAGAACTTTGTGTAGTTCGGTTATGACGACTTTAGAACCAATCTTCTTGCCAAATTCCCAGATATTGATCTATCGGACATTGACGATGATGATGGTGATGATGATGATGCGTCTGCCAGCCCTTTAGTTTAGAGAATTTTTTGTAGTTCAGTTTTTTCTTCTCTTTTTTTTTTTTTTGTAACCGAACGCACATATTAATGACAATATCTTTTTTTTAGAGCTTTCTGTCTTCTTTTTCTTTTGAATACTTGCAAATCTTGTGGTTTGATGAGGCATCGTCCATAGTTGCACTGTTCTGTAATGTATAGATAGGCTTTGACCCTTAAAACTCGCAATTGATGCAAGTAAACCTATTCAGGAACTAAATGTCATTCCTTGATCGGCCACGAATGGTGGGCTGACTTCCGAACTTCATGACTTGCAATAATTCAAACTAAATTGTAACAACTATGTGAATTTTTCGTAAGTAGAGAAATAGTAAGCACTTGTGCCTTAGCTCTGAAATGGGAGGTATTTGAATCTGAATTTGTACTGAGCGAACTGAACAACATATTTTTGTGAAACTAACCGTCCGAGGCTTAACTGCCGAGCCGAAAGACTTGTAAAAATAACTAAACTAATAGTATTCAATTGGGACCTTAATAATCAGTACCTCTAGAACTCATTGAAAAGAACTTTAAGCAATCAGAATTATAATGGTTAGTTGGAATTGGTGTTCGACTGAAAGAATGTTCGTAGCCATGTAGAAGAACAACCGAGTTAAGCCTTTTCCCTTTAGCTTGGGAAATAACCAAGTAATTTTAGTGAGGTGGATCATACAAGAGGTCTGTCTATTGAGATGAACCAGACATAAGGTCTGTACATTAAGATGGACCAGACATAAGGTCTGTACATTGAGATAGACCAAACATAAGGTCTGGACATTGAGATGGACTAAACATAAGGTCTGTACATTGAGATAGACTAGACATAAGGTCTGTACATTGAGATGGACCAGACATGTAATATCCCGACCCAGGATATGGCACGTATACCGAGGTGTACGGGTAGAGTGGAATATCACTAGGTGTAAACCGAGCTGTTAAGCTCTATATCATTGTATTTATTGGACTGAATGGATTGGAATATGAATAGTTCATTTTATAAACATTGTCCGGCAACACCGGGCGACTTAAGACTAAGCCTCATAGTGCGTGCATGCACGTACTCCCATGCATGTGACCGTTGTATCGTTGGAAATTACGATGCATGGGTACAAGAGGCAAACAGTCACGGGTGTCCGGGTGCCACTGCGCCGGAAACCAATTTTATGGGAAAACGTACAAGTGAGTATATGTATAATTATATATGTATATAATACATAAATTATACTATATACATAATACATATATTTACGGTCAGAATATATATATATATATATGTATGCATATATATATGTGGATGTAAGGTTAAAAGAAAAGAAATAAAAAAAAAAAAAGGAAAGGTGGCAGGGTGTGTGCATCACTGTGTGGGTATGGGTACGTTACTGTGTGAGTGTGTTGTCGGTTGAGGGAAGTGCATGCAACAGGATGTGTATGTGGTGGTGTGCAAGTGTGCGTGTGTAAGGTTTTCATATGACCGAGTGGCCAAAGACCACCGACCATGAGTCGGTTATTGAGGAAATAGGAAGGCCAAGAAATTGAGAGAGAGAGAGAGAGAGAAAGAGAGAGAGAGACCGAGAGAAACTGAGAGGCAAGAGAGAGAAACTGTAGTAGAAGTAGAACCAAAAAACCCAAGTGAGTGGTATAATTTCTGTTCTTCATATTTAAAGTATAAAATGTTGAGGTTAATGATAGATTCTTGATCAGCATATAACTAGGATCATTTAGCAAAAAGAACGAGATTAAATGATGGGAAAACCAACTTGAAATGTCGAGTTGCAGGTTTTATGAATAGTTTCGGGTTTCATGAAAATCTTGGTTTAAGCTTGTTTTGGGTTTAAGAAAATGACCCCCTAAAGTACAGGAACATATAGGAAGAAATTAGGGTTCAAACCATGGCTAAAAAGCCACGAACTGATGACATTACCAGTCACCGGAAACTGGGAAAAGAGATGATGGAAACCATAGTTTCCTTAAGTTTAAAACGGTCCAAATGAAAGCTTAAGATTGGGGGATTAATTTGGTGTGAAAAGATTCAAAAAGCAGTAAAAAATAGATGTGAAACAGTGAAAATAGTGGCTAGGGTTTACTGTTTCGGGGACTGTGGCTGGAAAGACAACCGGGGAAGATGACCGGAATGTCGAGAGGTGTATCGGGTCAAGACGAAACTGGGTTTGGGTCGAAACCCGACTGGAAATGAAAAGGGGCAACTAATACGGCATCGTTTTGTATTTGAATTTAAATGGTATTTGGATTGTTTGGTTGCAGAGATATAAAATGTGGAAATTGGGTTTGGGTTTAACAGAACCATGGATAAGGTGGACAGAGTGGTTATGCTATTCTGGTTCTCTGAATTAAACTGAACCGGTTGGTTCAGTAAAGGGTCAGGCCGGTTAGGGTTTTTGACTAATGAACCCACTGGTTCAGACCATAACTGTGGGAAATTATGAACCGACACCAGAAGTTTTAGGAAATTTCACTCTGGCCCAAACAAAAAAATTAATAAAATATTAATTTTTACAAAAATGCCCCTAATTCAAATGTGGGTCAAACGAAGTCCAAATAAGGCAAATGAATAATCAATCTTTATTATCTCGGACGCTCTGAGTTCGATGGTAAGGTCCATTTCATGAGACGGGGTCCCAAAAGATAAAATACCCTAAAAATGCAAAATGACAGTTTTGCCCTTTTTAATCTAGAAGTCCAAATGGAATTTCGCGAAAGCCTAAACCGACTTTCTTTGGCATCCCGGACTCAATGGTAAGGTCTAAATTAGTGATAGAGATACTTATGATAGCAAGGCATAAAATTTGATGAATAGTATTTATTCTAAAACGTATTTACTAATATATAGGGAACTCGACAGGAAAAGGCAAACCCACAGAAGACTTATTTAAGAACACATATTTAGAGGTAAGTAAATTCACCTTCTCTTCCATATGGTGTTTCCAAGCCAAGTTTATTCTTTTACTGCCAAACTTGTACTCTTCAACGTACCTAATGTTATTGTTTCCACAATGTGATATTGTTCTATCTTGTGGACATTGATTGATTGCTATATTATTGTTATCATGTTGAACCATGCTTTGAAAAGCCTATTGTTATGTTCCATTGTATATATGATATTCCATTTTTTATAATCTTATGGAATCACTTATGATCATGTAATGTTTATGAATACCGGATTTGTGCTCAATCATAATATCCATCCAATGCTTTCTAACTTCATTGGAGACCTAAGGGTTGAGTCCGTGAATGGACAGGTGGCAGGAATGAATTCCTCGTAGGCTTTCCACTGGCAATTTCACTGGCATGTTCACTGGCATTTCATTGCATTTTCACTGGCATTCTACAAAATGAAAACATCTCGATTAGATTGTTATGGTTACGTTATTCAATGATTACTCTTTCTTATGACTTGTCTTACGTTGAGAGAACCTTCTTTATTGATTGATTGTGATCGGTTTATTGTGGCAGCACCTTCATGTTGATATATTGTTGTTGAGAGTTTCTTGTTGATGTTATATCCATTACTCCTGATTGTACATTATGACCTATTGTTTATTGGCCCTTATGGAAATTGTTATCATTAGCTATCACAGCATCTCTTTTATCATATTCTTATACCAGTGTCAGAGATCTGTTTTTACTTGCTGAGCTCTCGTAGCTTATTCCACCCTACTTACCCCCATTTCAGGTACTGACGCCGCGAGACCCCAGTAGGAGTCTGAGAGCGTAGAGGACATTTTGAAGAACTGTACCAGTCTATGTTTAGTTCTCCCATGTATTCACCACCCACAGGTGCTGGTTACGTCTGGTTTTTATTTTGTTTACTGTAGAACCATATTATGTATTGTAAAGACTTCCGCTGACATTGTGTACTGAAAGACTTCCACTGATTATAAACACTTCCACTGATTATAGACATTGATAAGACTTCCGATGTTATTGTTTTAAGATTTTAATACTTTGCATATTAGTACTATGATACAGGAATGGAAAAAGTAGGGACAGCCTTAGGGTCGGCCCCGCGACACGAGATCCGCATAGGATGGGTTTCGAGTTGTGACAAGACATAGTGTCTGTACATTAAGATGGACCAGACATAAGGCCTGTACATTAAGATGGACCAGACATAAGGCCTGTACATTAAGATGGACTAGACATAAGGTCTGTACATTAAGATGGACTAAACATAAGGTTTGTACATTAAGATGGACCAGACATAGGGTCCGTACATTAACATGGAAATACTTCATGGAATTTTTGAAAGGAAAAATTCTTTATTGATAATACTTTCCTAAGTGTTCTATATTCCAAGGCCTGGGAACAGGTTTCCCATCTGTAATACCCCGACCACGACACGTGGGCCTTTAGTAGAAGTACTGAAAACTCAGGACGACTGTACATTACTTTCATTGCAATCACCAACCTGTTGGTTATGTAGCAATTATATGTGAACCGCCGAGTATAAGATTCAGGCTCGCATCCTGAGGTTACAAAAAATTAGAGTGAAGATAATACACTTAAGAGAGTAATTAATTTTTAAAGTAATTAATTATTTTAATTATTGGTGGAAAATTTAAAATATAAAAAAAATAATAAGTAAATATATGTAATATGTAAATAAATATAACTTACTTTATGTGTGTGTATATATATATATATATATATATAATTAAATGAGGCATGGCTGATTTGAGATGGAGTGGGGAAGAAAAGAAAGGCAAACAGTGGAGGGTATGGTGTTGAGAGAAATGTGGGTGGGTGGTGCTAATATATAATATACATAATGTATATGTATACAAAACACCACACACACACACACGGCTAATTAAATACACCTGCCCCAAAATAGTAGGAGGACACCCCTTTAGGGATACTGCAGCAAGCAACAGGGTAAGCTAGTTGGTGGGAAATCAGAAAATGAGCATGGGTACACCTATATGCATACATACACATTGTATACACACACCACCATTGGATATTACAAAGAGAGAGAGAGAGAGAGAGAGAGAGAGAGAGAGAGAGATTGAAGGAGTTCTAGGATATTCAGAGGAGGAAAGCAAGGGAATAGAAGAGAGAAACCGAAAGAGAAAGGTGAGAATACATGAAACTATCATTTTTCTCTCTCTAGAATTTTACTTACATATGAATTGTTTAGGCTTTGATCTATGTATATATGATGTTTAGAGTATATTTAAACTAAGAAAAGCATGAAATTTGGTCTCAAAATAGCTTGAAACCTCAAAACCCAGGAAGACATCCATTGAAGACCTTGCTTATAGCAAGTCTGAATCCATCACCACCAAACCAAGATTTGGTTACTGAAACAAAAACTAGACCCTACGAGCAACCTAAAAACCTATGACCGTGATCACAAAGCCTAAGAAATGAACCCCATATGATGAGTTGCAGGTTACGGGTTTGAAACCCAATACTTTAAACTCAATGTTAAACCTACCTTTGTGAATGAAATATGAAACCCCATGAAGAGGGGATCACAACAGAACAGATCCCATTGGATTTGGCTAAGAAATGAGTATTTACGATCAGTTTACAGGTTTGAATTATCAGGCCTTCAAATGAGCAAACGTAACCCTTTTTTATTCCTCAAACGAATGCCAAAACCTTCCTAGATGACCCAGAAATGATTTTCCATGAAAATAGTAGGGTTTGAGTTGGCCAAAATTCACGAAATAAAATAGAAAGCAAAACTGTAACTAGGGCAATAGTCGTGGGTTGAAATGAGGAAGACGACGGTGAGTTAACTCGTTTTAAAATAACCGTGTTGACTCGTACACGTGGCAGCGTCTAAACCTGCCACCGCATAATTGGAACGATGGCATTTCATGTATGTTTTAAATTTTTAAACATTAGGGCTGACGTCAGCATCACGTATAAAACCAACCAAACCGGTTGGTTCACTAAGAGACTGGACCGGTTCACTTTAAATTGAACTAAACCCACCGGTTCAGTCCAGAAGTTTTAACAATTCTTTTTTGACCCCAGAACTTCTAGAAAATTGTACTGAGGGAAATTTTACGCAATTACACCCCTAGAAAAATAATTAATTAATTGAATTAAAAGGTAAAATTACTATTTTGCCCCTAGGTCATAAATAAAGCAAGTGAAGTGCAGATTCAACATATGAATAGTGTATTTTGACTATTTTAAATATTCTGAGAGCAATGGAAAGGTCCATTTTATGAGACAGGGCCCCGAACAATAAAGACACGTAAAGGGGTAAAATGACCAAAATACCCCTAGCACTCCTAAAGCCAAATTGAAACTAGGGAAGGTCTAAATTGACTTTCTCCAACATTCCAGACTCAATAATGGAGTCCAAATTATGAAATGAAGTACGAAAAAATATGACACGTAAATAGGTAAATGACTATTTTGCCCTTTTACATATAAAAGTCTGAATTAAATTTTACGAAAGCCTAAACCAACTTTCTTCGATGTTCCGGACTCAATGGTAGAGTCTATTTGACCAAAAGAAATGTCTAAAATAAAAAGACATAAAATTTGATGAATAACATCAGTCAAGTGGCTATAAAGTAGAACATTTCCGAAGTACTAAACTACGGCTTGTAGTTGAAATAAAATATGAAACGACACGACACGTAAACATGCGAAGTAAGTAAATTTAAATTTAAGTTAATGAAGCTACCAGAAGAGTATAATATTTAAAAGTTTGAAATTTCTTCCCTAACACGCCAAATTGTGTTTTAGGCGATAATGGATAAGGACCGGTGAAATTTACAATCATGAATAAAGCTCAGAGGGCTACGGACAGAAAATAACAAGCTTTTATGGAAGAATTATTATGGCAACAGAAAGTGATCGCTAGAAAAATAAAAATTGCCAAGTCAACCGAGATTGTTTCTGTTAGACCCTTTATTTATAAAACCCCAACAAAGGCGATAATCGCTAAAGCAAAACTTAAAAAACAAGAAGACACAGAAACACTGAGCGAATGGCTGCACAGGTAATATTTATTATCATTAAATACATAAATGACTAGGCCATGATGCAACTATAGGTTAGACTGATTTAAGAATTTAGGCTTGCACAGTCTACAATTGGTAAGTCATGAAGTTAAATTAAATGCATATGGGATTTATGGAATCTTCATAAATTTTTCTAGGATAAGGAAGGATAGAGGGAAGGGCAAAGCACCCCAGTAAGGCCAAACTAAAGCATAAGGTGAGTAATCCTGCACTTGAAGTGGAGATTTAACTCCATGGATTTGAATGAAGTTTTAAGTTCAAGTTATGCGAAGTATTTGAATATTAAATTCAGTTTTTATACAATTCCTGTTTTAAAATATCCTGTTATGACATGCTTGGTAAATGTTTTTATATTCAGTTCTTTTTTTAGAAATATTTAGCATGTCGGAGTAAAATGTGAATTTCTTTAAATATTCTGAATTTGATTATTCCAAGTATTTGAAGTCCTATTGTAGAAGTTATATATTTCATGTTTTAAATACTCATGAAAAGTACTTATTTGAAGAAGCCATGTGATAAATGTATTTGAAATAGGAGATAAATTGTGCATAAGCACCCACAGATTTTTGGATTTTACAGAACTCAATTAATCTGTAAAATGATGGGATTTTGGGTTGCACGGAACTCAATTGACTATCAAAATACCAGGTAGTAGGATCTGATCCCCCTGGTACGGGATATCTCTATTGTAGCATTGCAGTAAAATGGGAGTCCGGTTCGAAACGGATTCTACTAACGAAAGTGATAAGATGACATGTATAATAATGGAAGCAGGTTTTACCCACATTGTTATGCATACCAACATGTGTTGAAATATACGTTTTATTTGAAGAAGTATATGTTTTAAAGTTCATACACTTTATCTGATGAGATACGTGTTTTACTTGAATACTTACTGTTTTCAAGTTATCTGTTTTAATGAATGCATATATTTTGTGTTCGAAGTATACGAGCAATTGGTGGTGATTATTTTATAAAACTTTCATGTGCTAAACCACTACCAATTGAAACCTCATGACAAATGCTGGAATTACTTACAAGCTCAGATTAGTTTACCCGAATTTTATTCGGACCCCCTTTCAGGTGATTAACGACAGTTTTGATTTGAGGACGTTAATGGTGAATCTGCCATTTTTGGGAAGTCATGTTCAAGTAGCTCTTTTGGCTAGCACTACGAACTTTAAGTATGAAATCTTGTATTAGTAAAGTGGTACTCCGTTATGTAAAAGCCCCACGGGGCAGTTAAGCATGTATTGTTTATAAAGTTTTTAGTTATGCTCTGAATATATGATCATGTGTACCATTGTGAAGAGCGGCAGTGTCGAACGGATGTGCAAATTTTAAAATGAGAAAAGAAAAGAAAAAGCTTTTCACGCTTCCGCAAACCACATGTCGCACATATATTCGATACCGCTGCGTATGCGAGCCTTGTCCTGAGGCCCTCGGGCCGAAGGGCGGCGGTCGCGACTCGAGATCCGCAAATGGTGGATTTCGGGTCGTGACACCATTTATGCTCTCTAACCAATAAGTGGTAGGTCTGACTGACTTTGTTACTCGATAAGGGCCTTCCTAGTTGGGTGATAACTTTCCCATGATGGGATCCTTGGTGTTCTAAAACACTTTTCTTAGGACAAGATCTCTAACATGAAAGCTAGAAGGTTTTAGCCCTAGTCTAGAGTGGCTGACCATCCTGTGTTGATATGCTTCCATCTTGACTTCGGCTTGCTCCCTTTTTTCCTCAAGCAAATCTAAGTTTTCTGCGAGCTGCTGATCATTGGACTCTTGGTTAAAAGCTTCAGTCCTCAGGGTAGGCATGCCGATCTCAACAGGGATCTTCGGTGCCGTAGGCAAGTGAAAAGGGAGTTTTCGACGTTGGAGTTTTTCTAGTTGTTCTGTAGGCCCAGAGTACTCCAGGGAGTTCCTCAACCCATTTTCCCTTGGCCCCTTCCAATCTCTTCTTAAGAGCATCAAGGATTGTTCGGTTAGTGACCTCTGCTTGCCCATTGGCTTAGGGATGACCAGGAGAGGAGAAATGTTGATTGATATGTAGGTCTTGGCAGAACTTTTTAAAGTTTTTACCAGCAAACTACATACCGTTGTCTTAGACGATCACGCGTGGTATGCTGAACCTGCAGACTATATTCTTCCAGGTGAAACTTTTGACTTCCTTCTCTGTAATGTATGTTAGTGGCTCTGCTTCTACCCATTTAGAGAAGTAGTCAATAGCTACCAGAAGATATTTCTTGTTCGGTGTAGCTTTAGGCAATGGGCCTATGATGTCTATCCCTCACTAAGCGAAAGGCCATGGGTTTATGATAGGAATGAGCTCATGGCAGGGCTGGTGTTGGTAGGGAGTGAACCTTTGGCATTTGTCACATTTTCGGGCGTACTCTTTTGCCTCCCTCAACATTCCAGGCCAGTAGTAGTCTTGTGTTAGAGCTCGGTGTGTTATGGTTCTGCCCCCATTATGATTTCCACATATTCCTTTATGAATTTCTACCAGGACGTACTGAGACTCTTCTGGGGATACGCATTTCAGTAATGGTTGAGAGTAAGATCTTCAGTAAAGCCTCCCGTTCATGATAAGGTACCGAGCTGCTCTGATTCAGACCATTTTTTCCTTATTTTTGTCCTCGGGGAGGAGCCCTTCTTCCAAGTACTAGAGGATGGGAGTCATCCAGTTCTGAGGTTGTTCAGAAATTTGGGCAATTCGGATTTCCTCTATACTCGGCTTTGGCTGATGGGAGATTTTTAGTGTAGAATCTTCTTCTAACTTCAGGTGAGATGCCATGCCTGCCAAAGCATCAGCTTTGCAGTTTTGGCTTCTTTTTATTTTTTGAATAGAGAACGCTTGGAAGGAGCGTTTCAGTGAGTTGACTAGTTCTGAATACCGAAACATCCTGTCATCTCTAGTGGCAAATTCTCCCAAAACTTGGCTTACCACCAATTGGGAATCAGAAAAGACTTCAAGGTTCTGAGCCTCATACTCTCATGCTAACTTCATCCCAAGGACAAGGGCTTCATACTCTGCCTTATTGTTAGAGGCACTGAACCCCAAGCTAACTGCCTTTTCTGTTATGAGCCCATCAGGGGACTATAATATCAAGCCGACCCCTGACCCATGGTTTGTGGATGATCCGTCAATGTAAAGTTGCCACACTTCCAAGCTCTCACAGGGCTGTGCCTTGTCCTGTAGCGCTGGAGTGAACTCAGCAACGAAATCAGCCAAGGCCTACCCTTTGATGGAGATCCGTGGAACATAGGATATGTCGAGCTCACCCAATTCTGCTGACCATTTGACTAGTCGTCCCGAGACCTCAGGTTTCCTCAATACAGACTTCAAGGGGTAGGCAGTTAGGACTTCAATAGGATGTGCTTGGAAGTAAGGTCGGAGTTTTCGAGCAGATATTATAAGTGCAAGAGCTAGTTTCTCAATCTCAAGGTACTTTTTCTTTGTGTCTAGCAGTGCTCTGCTGATATAAAATATGGGCCTCTGGATGCCCCTATCTTGTCTGATCAGTACAGAACTGATAGCGTTCTCAGATACAGTAAGGTATAAAAGTAATTTTTCCCTCTAGATTGGTTTTGATAAGAGTTCGGGTGATGCCAGGTACTCCTTTAGTTCTTGAAAGGCTTTTTCGCACTGTTCTGTCCACTGCAACGCTTTGTTACCTTTCAGAGCTTTGAAGAATGGTAGGCAGCGATCAGTAGATTTGGAGATAAATCTGCTCAGAGCTACTATTCTTCCATTTAGGGCCTGAATGTCTTTCTTGGTCTTCGGTGACCCTAGTCCAACCAGGGCCCCAATTTGAGTAGGGTCTACTTCTATGCCCCTTTGAGAGACAATGTATCCTAGAAATTTTCCCTTCGTTACACCGAAGGTGCACTTTGATGGATTGAGCTTCATCTTGTACTGCCTCAGGATATCAAATGCTTGAGTCAAGTGCTTGATGTGGCTGCCCTTCCGTAGGCTCTTGACCAACATGTCATCAATATAGACCTCCATGGTACTGCCAACCAGAGGGCTGAACATCTTATTAACCAGACGCTGGTATGTGGCTCCAGCATTCTTTAGTCCGAACGGCATTACTCTATAACAATAGAGACCTCGTTCAGTTATAAATGCAGTCTTTTCCTGGTCTGGAGGGTACATCTGGATCTGATTATATCCTGAATAGGCATCCATGAAGCTCATGAGTTCGTGCCCTGCAGTAGCATTAACTAGCTGATCTATCCTTGGTAAAGGAAAGCTATCTTTGGGACAAGCTTTGTTGAGGTCTGTATAGTCAACGCAGACTCTCCACTTGCCATTTTTCTTCTTGACCAAAACAGTGTTGGCTAGCCAATCAGGATAAAATACTTCTCGTACCATCTTGGCATCAAGTAACCTTTGGACCTCTTCGTTGATAACATGTTGCCGCTCTGGAGCGAGTGGCCTTCTTTTCTGTCTTATTGGTGGGTAGTCTGGATCCATCATTAGTTTATGAGTGATGAGGTCTGGATCTATACCTTCCATATCCTTTGTTTCTTAAGCAAACATGAAGAGGTTTTTCTTCAAGAATTTGACCATCTCATCCTACTCGGTAGGTGTCAGGTCTGGGCCTATCTATAGGTAGTGCCCTTGGGACTCCGAGCTGACCAGTACTTTAATGGGTTCCCCTATGGGCTTGGCCCTGCTGTCTCTTCCTGTAGGGCTTAGTGGCTCGTCAGTTTTGGAAGGGCAGTCTTCTGCCTTGTGATAGTGGGAGTAGACTGGATCCCCACATTCATAGGCATGCAGTAATTGCTATTTAGGGGCCTTGGCCTTGAGTGCAAGAGCATGACACTCCCTAGAGGTTGGTTGGCATCCTCCAATAGAGTAGACAGTCTGATCGTGGACATACTTTAAGCATTGGTGGAGGGTTGAAGTGACTGCTCCCATCTCATGCAACCAAGGTCTTCCAATTATGACATTGTAGGAGGATTTAGCATTCAGAATCAGGTATTTTGTTACTGTGGTTTTTTGCCCGTCCCCCTCTCTTGCAGTGGTGGCAAGATCAATACTTCCTAATGGAGTGTTGAGATTTCCATCAAAACATGCCATGATTATACCAGTGGGCTTGATGTCACTTGGGTTGAGCTTCATCTGTTTGAAAGGTTCGTAGAACAGAACGTTTGTTGAACTCCCAGTGTCCACAAGGCATCTTCGGATTTCAAAGTTGACAATTTTGAGGGAGATGACAAGGGCATCACTGTGAGGACAGTGTACTCCTTCAAGGTCTTAATCGGAGAACTGAATTTCTGGCACCGGTTATAATCTTTTCTCCACATTAGAGATCTGTATAATGCTGGGAGTAGCTCTAGCCTCCCGAGCATACCGTTTCCTTGATCTGTTGGAAGTCCCAGTTGTAGGGGAATCTGCGTGCAGGACAAAGATTACTTGGTTGTTCTACCATAGAGGCTCATTTCGTCCTTCCCTTTGTTCCTGCCTCTTGTCAAGCCTCCTCTGCTGGGGCCTATCATCGCGGGGGTTCTGCCCTCCGTCTTGTTTGATGAATTCCTATAGTCGCCCTCTCCTTATAAGTTGCTCAATCTTGTGCTTAAGGGCCTTACATGTGTTGGTTGTGTGCCCGCAGTCCTTGTGGAAATCATAATACTTGCTTTGATCCCTGTAGCTGGGGTCACCTTTAAAGGGTTCTGGCCATCTCAAGTTTTCCCGAGATCTGACTTGTCGTCTTTCTTCTGGTCGTCCTTCAGGGCTTGATCTTTAGTCTTCCGAGAGGTGTCTTTTGCTTCTTCTAGGTTGATGTATTTTCTTGCTCGGTCTATGAGGGCTGCCATATCGGCAGGGGGACTTTTTGTCAAAGAACCTCTAAAGCCTCCCTGTGCAAGACCAGAGGTTAGAGCAGCTACCAGGAAACTGGGGCTGCAATTAGTAATCTCAGTGAGTTTGGCATTGAAGCGCGAAATGTATGCTCTAAGGGGCTCCTCCTTGGTTTGTTTAACATTTAACAGGAATTCAGGACCCTTCCTTAGCCTCCTGCTAGTCATGTCGCCTACCGAGCTCATAGAAACTGGTGACTGAGTTCGGTGGGAGGTGATAAACCACTTTAGAGTAGTACCCTTAAGGCTGGTCATAAATGTTCGGCACATAAAGGCATCTGAAGTGACATGAAAGGCCATGGTGTGCTGGTAATGGGAAAGGTGGTCCCCCGGATCCCCTGTCCCATCATAAGGAGTGAACTTTGGGACAACAAACCTCTTCGGCCTTTCCTCGGCCATGATAGCAGGGGTGAATGGTGTGGCAAACCTTCCGAACAGCCTTGCTAACTCATCCTGTTCTGGAGGGTTTTGAGCACCCCTCATAACCACAGTGCGATCTATAGATTCTGCAACTTCTTCAGCCCTTTGTGAACCCCTAGGCAAGATTGGTTATTGTGAGTTAAGCCTTGCGGCTTCAGGGCCTACAGGGGCAAAGTGATCTTGGCCCATGGCTGGGAGATTATTTTGATCTTCTTGGACTGGAGGTGCAGGTACTGGTTAGGGCTGAGGCTGTTGTGGTGCCGGATTCATTCCCGAAGCCATAGGAGTTGGAGCCCTAGTGGTGCTTCGGTAATGGACTTTTGGGATAAAGTTTGGGATCCCTCCGCCTGCGGCTGCTGATGGCTAGGGATCTCCACGAACGTGAGTAGTTGTAGGAGGTTGTTCCTTTTGATTAGTCGCGTGGACAGGTGGATTCAAAGGATTGGTTTCATGATTCTGAGTGAGTATTGCCAGAGTTCTGGATATGGCTAAGAGTTGTTCTTGCATCAACTGGTTTTGCCGTTTGATCGAGTTCTCGTCTCATAGGATCAATTGTTTGACCTCTCCCTCGTCCAGCAGGCGGTTGAGGTTAAGGATTTTGAGTATTCTTCCTTGGTCGGAGATTGAGAACCATAATCCTTTAGCAGAAAGGAGAATGAGTTTTGAATTGGTAGAGCACTTGGTAATTGTCGTTTCCCACAAACGGTGCCAAACTGATGATGCACTTTTTGGCCCATATATACTCCGAGCTCGGCTCCTTGAAGAACACTCAAAGAAGAAGATCAGAGGACCACCGGATTGGCTCCGGCGGTAGCCGCTCCGATGCTTAAGTTAATAAACTGAATTGAAAAAACTGTAATGTAAGCCAAATAATAAGCATAAAAAATAAAGCGTATCTTTAGGGTTTAATTTATAGGTGGCGACTCTCCTAAGTTGATTAGGATTTGGAGCCATGAAAGTAGGGATTTGATCACCGGAGTAAGGTAGTTACCTTGTTAGATATTGTATCAATAGAGATAACCGTGTGTGGCGGTTTCCTTGTAGAAGACTATTTCCTTATTCTCTGTTCGACAGATATTAAGGCGGTGATGAGCTCTGCACTAGGGAGAGTATTCTGAAGATCTGCTCTGGAGGTCTGTGCTCGGACTTGTAAGTTCTGTATGTGTGTTATGAATGGCCGAGCATGGGCTGGTCTGCAATCACACGTGTCAAGTGTGGATTGGTCGGTCACTTTGTGGTATATCAATATATATATATATATATATATATTGTAATAGCAATATGTTTTCTGTCAAGTGTCTCACATGTTTTTTTTTTTGTTGCAATTCTTGATTTTTTATATTATATTATATACACGCACACACACACACAAAGTAATTGAATTATAACTGCAATCGAAAATTGTCTTTGTTCATTTTTTGTATTAAGTTTTTTGTAATGTAATAATGTGTGTGTGTATATATATATAGTAAATTGGTAATATATATATATATATATATATATTGTAATTTTATTTTAATTTAAATAGAATTATTCATTCTTTGTTTCTTAGACTCCAAGTATCTATTACATTTTTTTATAATTCTTCTACCACATTTACCTTTAATAAATGGATTCTACGGTCCTTAAGTATATGGATTCTAATAAGAGATGAATATACTTTGTAAAGATTAGAAAATTACCAAAGGATATTTTGGTAATTTTTTAGTTCAATAATTAATTAAATGAAAATGAGTTGAATAAAATTTGAAAATGAGTTATTAGTAATTAATTTGATATTGTGAGGTTTAGAAATTCATTTGGGACTAGTGTGGGCCACGCAATAAAATTCGAGTCACAGATAAATATGAAAATCTTATTGTTGGAATTTGGAGAGACGAATAACATATTTGGAATCTACGTGTCTAAATTAACTACCATGTCAATTTTGGTGCGATTTCGATATTGTTTCTCTTTGGATTCGTGTGTCATAAACTAGCCACATGGTGACTCATTTAGCCTAGAAAGCTTCACAAGAAAACTTGGTGTAGATTTCTAGACAATGCCATGTGATACCTTATTATTGGTTAACAAGAAATCCAATGTGAGAGAAAGATTAGTATGTATGCTAGTGTACTATAGTATGTGTAGGAGAATGGTGAGCCACTTGATAGTGACAATACATAAATTAAGTCGCACACACTTTTCCTCATTTGTCCCCCCTTGATTGACCATCCCAATTTTCAAACTTCTCTCTCTCCCTTTTCCCCCTCACCTGAATATACATGTGTGGGTGTACATTGTGTGTGTGAGTTCATGAGAGAGTGTGGAGGTGTATTGGAGAGTTGGGTGCCTGGATTTTCATGGAAGGGAAGCCTGAGCAAGATGGATGATGGGCTGTGCATAGGTAGCTTCAACCAGTGGCGGCCATGGGAGGAAAAACTAGCTTTCTCTTTCTAAGAATCCAACTCTCTCTCTCTCTACAATGGAGCACTAGGATGCAAAGGTAGGTGCTTCTTATATAGTCTAAGGTGCAGATTCTGGATATATAGAACTTGTGTATGCTGCTGTGCGCATGTGTCTGATATGCTCTTGAAATCTGAAATTTGTGTGTGTGTGTGTATCTTCAATTATGTTTGTAACAGAATTCAACATTATAAAATATTTTGATTCATTACTTGGGGCTTTTACAATTGATCTCTATGAGTTTTTTGAGGCTGCATACAATGATACAATAGACTTCAAAATATATAAATACATAGATTATTCTAGACTTATTTAGGAACACTAACCATCTTCTGAAAATACTAACCAGCTAGAGTGAAAATAATAGTCACACTAATTGAAACATCAAAAAATTAAAAGACTTTTTTAAAATTTCTAAATTTCAAATTAATTCCAATAGAATGTAGGTGGCCATGGAGATCCACCAGTCTCCTATGCTTGGCCAAAGTTTGAGATTTTTTTTTTTTGTACTATTATTATGATATATAGAAGAATAAAATGGGAGACATTATATCTGCATGGCTAATTATGTATCTGTGCGCCTCCTGCGATGGTTGAATCATGTGGGTCTTTGGCCGTATGAAATGCTACTGGATTGAGGATAGACCCTATTGAGTCTTGAGTAAATTTTGACCCATGTTTTGTGACGGAATTACATGCTTCAAGAATTGAATAAATTTTTGAAATAGAAAGAAAAAGAGATAAAACAAGAGAAGAATGGAGGTAACCCATTCAGAGATTCTCACATCAGCCGTGCACCCCAACACTGCAAAGGGGACGATGTATAGGGTCCCCAACACTGTGTCTTGGTGTTTTAGATGTTGGAGTTAAAGTAATAGGCTGCTTCAATATGTTTAATACTAGTGAGAATTATTCCTTTGTCACTTTTTGCAACGTGGGTGGAATAAATAAGTGGTTAATGGGCTGATTCAAAGTGTTCGCAAAAATTTGGTTTGAAGTTGTATTGTATAGGTTTAAATGAGCGGGCCGAACTATATTAATGCATGTAAACATGCTGGTCCAAGTGAGCTTGGCCAATATTTTATTTAAGGAATTTAATTGGTTCAACTAATGGGAAAAGGTTCGATGAACTTATTAATATTTGAACCCGAAAGTTAAGATTTTTAATTGAGTAAATTAATTCTTAATTTATCAAGGTTCAATCAATTCCTTCGAGAAATTCTTTGTTTGGTCAACTTAATCTTAGAAAATTATAAGAAGATAAATCCATGCCAAATTATTTATAGAGGCGTTTCGAATTAGCATTTATTATGAAAATAACCTTGGTGATAAATTTATTAATTAAAATACAAACGAAATTTAAAAAGGGAGTACTCTTATAATTTGTTAGCATTCCGGACTCAATGGCGGGATCTGTTTAGACATTTGGGAACCCAAGATGGTCCCACATAAATATATAAAATGACAAAAATACATTTAATGATTAATTGAATAACTTTAATGAAGATTAAAAATTTGAAAAGAACTAGTCCACAGTTTTTGGACGTCTTGAGTTCAAATGTAATGTTAGATTGGAAAAAATTGGGACCCGATGGTGGTTCCACCTAAATTAGTAAAATGACAATTTTAGCCATAGAGTTAGACTAAGCAATTAATTGCCTAATCAAAATCTGAAAAAGGCGTTTTAAAGGTCTTTGGGCACCTTGGACTCAAATATGAAATCAAAATTGACCAAACTAAGCCACAATGATACTCCCAGATAAATGTGTAAAATTACGATAATACCTTTGGGCGTAGAACCTATATCAAAAAGTGCTAATAAAATACAAAGAGAGTACTTGTAGGGTTCTCAGACCTTTTGAACTTGTTTTCGAGGTCTGTTTGGCGAGACATTGTCTCGATAGATGTAAAATTGGTATCGACAAAATCACAATAATACCCTTAAATACAGTTCAAATACCTAAAGGAGAAAACAAAATACAATAAGACCTACCTAGAGATTTTTAGACAGTCTAGATCTATTTTCAAGTCCGTTTTGTGAAACGGTGTCTCGATAGGTGTGAAACCAATGTCGATAAAATTATGAAAGTACCTTTAAGGTTTTGAAAAACATCTAAATGATACAAAATCTTCGAGATAGGACCGCTTTAGGAGTTTTTGAGGTCCAAGAATCCATTTTTAGTATTTGTTGGAGAAAGTAGACACTTTAAGTATAGTCTATAGTATGATTAACCATAGAGAACTTGTGGAACTAATGCCAAACCTAAGTATTATGTATCCAAGTGGTCCCGAGAGTTAAATCATGAACTCATAAGATATCTGATAGCTAATTACGAAGAACCTAAGTAGTATTTCTTCATAGTTACTCATTGATTGGTTACTCCTACATGATTATTATGGGATCTTTATAATTTGTCTGTCATAAATGTTCTACTATGTCATTTATCATGCATATGTGTACTATGATGCATGGGTTCTATCATTGTATTTCTTGAGATGTTGGATGGGTTCTCTGATTATACATATGATTTTATGCATTACATTTTGCACAGACATATAATGAGATCAAATTGGATATTCGTAGATGGATTGTGATCATCCTTATTACCCAAAATTCTTATGATTGGGACAGAGTTTTTCCTTTGACTGAGCCGAAACCCAGTGCGGGAGGTTTCCTGGTTCTATTGGATTAGAGCCCATGAACGGCACCTCGGGTATTGAGTTTGTTGATCCGCAGGTTAAGGTGGGCTTAATGGGGGCCCTGTAAACATCAAAGTATGAATATAACATCATAAAACATTGCATAATACATTCATGAACCATAAATGTGCACATTGATTTTACTGATAGATAACATACGTATTGGTTATATGAGTTGTATTATGGGCTTATACATGTGGGATGTTGTAAATTTGATCACATAGTTGTATTGTAGATTACACATTAGACATATATTGTTGTTGATGTTACTTGGAATATGAAATGGCATTCATCAGGAACAGGTATACCTAGATATATGGTGATACTATATTGCTCATTCTTCTATGGTTATAAAACTTTAAATTAGATCATACCACGTTGTTTAGTAAATCTATACTTGTGGATTTTTATATAATGCTTGTTAGGTGCCTCTGTTGTAAACTGGTCATTAGGAATCGTCCTCTTTGGGCTTCTATTAGTTTTTGCATGCTGCTTGAACAGGTATACCTAGATATATGGTGATACTATGTTGCTCATTCCTCTATGGTTATAAAACATTAAATTAGATCATACCACGTTGTTTAGTAAATCTATACTTGTGGATTTTTATATAATGCTTGTTAGGTGCCTCTGTTGTAAACTGGTCATTAGGAATTGTCCTCTTTGGGCTTCCATTATTTTTTGCATGCTGCTTGCTTGTGTATTTTGGGAAATCTTACTAAGCGTTATGGCTCACCCTTGTAGTTCATGAAAATGACAGGAATTAGACTTATGGATGACAATTGTGGGATTGATCTCAGACAAAAGATGGACTCAGATCGTGTCATCACTCATTTTGTGCAAGGGTGCTCATACTTTTTAATTTATCTCATTGTATCTATACACTTGTATCAGTAGATAGTAGAATAAGCTCTGAATAATGTGACTATATTGTATATTGTGTATATCAATGACAAACAGACAGACATTCATTGTACAATTGAATTTAATAAAAGTTAATTTCAATTAATTCCGTTTCGGGACTTGAACAAGCACAACCATGGTGACGTAACGAATTCAGATAATAATGGTTGTAAAAAAAAAAAAAATTTGGCCTATATTTTAATATACTTAATTAGATTAATTTTATGATTTATACTCTCATTAAGGGTCAAAATACCCTTAAGTTGCGACTCAAATTTCAGGTCGTGATATACATAACTTGGTAAAATCCATCTAATTTGGTACATTGGTTTATAGTCCAGTTTGGTTCACTGGTCGGCCCACGTATTTGGGCATTTTAAAGTCTAAACCCACTTAATAGTTTCGCTGTCCGTTTGGTTAAAATTTTGAACCGTTGTGAAGTCCAAAACAGGCGTTTATCTATTGAGCAATTGGGCAGAGCTTAACCCAAATCGCTGGTTCCAATTTGGTTCATATTAAGCTTTACCCTTATTTATCTTTGTCATTGCGGTCATGCTATACTGTTGAAGTGTGATGCATCTTGACAGTTTCATTATTTATATAACTATGGTCAGATACACGCTGACATATATATATATATATATATAGGTACCTCTCTTTTGATAATTTCTTCTCTCTCTCATAAACATGCACGCACATAATGGAAAATAAATCATATCATATTTAATATTAAAATAAGTAATATTATATAAAAATATTAAAATAAATATTATTATATTCTATTTGTATATACTATTGATAATATATATTTAATATTAAAACAAATGATATTATATTTACTATTAAAATAAATAATTACTTCTTGTATTGTTATATATATTTTTGTTATTTTATAAAAATAAATAATTTTAAAATTATATTACATTACTAATACGTAATTTATTTAATATTTAAGCGTAAAAAAGGCAATTAAAAAAAATATTTTTTCACAGTTAATCCACACATTCTACTATCATTTAAACCCTTATCAAATACATTTATCTAAACATTTAACAGCTTAATTCAAATAACACTTTTATAACGCTACTTAGCTCAAACAACACTTTTTTTATAGTTCAACTAACAACCAATATATATGAAATAGATATTTTAATTGTATTCTAATTCTAATAGAACTAAAAAAACCATTTACGTTAGGTATTTAAATTTTTAACTAATAAAAAAGGGATCCAACGTTT